>CM060963.1:204320140-204525140 GCA_030765045.1 Tenodera sinensis
GAACAAAATTGCTCCTCTAAACTACCATTTACATGGAAAATTTTCGAAAATTTTAATTTTCTTGAAAATGACTAACGATTTTGATTAAAATGCCTTATGTTTGAGATATTTTTATGACAAATGAAATGTGTACCTTTAATTTTCTGGCTATACCATTAAATTCTATTTACTCTAGATGATTCTTTTGTATAACTGGTAAACCGTAAGAGAGCAAATCTTACTATACAGGAAATGTAGATCTTGCTAAAACGCACAGCTTATGACCAAATGTTTTTGTTTTGTAGAGTGAACCATTTCGGAGATATTCTTTGTTATTTGTATGACTTTTGGGAAACTTAAACTTTCGACAAATGGAAGATGTTACTTGTTTATATCTTAGCCGTGCAAAGAAAACGGAACTTGAAAGCTTTAAAAGTTTTGACTATCGCTCAAAGCCTACTGTATTCCCATATTCCCCTTGTACCTGTGAGCCCAGGTCGTGATGATCACATAACTGGCCGGGAGGGCTCGGGGCGCTGACTACGTCTCACCCTCCAGTACTGCACCCCACTCATGACGCCTGTAGTGGGCAGAGATGGGGGACGCAGCGGTCGGGCGGTAAGCCTTGGCCCTTCAAGAGCTGTTGTGCTGGGGATTCATTTGCAAGCATAGTTTGTATCCAAGTCACAGATACGAGATAGTCATCATGGTCAACTTAAAGGGTATTGAAAGTAGTTGTTTATACAAAGACACTGCAGATGAATAAGACAAGTTGTTAACAATGGCTGGGAACACGAACCAATCAGGGGAGGATGTGGGAGAAGGGATGCAGTAGCGGAAAAAAATCAATGACGACATGTCGCACTGATCCGAGATTTCGGGGCAAGCGACGTCTGTGGCGGGGTAAAGGGCTCTTAACACTCTGGGGGCTGCAGCAGCCCAAATCTGTCTGTCGCCTTCCTCCAGTGTGGAGTCATATCTTGTCTATTCTTTCGCCCTGCCTTGTGTGGTAGCTGTTACTGAGGTAGTGTTGTCATCTTCAACAAACACCATTCTACCGCACTTCCAGCAAGTGCTGTGCCTTGGCACGTAATTTCGCCCTTCAAAATAAAGACGAAAAACAATTGTACATATTACTTCAATGTACACATTTTATTTGTCATGTATCATAAACATGCATTATTTTATGAAAAATCTGATGTGTTGCATTCACATGACTTTCTCTACTCTTGTACTAACCATTCTTACAAACTCTTATTCCTATATCTTCTTCGTGTTAGTTGAGATAAACATTTGTACAACTTATCTTATTGCTTATTTCCTTGTAGGTACAAGGGGAATGTTAGAATACAATAGGTTTTGTGCGATAGTCAAATGTTTGAGATTCTGTTGTCTTTGCACACTTAACATATAAAAAATGAACAACGATGAACCTTTTCACGAAAGTTCTAAGTTTTCCGAAACTCACACACATAACGAGGAATATCTCCGAAATGGTTCACCCTACAAGAAAATTTATTGAGACATAAATTGTCTATTTTAGCAAGATGTGCATTTTTTGTATAGTATGATTCGGTCTATCTCTAACGGTTTACCAGTTATGCAAAATTCATCCAGAGTAAATAGGACTACAGGGGCTATAGCCAGAAAATTTAAGATATACAATTCATTTGTCATCAAAATATATCAAACATATGACATTTTAATCAAAATCGTTAGAGCCATTTTCAAGAAAATAACAGTTTTCGAAATATTTTCCATGTAAAGGGTAGTTTAGGGTGGGGCTATTTTCTTCAAAATCTTCGTGTCACATCCTTGAAAGGCACTAAACTTAAATACTTACTTTGGTCTTTAACCTACTTTTCATTTTTGAGTTATGCTGTCCACAGACTGACAGACTGACACACAGATACACACGGACCTTTTTCTAAAAATGCTTTTTTTTTTTTTTTGATTCAGGGGGCCTCAAAACATATATTTCCGGTGAAATCTCGACATCGAATTTTCGGGTGGAATACAACACTTCCCCTACTTACCAGTAGAGAAAGTAAAAATGAATAACGATGTTCCATTTCACGAAAGTTGTTTTCCGAAACTCACACACATAACAAGGAATATCTCCGAAATGATTCACCCTACAAGAAAATTTATTTCGACCTAAATTGTGTATTTTAGTAAAATCTACATTTTTTGTATAGTATGATTTGGTCTATCTCTAACGGTTTACCAGTTATGCAAAAGTCGTCCAGAGTAAATAAGACTACAGGGGCTATAGCCAGAAAATTCAAGATATGCATTTCATTTGTCATCAAAATATCTCAAACATATGACATTTTAATCAAAATCGTTAGAACCATTTTCAAGAAAATAACAATTTTCGAAATATTTTCCATGTAAAGGGTAGTTTAGGGTGGGGCTATTTTCTTCAAAATCTTCGTGTCGCATCCTTGAAAGACATTAAACTTAAATACCAACTTTGGTTTTTAACCGACTTTTCGTTTTTGAGTTATGTTGTCCACAGAGTGACTGACACACGGACCTTTTTCTAAAAATGCTTTTTTTAGATTCAGGGGGCCTCAAAACATATATTTCCGGTGAAATCTCGACATCGAATTTTTAGGTGGAATACAATACTTCCCCTACTTACCAGTAGAGAAAGTAAAAAACACCAGTGCATGAAAATTTTTTGAGAAATCAGTAACAACGACAATTTCTCGAAGAAAAATTAAGAGAAATGCAGTTGAAGCCGATTTATTCGTATATCAAGGGGAAAAGGGAAGATTACTTATACAAATTATCTTATTGCTTATTTCCTTGTAGGTACAAGGGGAATATGGGAATGCAGTAGGTTTTGAGTGATAGTCAAATCTTTTAAAACTGAGAGAGCGAAGGCTTTCACGGCCGGAGTCAGTATAACTAGGAGTTATTTCCGGGCTGTTATGCCGTGGTCTGCTGGAGTTGAAGAACCCAGACGTTTCGTCCACATCTGCGGCGGACATCTTCAGTGGCGCGGTCGTAATCTCCTCGGAGAAGTTAGCGTAGCGTCTGAGGTGTGGACGACGACGACGACGACGCTATCTGGCAGGCTGAGATCAGCCCGAGGTGTGTCATACGTGTACCTGCCCTTTTAGGGCTTAACCACTTTATGACGGGATGTAGGATTTTGCAGGGTGGCGGGTGAAGTTTGAGGTAGTAGGTTTAAGGAGGCAGCAAGATTTTGCTCCTCAGCGGCTGCTTAATCAGTGTGCAACTTCCGTTGGGCACTGCTGGTGTAAAGGTCCAAATATGGAGATTTTTTAATTTTGAATTTGGAATCCAAGCTTATCTTGGAGGACTGTGATGTATTCAGCTTTCGCTGTTGAAGGGATGTCTCCTTCGTTACCGGGGATGCCCGCAAGCCATGCGGGGAACCCGGTGTCCCACACGCGAGCGTTCAGTGGGGTTGTAGTCCCCAAGAGACCTAATCAGGGCACTCCTATGTTGAGGAATTTGGTCGTAAAATTTTGTTGCCCGGCGCCTAATTTCGTCCTCCACATACGGAAGAGACGAGGCTTCGTGCAGTAGTCTCGAAGGGAATCCGCGGCATACAGAATAGATTATCCGAAGTCCTCTATTCTGTATACGCTGCAGACGCAGGAGATGGGAATCTGCGGCCATGCCCCAGATTTCGCAGGCGTATAGGAGGAGTGGGATTATGAGTGCCCGAAAAAGGCGTAGCTTTAGGGGAACTGGCATCCCCGACCGCAGCATGGGGTACAGAGAGGCAGTTGCCCCACCGGCCCGCGCCGACAAGTCGTTGATGTGTTCCCGAAAAGTAAGGCCCTTATCGAGCTTCACTCCCAGGTAGGAGATAGAGTTTACCCATTCAATCCTTCTTCGCAGATAGGTGAATGTGGGGAGATTGGCGGGGAATCGGCGCTTAGTAAAAAGTATGGCGCGGCTTTTCTCCGGATTAATGGACAATCGCCAACGCCTGCACCATTCTTGGATGAGGCGGAGGTGTCGCTGTATTGGGAGGAAGGTTCTGTTAGGATGTTTGTTTGTTGTGTAGAGCAACACGTCGTCAGCATATTGAGCTATATTGACGTTCGGCTCTGTAGGTAGGTCGGCCATGTAGACGCTGAAGAGCGTGGGTGATAAAACAGAACCTTCGGGGACTCCGCCTCGGATTGGCCTGCGTGTGGATTTATTCCCCGCCACTGAGACCACAAAGGATCTGTGTCTAACGTAGGAATGTAATAGATGTATAAGGCGTGTGGGTAGCTCCAGTTGGATGAGCTTTCGTAGGAGACCGGCATGCCAGGTCGTAGAGAAAGCCTTCTCAACGTCCAGAGATACCGCGGCGGTATAGGCCTTGTCCTGGTATCCCAGGGCGGCAGCCTCCACCACCCGCAGCAGCTGCTGGGGCGTTGAGTGGCCAGGCCGGAACCCAAACTGATGGGGTGGGATGGCTTGAATGTCCCCTAAGATAGGGGACAAGCGGGCTAGTATTAGTCTCTCGAATACCTTCGAGAGTACGGGTAGGAGGCTAATGGATCGGTAGTTGGCGGGATGGACCGGGTCTTTCCCTGGCTTCAATATGCAAATCACCCGGGCCTCTCTCCACTCACGTGGGAAGTGGCTGAGGGCGAGGCACATATTGAAGACCTTAGTCAGGTAGAGCACGGCCTTGAAGGGAAGGTGGCGGAGCATGACAGGTGTTATCCCGTCAGGCCCCGCGGCCTTTTTGCGGTCGAGACGTTGGAGTACGCCCTGGACTTCACTGGGTTTGACGATAGGAAGCCGATCCGCGTCGTCAAGAGGGCGTCGAAGGTATCGACGTACCTCCCCACGAACACGGTCGGAGAAGTCTAGGTCCTGCGGGTTATCTCTCGGCCGCATGGTCCTCTCCAGGTATTCAGCAAACGCATTTGCTTTGGCTTGGGGTTCATAGGCCAGGCCTTGGGTGCCATGGATTGGGGAGGTGTGTGACCCACCTCGGTTTCTCAGTCGTTTGGCAATCCGCCACACGTTGCCGTCACCTAGGTTCAAACGAGACATCGTGTCCTCCCACGCGCGCACTCTGTGCTCGCGCAGTTGGAGACGCACCTCGTGGCGTAGGCGCCTTAGAAGCGCTAGGTTATGGCGTGTACGGTGCCTCTGACAGAGTCTGCGAGCCGCCCAGGAGCGGCGGATGAGTAGAAGGAGCTCTAGGGGTAGGACGTCTGGGTGGAGAGGAGCTGGGGTGTGGACGGTGAGGTTGTGGACCGTTCGCTTCACCACAGAAGTGAAGGAAGAGACCGCCGCCTCAAGGGTTGGGATGTCGGTGATGTTGGGGTTGGGAGGGATGGAGCCATTTAGGCAACTCTTGACACAGTCCCAGTCGACGTTTCGGTGTTGATATGGGACCTCTTGGCTGGCAACCCGGGTGTTGGCAGTAGCCAACACTGGATTATGGTCGGAATGAAGTGCGTTGATGGATGTGAGTGACACGTGATATGGGAAATGTTTGATGACCGCGAAGTCTATGACGGATGGCCGTCCTGGACCTCGCGGATAATGAGTGGGTTGCCAGGGGCCCTCGACTCTAAGTTGAGGGTCCGCGTCGACCATGTGGACTATGTCATTGCCTCTTCCGTCCGCGCGGGGGCCGCAATGCCAACGCGGATGCTTGGCATTTAGGTCCCCGGCCAGAATGACATGAGGATGTAGGGCAAGGATGGAGAGGTAGTCGTTTACAACGAACTGCCTCTGGGGTGGGTGATATGCAGACACCATCAAGACCTCAATACCGCCGAGGTGGATACAAGTAGCCGTGGCCTCAAGGGTTTGAAGTGGAGGGAGCTGGACAGGTTTGTGGACCACACTTCTCTTCACGAAGATCGCTGTGCCGCCCCCACGGCGGCCGACGCGGTCCGATCGGAGACAGTGGTAGCCCTGGAGTCGGGATGTGAGGTTTTGGTGGAGATGCGTTTCTGATACCAAGATAAGATCAAGTGCATGCTCGCCGGCAAAGTGGTGGAGCTCGTTCTCCTGACCAGCCAAACCACACGCGTTCCAAAACGCGAACCTGAACGAGGTATTTACCCTAGTTCGATTCGCCATTTCGGGTCGCGCTGATAAAGGTGGTAAGGAGTGCAAGCCCCTCCATGGCTATAGCCATTTTGCCGGCTTGGTCGGTGGCAGAAAGGAAACGTACCATCAGCTCGCAGAGCTTCTGGCCATGGTTTTGCAGCAACTGCTGCAACCACGCCATCATATCTGAAAACTGAGGTGTAGGAGGGGTGGGGGTTTGTTGAGGAGTTGGAATGATAGATGGGTTTGTCGGCGTCGGTATCTCTTCGGCCGCAACCTCCCCCAGCTGACGGGCGGGCGTAGGGTTCCCACGCTCGCTCTGAGCTTCAGAGGCGGCAGGCGACCTTCGAGGATGACGGCGCCTACTCTCCCTTTTTGGACGGGGGGCCGTAGGGGGTGCTGGAGCTTGTGTATGTGCTTGGGAGTGTTGAGTTTGTGCACGCGACTTGGGATTGTTACCCCGGCCTGCTTTGGTCACTGCAGCGAACTCTAAACCCTCTGCTGGTCTTGCCGGAGCAGGGCCAGACTGGGGATGGCTGTTCACCACTGGAGGTTGGACCACTTGGGGTGGTCTCCTAGCAGCTATGATGGCCTTCCGTGTTGGGCAGCCACCATAACATGCTATATGTGCGCCGGAGCAGTTAGCGCACTTGGGGTCGTCCTCCCTGGTTTTCGGGCAGACCTCCTTAAGATGTTCCTCACCGCACCTGAGGCAGCGCAGGCGGCGATGGCAAAAGTGGCTAGAGTGGTTGAACCCTAGGCATCTATGACACTGGGGGGGTCCGCCAGAGCCTTTGGATGGCTCGATGTGTACCCGGAGGTAACAGATGGCTGTTACACCATCAATCTTGGCCTCCGGGTCGTTGGCTCGCTCCACCACTACTAAAAATAGGGGGAGGGGGATTCTGGGTGCTTGCCCATCTGGAGCGGCCTTGGTCAGCTGCTTGACCAATCTGGGGGTGATACCCTGGCGGTTGAGGTCTGCCACTATATCATCCACGGGTGTATCCACGGGAAGACCGCGGATGACCCTGTGGATGTCGCGTGCCCTATCCAGCCCGAAGGTGAAATGGGGAATATCTCTCTCCTTAAGGTAACGGAGGATGAGGGAGTGGTCGTTGGCCGATTTGGCCTGGAAGATGAAGCGGCTTTTGTTCCGCCGCACCGTGCACTCCTTCGCAAGTGTCGGCATTATCAGCTTTAAAAAGCCTACCGACCCCTTGAAGTCGCCCACGATGATCGGTGGAACATGGCACTTCGTGGATTTGGTTGTTTGGGATGGTTGGGGTGGGTTGCGTAGCCGTTCTTGAGCCAGAGCGGTCAAGGCGGCTAGATGCTTGGAACGGCGTGAGACTACCTCACGGAATCCATTCTCTGGGTCGGAGGTGTGGACTGTCAGAGCTGCGGTATTTATCCTTCTAGTGGCCTCCGCTGATTGGCTCGGGCGGCGCACGGCCGGTGGGAGGGGGCGGGCTTCGCTCAAGGTGTTGCCTCCTGATTGGATCACTTCAGTTTCTGCTGTTTTATGTCGTTTCTTGCCTTCAATGACAGGATACCAGTTGCTGTTTAGTTTCAAAACTTCTTCTTTCTTGTTGAAATTGTTGGGATGTTTATATATTTCAATGGCTTCGCGCTGTAACCGGGCATGGTAGTGTGTTGTGGATGAAAGGATGTTTGTGTCCTGGAACTTAATTATGTGTTCTCCCTCCGCTTCAATGGCGTGTTGGGCAACTGCGGACTTATCTGTTTGGGCCAGGCGGCAGCTTCTTTTATGTTCGGTGAGTCTTGTGTTGATACTGCGTTGAGTAGTTCCGATGTAAACCGATCCGCAGGAACAGGGAATACGGTAAACACCGGCTGATGACAAGGGGTCCCGGGGGTCTTTAGCAGAGCGTAATAGGCTGTTCAGTTGCACATATCAGGATCACATACAACTCCATGGATCACAACCAGAACAGCATCACTACTCGCCATAAGAAGAAGTTTGAACGCCTTTCGACCAAAAACAAACCTTCTACGCCTCCAGACACTAGCCGCACGGTGGTTAATTTATCGAACCATCAACTATCACCAGACGAGACGTCCTTGCTTGCCAAAGGAGGGAATTACGCAGTAGTCACACCCACGATACCAGTGGAGGACATCATTTCAAACATTGAATCAGGAATACGAGGCCTTCCAGCAGCAACAGCCAATGAGATTCGCCGTGAATCCTCTAGAATTCTCCAATACGCTAAGGCTCCACGCAATAATCTATCCTTCAAAGAGAGGACTGCACTGATGAACTTGAATAACAACAAAAATATCATCATCTGCTCAGCAGACAAGGGGAATGCCACTGTCATACTAAACCAGCAAGACTACGATGACAAAATCTCAGATCTTCTTAAACCTGACTCATACCGGAAAATTCAACGAGATCCCACAGCTCGTATTCTACGGAAAACCAACGCCCTGATCAAGAATTCTTCCCTGCCAGCAGAAGACAAACGCCGCTTCATCAAATCAGAAGCCCAGCCTCCCAGACTTTATGGCCTTCCAAAAATACATAAGCCGGATGTGCCTCTAAGGCCCATTGTCAGCGGAATTGGATCTCCGACTTATTATATAGCCAAACATCTAGCATGCCTACTACAGCCACACGTCGGCTCGACAGACTCCTTCATTAAAGACTCGACTCATTTCATCCAGAAACTACAAAGCCTCACACTACAACCTCATGACCTTCTGATCAGTTTTGATGTCGTCTCACTCTTCACCATGGTTCCAGTACAAGAGGCCCTCACACAGTTAAAGCACATTTTCTCAGAAGATATAATCGCCATCTTCCACCAAGTTCTCACCACGACGTATTTCCAGTGGAACCATTCGTTCTACGAGCAGATCGATGGAGTTGCCATGGGAAGCCCTCTTAGCCCGGTAGTGGCCAATTTCTTCATGGAATCTTTTGAGTCCAAAGCCTTGGCCACAGCTCCTCTAAAACCGACTGTCTGGCTCCGCTATGTGGACGACACTTTCGTCGTATGGCCCCATGGAAAAGAAACTCTTCAAGACTTCCTACTACATCTTAACAGCATCAACACACGCATACAATTCACCATGGAGGAAGAGAAAGACGGACAGCTACCTTTTCTGGACGTCTTAGTCAGCAGGAAAGCAGACGGCAGACTTGGGCATACTGTCTACCGTAAGCCCACTCATACGGACCGCTATTTAAATAAAGCCTCAAATCATCATCCCAGACAAAAACGAGGCATGATTAAGACACTCGTAAACCGTGCTTCTCGCATCTGCGAGCCACACTTATTACAACAAGAACTCTGTCACCTTGAGAAAGCCTTACTTTCTAATGGATATTCTATTCAAGAGGTCAAAAGAGCCTGCCGCCCTGCCAAGCCGAAACCTGCCTCACAAAAAAAAAAAAAAAAAAAAAAAAAAAAAAAAAAAAAAACAAACAAACAAGCCCAAACATAACGGTATAGTTTTCCTGCCATATTTCCAGAATGTCACCGACCGTATTCAACACATACTACAACGGCACAGTATCAAGACTGTCTTCAAGCCCACCAGGCAACTGAACAGCCTATTACGCTCTGCTAAAGACCCCCGGGACCCCTTGTCATCAGCCGGTGTTTACCGTATTCCCTGTTCCTGCGGATCGGTTTACATCGGAACTACTCAACGCAGTATCAACACAAGACTCACCGAACATAAAAGAAGCTGCCGCCTGGCCCAAACAGATAAGTCCGCAGTTGCCCAACACGCCATTGAAGCGGAGGGAGAACACATAATTAAGTTCCAGGACACAAACATCCTTTCATCCACAACACACTACCATGCCCGGTTACAGCGCGAAGCCATTGAAATATATAAACATCCCAACAATTTCAACAAGAAAGAAGAAGTTTTGAAACTAAACAGCAACTGGTATCCTGTCATTGAAGGCAAGAAACGACATAAAACAGCAGAAACTGAAGTGATCCAATCAGGAGGCAACACCTTGAGCGAAGCCCGCCCCCTCCCACCGGCCGTGCGCCGCCCGAGCCAATCAGCGGAGGCCACTAGAAGGATAAATACCGCAGCTCTGACAGTCCACACCTCAGACGCTACGCTAACTTCTCCGAGGAGATTACGACCGCGCCACTGAAGATGTCCGCCGCAGATGTGGACGAAACGTCTGGGTTCTTCAACTCCAGCAGACCACGGCATAACAGCCCGCAAATAACTCCTAGTTATACTTTTAAAACTGGTTGCTATATGAAGGCTCTAAATTCCGTTCTATTTCTACGGCCAAGAGACAAACAAGTGAAGAGCGACCTTCCATTTGAGACAAGGTTTATAAAACTCAGAGAAATAACTGGAAAGTTGCATTTGGACATAACCTAAGATTTACATGTTCTGTATAGTATCTGTTTTAGCAAGATAACTTGAAACCGTGAGAGATAGATGAAATCTTGCTGTACAAAAAATGTAGATATCGCTAAAATACACAACTTATGTTCAAATACATTTTTACTTTCTCTACTGGTAAGTAGGGGAAGTATTGTATTCCACCCAAAAATTCAATGTCGAGATTTCACCGGAAATATACGTTTTGAGGCCCCCTGAATAAAAAAAAGCATTTTTAGAAAAAGGTCCGTGTGAGTGTGTCTGTGTGTCAGTCTGGAGTCTGTGGACAGCATAGCTCAAAAATGAAGAGTCGGTTAAAAACCAAAGTGGGTATTTAAGTGTAATGTCTTTCAAGGATGCCACACGAAGATTGTGAACAAAATAGCCCCACCCTAAACTACCCTTTACATGGAAAATTTTGATTTTCTTGAAAATGGTTCTAACGATTTTGATTAAAATGTCATGTTTGAGATATTTTGATGATAAATGAAATGTATATCTTGAATTTTCTGGCTATAGCCCCTGTAGTCCTATTTACTCTGGACAACTTTTGCATAACTGGTAAACCGTTAGAGATACACCAAATCGTTCTATACAAAAAATGTAGATCTTGCTAAAATACACAATTTATGTCTCAATAAATTTTCTTGTAGGGTGAACCATTTTGGAGATATTCCTTGTTATGTGTGTGAGTTACGGAAAACTTAGAACTTTCGTGAAATGGATCATCGTTGTTCATTTTTTTATATGTTAAGTGGGCAAAGAGAACGGAATCTCAAACCTTTAAAAGATTTGACTCGCACAAAGCCTACTGTATTCTAATATTCTCCTTGTACCTACAAGGAAATAAGCAATAAGATAATTTGTACAAATGTTTATGTCAACTAACACGAAGAAGATATAGGAATAAGAGTTTGTAAGAATGGTTAGTACAAGAGTAGAGAAAATCATGTGAGTGCAACACATCAGGTATTTTTAACATCTTATTTCTTGCATAATGATATGAAGTGGGTGTAACGGGGCTTGAATCTTGTGTCTCTTTAAGGCACACGCAACATGAGCGGCTTCTGTTTCACATGAGGCGCAGTTCAACTGTTTTCTCTCGCTGTTAGCGCCGCGTGTTGTGCAGCAAGAACCAATTTAGTTTTTAGCAAGAAGCAAAAAGTCCATTCCCTGGAGCCCATACGGTCTGAGACAACAAATACAGACAGAGAAGAAGGTTTCGCTACCAACATCGTTTGGTAAATTAGTGAAAACCAAAATATACAACCAAACGTGGTGACAGCGCCGGGAAATGAGAAGACGACTAAACAGAAAACACGTGACATCTTCAGAGTAGGGCTTGCTCGATAATACGCACACGCATGCGCGTACTGGCGCATTACTGACGTATACCTACAAGCAACTTCATGCCATGAATTCACACTAATATAAAACGGCGAACATCTGTATGCAGGTTAACTGATATTTTATTCTGATTCCCAAGGTCGCGGGTTCAAACCCGACGAAGGCTGATGGACTGTTTCGGGCGTAAAAATCCTTCGGAAGGGCGGTCAAGTTGGTGTTTAGATGCACGACTGTAAAAGTACCTCAAGCGTGATAAAGAGGCCTTGGAGCAAAATTAAGTGGCCTTTCACGCCCATATACAGTGCATTTGTAGATCGACCGGACCGTCCCGAGGCGGCAAATTGATGACCTTCAACACAAACATATTCCCTATATCCGAAAATCCCCACATTATTCATGAAGTACTTCACCACCCTACAAAAGTTGAGGTTTGGTGCGCAGTGAGTGCGCGTAGAATTATGGGTCTATATTTTACGACATATTATATAAATTCTATTTTAAATACTTCTTACTTCAAGTAACAATAAAAAATCTGATGTATTGCACTCACATGACTTTTTCTACTCTTCTACTAGCCATTCTTACAAACTCTTATTCCTATATCTTCTTCGTGTTAGTTGAGATAAACATTTGTACAAATTATCTTATTGCTTATTTCCTTGTAGGTACAAGGGGAATATTAGAATACAGTAGGCTTTGTGCGAGTCAAATCTTTTAAAGGTTTGAGATCCGGTTCTCTTTGCACGCTTAACATATAAAAAAATGAACAACGATGTTCCATTTCATTTAAGTTTTAAGTTTTCCAAAACTCACACACATAACAAGCAATATCTCCGAAATGGTTAACCCTACAAGAAAATGTATTCAGACATAGATTATGTATTTTAGCAAGATCTACATTTTTTGTATAGTATGATTTGGTCTATCTCTAACGGTTTACCAGTTATGCAAAAGTCATCCAGAGTAAATACGACTACAGGGGCTATAGTCAGAAAATTCAAGATATACATTTCATTTGTCATACAAATATCTCAAACATATGACATTTTAATCAAAATCGTTAGAGCCATTTTCAAGAAAATGAAAATTTTCGAAAACTTTTCCATGTAAAGGGTAGTTTAGGGTGGGGCTATTTTCTTCAAAATCTTCGTGTCACATCCTTTAAAGACATTGAACTTAAATACCAACTTTGGTTTTTAAACGACTTTTCGTTTTTGAGTTACGGTGTCCACACACACACACACACACACACACACACACACACACACACACACACGGACCTTTTTCTAAAAATGCTTATTTTTATTCAGGGACCTCAAAACATATATTTCCGGTGAAATCTCGACATCGAATTTTTGGGTGGAATACAATGTTTCCTCTACTTTACTATATGCAGATAGTAAGGAATGCAAAAAGGAAGATTGGCTGGTTTCAGCAGGATTCAGCCACTGCGCACACTGCTGGCAATTGTTTGCATCAATTGCGAAGTGCGTATGGTGACAGAATAATTAGTCGAGGATTGTGGCCACCTCGATTGCATGTGATTTTGATTTATGGGGAACGTTAAAAAAGGTCGTCCTCCGCGGGAATCGAACCCCCTACCACCGAAATACGGCTGAACTATCCCGCCCGCTCGGTGGTTATCCTGTTAAATGCAGAAACACGAAGGGCAAAGCGTCTTTTGGAAAATCAACTGGAGTGAAGGCAGCATGTTAAATAATGCATGCGAATGCACAAGCAAATAATTTATTTAGGGGAACGTGGATCGTTATTGTGCATTAAGTGTAGTGCAGCTGTATTTGTGTGCTGTATTAAATATGCAGTTGTTGTTGTGGTGCGAGCGAGCAAGCGAGCGAGAACGCCCCTCTGCGCACTGATAGCACGCCACATTTCATAAATATCTATAAGTTAGTAATTAATCAACTCACATTTGTATAGCTGCAACTGTTTCGCTGCCCGTTGATTAAATGCTGACATTCGACCTTCAGGTTGGCTTAAGGGACTGCAGTTGACCATTTCCCTACTCTATACAGTACTGCATTCCTTGTCCAGATTTTACATGTTTTGGTATCCAATGGAATTGCACACAAAATAAACAGTGTCTGTCATTTTGGTCCAATACAAATGACAGTTGACGTAGCAAGCGTGAGAAATAAACATGGCGGACGCAGATATTACTTTAGCGAGTGCTATATTAAGTATATGTTTGGGATATATGTCCACGAGTCTGTCTCAGGGGGAAGAAAAGACGCTGGTAGACACGGGCCGAGGTATATTGAGTCTACTACAGAACGAATTGAGCTTAGAGGACCCGGAAAACTATCGCAATTTTCTACCAATTGACGAATATTTACTTCTCAACCTTTTACATCGTGTCCAAGGCAAAATTGCACACCAGGACACAAATATGAGACAAAGGCGAAAGAGATAAGGAACAATTGTAATGGTTTTAGTCTTAGTATGGACGGACAGGAAATTTGAACTCATTTCATAACATAACATTTAAACATACTGTTAACTGGATTTCTTATTATTTATGAAATATAACTATGCAATAACCACCTCAGTAATATATGTGAATGTCACAAGAAATCGTTAATGAATCTTCCAGAAGAAATTAAACATTTTATTAAAATGCCCATCACATTAAAAACGCCACGAGCCGTACATACACTACATGTTGCCTGCGCAGTCCGCCATATTGTTACGTTACAGACGCTGATTGGCTACTTTCATGTTGTTGGATGAAAAAATTAGATGCAAATCAATCGCATTGTATAGAAACAGGTTGGATACAAAAAAAAAAAAAAAAAAAAAATAGGATAGAAATTGTCTGCAACTCTCGATTTGGCTCCACTTATATCTGCGAACAAACATTTTCAAAAATGAAGTACATTAAAAGTGAAAATCACCTTGAGACTGTGCACTTCTACTTTTGCAACAAATATTGAAGACCTTCTGTACCAAAGAGTACCCTCAGAAACATGGTGGGTTAGTCAGGAGTAGAATATGAATGTGTACCTACGCCTTTGTAAGAATGTGCCGCCACTGGAACTCAGTAACGACGGGGAAATGCGTCACTGTCCCAGCAGGTGGAAGTAGGTGATTTCAACTTCCCCTAACTTGCCTGCGGTTGAACTCCGCAGTTATAGCCTACTTACTCTTGATGACGTTTGCATAAGTGGTAAACCGATAGACCAAATCTAACTGTACGAAAAACGTAGATCTCATTGAAACATAAATTATGTCTAAATGCATTTATTTGTGCAGTGAACCATTTCTGAGATATTCCTTGTGTATTCCCCTTGCACCTACAGAAAAAATCTGATGTGCTGCACTCACTTGACTTTCTCTACTCTTGTATTAACCATTCAAACAAACTCTTACACCCATATCTCCGTGTTAGTTAAGATAAACATTTGTACAAACTATCTTATTAACTGTTTATTTCCTTGTAGGTACAAGGGAAATGTTAGAATACAGTAGGCTTTAAGCGATAGTCAAATTTTTTAAAGCTTTGAGGTCCCATTCTCTTTGCACGCTCAACATTTTTCCGAAACTGGCACAAACAACAAGGAATATCTCCGAAATGGTCCACTCTACAAAAAGAAAAAAAGAAAAAAAAAATACTTGAACATAAATTGTGTGTTTTAGCGAGATCTAAATTTTTTGAATAGTAAGATTTTGCTTATCTCTTACGGTTATTTAAGTCATCCAGAGTAAACAGGACTACATAGGATATAGCCAGAAAGTTCAAAATATCTCAAACATATGGCATTTCAAAATCATTAGACATTTTCAAGAAAATAAAAATGTTCAAATAATTTTCCACGTAATGGGATATTTAGGGTGGGGCTATTTTCTTCAAAGTCTTCATGTCGCATCCTTGAAACACATTAAACTTAAATACCAACTTTGGTTTCTAAACGACTTTTCGTTTTTGAGTTATGCTGTCCACAGACTGACACACACGGATCTTTTTCTAAAAGTACTTTTTTGGGGGGGGGGGGGGTTCAGGGGGTCTCAAAACATATATTTCCGGTGAAATCTCGACATCGAATTTTTGGGTGGAATACAATACTTCCTCTGCTTACGAGTAAAAATAGCAATAAGATAATTTGTGCAAATGTTTATGTCAACTAACACGAAGGAGATACAGGAACAAGAGTTTGTGAGAATGTGTAGTACAAGGGTAGAGAAAGTCATGTGAGTGCGACATATGAGGTTTTTCGGCATGTCAACAGTCTGAAAAGGATCTGTTTTATGACAGTGGACAATTGTGTTGCACTGAACGAACAGTCGACAAGCAGCGTACGCGAGTGAAACAACTGTTGTACAGAAATAGCATCCTGAATAGAAAGCTCGCTCATAGCCATTTCATTAAAGCGAATAGTTAAGTACACCCTCTCAGGACCGAAGCACTTTATTATGTACGTACTGTGTTATTAATTTTTCCCCATTTTCCTTCCTTTCAATATTTCACGGTATAGGATTGGATTTTACTTCGCCTCGCAGTCGGTCGGTCGGTCGGTCCAGGATTTAGTTAAAATAAGCTTTTTAAAGAGGATGTTTGATGTGCAGCGCCCCCCTCCCCCGACCGCGGCGGTATGTAGTACTGCAATCAGTATTGCGACAGGCGTGTGTCATTTGTCTGCTGTATGCAAATCCAGCAGCCACAACATGGCCTCCATGCTGGTCCCATGTACCGCATCAAAGGAACAGAAAAGGCTTTTCTCTGCTACTCCTCTAATTTAAGGCGTCATCATTGGCAGCACTGCCAGATTCTCTCTTTCAAATTTCCTCTTGGAATATAGACGAGTTGTGAGTTATGGCAGTAATTAGACCAACCTGGAAGATTAAAAACACAAACTTTGGATACAGAATACGATTTCCTCAATAACTTCGTTCATTACGTACGTTCATACCACGTACAAAGTATATAGACAAGATACTGCAATCTATACAAAAAAGAAATATAGATTCCATCCGAAATATGTTTTGAGGCCCCCTTTACATGGAAAATTTTTCGAAAATTTTGATTTTCTTGAAAATGGCTCTAAGGATTTTGATTAAAATGGCATATGTTTAACATATTTATATGACAAATGAAATGTATATTTTGAATTTTCTGCCTATAGCCGATGTAATTCTGTTTACTCTGGATGACTTTTGAATAACTCGTAAACCGTAAGAGATAGACCAAATCTTACTGTACCAAAAATGTAGATCTCGCTAAAACACAATTTGTCTGAATAAATGTTTTTGTAGAGTCAACCATTTCAGAGATATTCCTTGTTATTTGTGTCAGTTTCGGAAAACTTAAAACTTTCGTGAAATGGAACATCGTTGTTCATTTTTTATGTTAGCCGTCCAAAGAGAACGGAATCTCAAAGCTTTAAAACATTTGAATATCGCACAAAACCTACTCTATTCTAGTATTCCCCTTGTAACTACAAGAAAATAAGCAATAAGATAATTTCTGCAAATGTTTATCTCAGCTAACACGAAGAAGATAGGAATTTTTGTGAGAATGGTTAGTACAAGAGTAGAGAAAGTCATGTGAGTGCAACACATCAGATTTTTCAGCTTGTGTATAGTTTGAAGAATTTTAAAAATCTAGTTAAACATTTGACTAACGTACATATCATGCGCATTCTGCTGTATTCCCTAACGTTTCGAGGCGTCGCCAACCACGCGTAACATAAACCACTAGATATCTAGGTATATTTAAGCCTGCATGCTTCTAGCACGTTCGAAAGTGTTGTGTGTTTCTTTAATCTGAAACACATGATATAAAGCTATTTAATTGTATTTGAAGATTACACCATATCATAATAGAGAACACGCAATTTCAGATTTTCAAATTGCAGTATATTGGCTATGCTGATGACCTGTGATTTCATTGGTTGTTTGCTGAATGTGTTTTATTACATTCTATATTGAGTTCATTGTTGCTGTGTTTTCAATTTAGGTTCAACTTGACAGCAATTAGGGTCATTAAAGAGAATACAATTGCTATTTTAGAGAACATTAGGGACGAATGAAGTAACAAGAACATTGTGCTATGTCTGTTATTGTCAGTGCAAAGCAAGACATTGTGTTCTTTTGAGGTTAAGGCTACACTTGTGTCTGCTGATTGCCGAGTGAGTTGCCAAGTTTCTTGGAATAACAAATTCATTGCTAAAGGATTCATTGTATTCGTAAATGGATGTGAAGTTATTAATTCTGAATCTAAAATACATGTAGGTATTCTTTCTTCCCTTCGTTATTGGAAATTGAAATTGAGTTGTTATTTATGGACTCTAGTTACTGTTCTCAGTGTCCCATTCAATCATTACGTTTCCATGGGGAATTGAAATCGTTTTGAGTCCAATCCCATTCTCAATACGATAAGCGTTTCCATGTTGTACTCAGTCCGGAATGAGATCAATTTGGATAGCAAGGTTCAAGCATAAATGATTCAAGACATTGGCCATTTGGTTTATGTTGGCGAACCTGAAAAAATGGTAAGTAGGTTTTGAGGTTAGTGATTGCTTGTTACAAGAATATATTGTGAGATTACAGAAACAGTAAAAGTGATCTTATTGTTGTTTTATTACATCACTTCGACTAAGAAAACAAAATGACAAGTGTGCAGCGTGTTACAGCCAGTACAGTAGAAGTTAGCTCCTTTAGTGGATTGAAATCGATTTGAATCCGGTATTTCCATGGAACAACATTTCGATCCGAATCCACTTCTAAGAGGATCGGATCCACGGATTCAGTTCAATCTGAATCCCATAGTATTCAATCCGGAATGAGAAGTCAACTCGATTTGAATTCCCCATGGAAACGTAATCTGTATTGGACGTGAAAGACCACTTAATTTTGCTGTATATTAGGCTTGAGGCTAATCTACGAATTGGGACCACCGGCTTTACTTCCCTTCCGAAGAAAGCCACGTGAAGTATTTTTACGCCTAAAATATCCATAGTCGTTGGAAACCAGGTTACTCCTTGACCACAAAGGGTGACATCGTTATTTCAATCACTTTAACTATTGTTAAGTAGCATTTTGTGTATTTTCGGCGATATTTTACTCAAAATGTATACGTTCTTATCTGTGTACTTATAAAATAAAGCTTCGTTTAGAAATTTTAAGGGACTAAAATTTGAATGTTTAAAATATGTTTATAGTTCGGAAATCAATACTTTGCACACTCAACAGTGTTTGTATTATAAACTACCACACAAAGTTCCAACACAATCTGTTTTACAGTTTTGAGGAAATTAATTATTCAATTTATTTACAATGTGAAAATACCTTAATATTGAAATATTCCATGCGCATCAAAAACTAAAGTAACACAACTGTTTTATTATTTTATAAACTCTAAAGCAATAATTTGTTTTGCTATGGTGGACATGAAAAATATTTTTAAACTTTTTTTTCTGTATTTAATTTTTTTAAAGGTAAACAGATATTCAGATTGTGAAAGCAAAGACTGAATTGAATAAACGAAGCACATACGAAAAAATACTCTAGAAGTATAGCACAACATTTAATGCACATGGAGCAAATACTATATTAAAAATGTAAAGTAGAGGAAAAACAATTTTTCTACACACATACAAGATGGCCATGTTTGTTACGTGTTCCTTCTTTTGTTTAGTAGTCTCTCTCCTCAGATTCATAACCTAACCACTTCTTTCATCTGTACTTGGTTGTTTTTGAGTCCTTTTTGGCCCATATTTTGTTTAAGTATGTAAGCAGAAAGGGGACATTTAAATATAGCACACGTGGCATTTAAAGTCTGCGCTAGACATTTAAAAATGGTGGAAACTAAAAAGTTTCACTGTCAACTGATGACTGAAGGTTTGGGGAACATCTATATGCATAAACCTAAAACTCGTCAATTTGAAAAGTTTTCATTCCCAGGGTGAAATGTGAAATAACTATTTGAACACTTGCAACTTGCAAACATCCTAGAGTTGAACTGTGAAACAGAAACAGAGTTGCACAAGGATTGTGAAGATGGTGAAAGTTAGGATTACTTAACAAGCCTATGGACAATTTGAGAATGGGGCCCTGTAAATTGGCTTGTTGGTGGAGAAGGGACATGCAACCCGCCGTGTACTACATCCCCGGAAATCTAATCCAGCGCTTGCACTAACTAATCGATTAAATGACCCTTTTAACCGCTCAATGATTCAATTGCCATTACGGCACTTAATTTAGTTTGATTTTCGGTTAGGCAAAATTTACCAACATTGATGGATAATAAGCGAATCCGTTAAGTCCAGCTTTTGTAGTTTAGAGCACCAAGTCACTGCAGATATTTGGAAACCACATTTCAAAATGCACCAAGGATACACTGTAATTTTTTTTAGAAAATGAAACAGGCATTAGTTTTAAAAAATCAATGTGTTGCATTCACATGACTTTCAGTACTCTTGCACAATTTATTCTTACAAACGCTCGTGATAGTTAAGATAAACATTTGTACAAATATTCTTTTACTTATTTCATTGTAGATACAAGGGGAATATGGGAATACAGTAGACTTTGTGCGATAGTAAAATGTTTTAAAGTCAGTGTCTAGAGTCAGACGTCTGTCAGGGAACACAGGAACCTATGTACCAGACAGAGTGAACACCTGCAAGTATGAGAGTGAGGAAGTGATTACCCTCCCCTTATGTAGGACTTACAAGACAGTGTCTAGAGTCAGACGTCTGTCAGGGAACACAGGAACATATGTACCAGACAGAGTGAACACCTGCAAGTATGAGAGTGAGGAAGTGATTACCCTCCCCTTATGTAGGACTTACAAGCCAGTGTCTACAGTCAGACGTCTGTCAGGGAACACAGGAACCTATGTACCAGACAGAGTGAACACCTGCAAGTATGAGAGTGAGGAAGTGATTACCCTCCCCTTATGTAGGACTTACAAGACAGTGTCTAGAGTCAGACGTCTGTCAGGGAACACAGGAACATATGTACCAGACAGAGTGAACACCTGCAAGTATGAGAGTGAGGAAGTGATTACCCTCCCCTTATGTAGCACTTACAACTCAGTGTCTAGAGTCAGACGTCTGTCAGGGAACACAGGAAACTATGTACCAGACAGAGTGAACACCTGCAAGTATGAGAGTGAGGAAGTGATTACCTTCCCCTTATGTAGGACTTCCAAGACAGTGTCTAGAGTCAGACGTCTGTCAGGGAACACAGGAACCTATGTACCAGACAGAGTGAACACCTGCAAGTATGAGAGTGAGGAAGTGATTACCCTCCCCTTATGTAGGACTTACAAGCCAGTGTCTAGAGTCAGACGTCTGTCAGGGAACACAGGAACCTATGTACCAGACAGAGTGAACACCTGCAAGTATGAGAGTGAGGAAGTGATTACCCTCCCCTTATGTAGGACTTACAAGCCAGTGTCTAGAGTCAGACGTCTGTCAGGGAACACAGGAACCTATGTACCAGACAGAGTGAACACCTGCAAGTATGAGAGTGAGGAAGTGATTACCTTCCCCTTATGTAGGACTTACAAGACAGTGTCTAGAGTCAGACGTCTGTCAGGGAACACAGGAACCTATGTACCAGACAGAGTGAACACCTGCAAGTATGAGAGTGAGGAAGTGATTACCTTCCCCTTATGTAGGACTTACAAGTCAGTGTCTAGAGTCAGACGTCTGTCAGGGAACACAGGAACCTATGTACCAGACAGAGTGCACACCTGCAAGTATGAGAGTGAGGAAGTGATTACCTTCCCCTTATGTAGGACTTACAAGACAGTGTCTAGAGTCAGACGTCTGTTAGGGAACACAGGAACATACGTACCAGACAGAGTGAACACCTGCAAGTATGAGAGTGAGGAAGTGATTACCTTCCCCTTATGTAGGACTTCCAAGACAGTGTCTAGAGTCAGACGTCTGTCAGGGAACACAGGAACCTATGTACCAGACAGAGTGAACACCTGCAAGTATGAGAGTGAGGAAGTGATTACCCTCCCCTTATGTAGGACTTACAAGTCAGTGTCTAGAGTCAGACGTCTGTCAGGGAACACAGGAACCTATGTACCAGACAGAGTGAACACCTGCAAGTATGAGAGTGAGGAAGTGATTACCTTCCCCTTATGTAGGACTTACAAGACAGTGTCTAGAGTCAGACGTCTGTTAGGGAACACAGGAACATATGTACCAGACAGAGTGAACACCTGCAAGTATGAGAGTGAGGAAGTGATTACCTTCCCCTTATGTAGGACTTACAAGACAGTGTCTAGAGTCAGACGTCTGTCAGGGAACACAGGAACATATGTACCAGACAGAGTGAACACCTGCAAGTATGAGAGTGAGGAAGTGATTACCTTCCCCTTATGTAGGACTTACAAGTCAGTGTCTAGAGTCAGACGTCTGTCAGGGAACACAGGAACCTATGTACCAGACAGAGTGCACACCTGCAAGTATGAGAGTGAGGAAGTGATTACCTTCCCCTTATGTAGGACTTACAAGACAGTGTCTAGAGTCAGACGTCTGTTAGGGAACACAGGAACATATGTACCAGACAGAGTGAACACCTGCAAGTATGAGAGTGAGGAAGTGATTACCTTCCCCTTATGTAGGACTTACAAGACAGTGTCTAGAGTCAGACGTCTGTCAGGGAACACAGGAACATATGTACCAGACAGAGTGAACACCTGCAAGTATGAGAGTGAGGAAGTGATTACCTTCCCCTTATGTAGGACTTACAAGTCAGTGTCTAGAGTCAGACGTCTGTCAGGGAACACAGGAACCTATGTACCAGACAGAGTGCACACCTGCAAGTATGAGAGTGAGGAAGTGATTACCTTCCCCTTATGTAGGACTTACAAGTCAGTGTCTAGAGTCAGACGTCTGTCAGGGAACACAGGAACCTATGTACCAGACAGAGTGAACACCTGCAAGTATGAGAGTGAGGAAGTGATTACCTTCCCCTTATGTAGGACTTACAAGACAGTGTCTAGAGTCAGACGTCTGTCAGGGAACACAGGAACATATGTACCAGACAGAGTGAACACCTGCAAGTATGAGAGTGAGGAAGTGATTACCTTCCCCTTATGTAGGACTTACAAGACAGTGTCTAGAGTCAGACGTCTGTCAGGGAACACAGGAACATATGTACCAGACAGAGTGAACACCTGCAAGTATGAGAGTGAGGAAGTGATTACCCTCCCCTTATGTAGGACTTACAACCCAGTGTCTAGAGTCAGACGTCTGTCAGGGAACACAGGAACCTATGTACCAGACAGAGTGAACACCTGCAAGTATGAGAGTGAGGAAGTGATTACCCTCCCCTTATGTAGGACTCACAAGCCAGTGTCTAGAGTCAGACGTCTGTCAGGGAACACAGGAACCTATGTACCAGACAGAGTGAACACCTGCAAGTATGAGAGTGAGGAAGTGATTACCCTCCCCTTATGTAGGACTTACAAGACAGTGTCTAGAGTAAGACGTCTGTCAGGGAACACAGGAACCTATGTACCAGACAGAGTGAACACCTGCAAGTATGAGAGTGAGGAAGACGATGATATGAAATGCAGGAGAAATAGATGATTGGGAAGGTGATGATGGAACAATTGGTGGAGTGAGTGGTGGGGGAAACTGGAGATCCCGGAGAAAACCGCTCTGACGCCGCTTCGTCCGTCAGAAGTAGTACATGCAGGTCCCTGGGATCGAACCCGGGCCGCCTATGTGGTAGGTGATCACCAACCGCTCGCCCACGGCGTCGCCCCATAATATCATCCTTAACTTATATATTTTATTTTGTTGCTGGAAGTATAAACATGTACGTAAGGTATGGGATAACGCCGCTCAATTCCGTAAGGTTCTTTCAGCTTTAGTGACAGAACTATGTTAGTAATTTGAGAGAAGCAATGCTGTACTTTGTTTTGTTGTAGTCTAAATGCTAATTATGCTGAAATGGCGGCGAACAAGGTGATTAAAGGGCTGTCATTTTGTTCGCTTGTTTCGTACGCATGACTTAACACCTTTCTGCTTCAATGTAATGCATTTCTACACCTTAACATATACACGACCACAATACAATGCATGTATTGCGGTTATTATCTAAACTGTTAACATTTATTGATAAACATTGTTATTTACGTAACTAGTGACACGAGTATATGTTCAGTGTGTGAGTGTCACGATGAAAACATTATACATACAACGTTTTATGTAATTTTAGTATTAAAATGCATAAAAAACTTTAATGTACTGCACTCACATGACTTTCTCTACTCTTGTTCTAACCATTCTTACAAACTCTTATTCCTATATCTTCCTCGTGTTACTTGAGATAAACATTTGTACAAATTATCTTGTTTTCCTTGTAGGTACAAGGGGAGTATTAGTATACAGAAGGCTTTGAGCTATAGTCAAATCTTTTAAAGCTTTGAGATTCCGTTCTCTTTGCACGGTTAACATATAAAAAACTGAATAACAATGTTCCAGTTGACAGAAGTTTAAGTTCTCCAAAACTCACACAAATAACAAGGAATATCCCCAAAATGGCTCACTCTACAAACAATTTATTCAGGCACAAATTTTGTGTTTTAGCAAGATCTACATTTTTTGTGCAGTAAGATTTTGTCTATCTCTTTCGGTTTACCAGTTATGCAAAAGTCATCCAGAGTAAACAGCACTACATAGGCTATAGCCAGAAAATTAAAAATATACATTTTATTTGTCATAAAAATATCTTAAACATACGGCATTTTAATCAAAATCGTTAGAACCAATTTCAAGAAAATGAAAGAATGAAAGTTTTCCAAAACTTTACATGTAAAGGGTAGTTTAGGATGGAGCAATTTTCTTCAAAATCTTCGTGTCGTACCCTTGAAAGACCTTAAACTTAAATATCAACTTTGGTTTTTAAGCAACTTTTCGTTTTTGAGTTATGCTGTCCACAGACACACACACACACACACACACACACACACACACACACACACACACACACACACACACACACAGAGAGAGAGAGACCTTTTTCTAAAAATGCTTTTTTTGGATTCAGCAATTTTTCATCTTCCAAATATGCTCTACCCTAAACTAACCTTTACAGGAAAGACTTTTTAATATTTTGACTCTCTAAGAAATGACTATATTGATTATAATTAAAATACCATACACTTGGGATATTTTCATAACAAATGAAACGCATATCTTGAATTTTCAGGAAATATCCTCTGAGGTCCTCTTCATTCTGGATGACTTTTGAATGACTGTTAAAAGTGTAAGAGATAAACCAAATCTCAAAGTCATCACATTAAAGTAGATAATTAATTTCTATCAATTAATTCTGGATAACAGTTGTAGAGATATTATTTGTTTTCGGTTTAAGTTTTGCAATATTTACTTTTCTGAAATAAGAAGTCGCTATTTGTTTTCCCCTATTTTTTGACCTTGCAAAGGCAAAGGGTCTTTATGCATATAATGACCACCTCTTAAACGATTTGATTGTCGCTTAAACCTACTATATTCCCCAGGCAATTTTTTATTTTTTTTTTTTATATTAACCTTCTCTATTTCAGATGGTGAATGAAATGAAATGAGTGAAATGATGCTCAAATGAGCCCGAGGTCCATAAAGCTTTAAGTTACCTGACATTCGTCTTCTCAGGGTTGGGAAAACCTCGGAAAATAACCTTATCCGGATAACTTACCCTAAGCGAGATTCGAACTCGCGACCTCTTGAATGTGAACATCACAAAGGTGGTCTTATATTCCCATTGTACCTACAAGGAAACAACAATTTTGTATAACTGTTTATCTAAATAAACACAAAGAAGATAGAGGAATAAGGGTTTTTAAAATAGTTTTTAGAAGAGTGAGTAGAGAGAATCATGTGAGTGCACACGTTAGATTTTTTTCTGTGTGTAAATGCACTTGTTGCAGCAGTTTGTGCATTACGAAAGAGTAAATACAGCCATTACAAACTGCGCTCATTCACTAATTGGTTTGTTACTATTTTTTGCCGTTAGAGGAAGCAATTGTAAGTTTCATTAGTTTGAACAGGGCGTTACAAACAGATTCCAATTAATTAAAACCTGAGAAGACACCTATCGAACTGCAAAAAGTGTTGAGACCACTCCTACAGTTCAATCGCCGGACACAACAATAAAATTGATGTAAAGTGGATTAAAAAAACAACTATCTCTCCAAATAAAAAAATACTGACGAACAAAAGAGGAATAACGCTTTCATGGAAATTTATGCATCAGTTCCCATGAGCGTAAAACACAATAAAAGTGGCCCGTCACCCTCCCCCCCCCCCCCCTTCAACATGGGAGAGAGCAGTAATAGAACTAAACGAAAGACATGTGGATATAAAGAGAATTTATATGAAATTACTTGTTTCTTTGGCTGTGGGTGGCTCGGTTGGTTAGGTGCTGGCCAGAGTGTTGCTACGTTATAGGTTATGTTCGACACAACAGAATGTAAACTCTCATACCAACTTTTATTTCTTATTATGCCCTTGGGTGATTCTTGTATACATATCTGGTAATGAAACCTCAACACCACCCACAGTTTCCAAGAGCTAAGGGCACCAATATCACAAAAATATCGATTTTAGCGTTAAAAAGTTCTAGGTTAGGGTTTACAAACATTTTTACTTTCTCTATACCTATAGTAAGTAGAGGAAGTATTGTATTCCACCCAAAAAATTCAATATCGAGATTTCATTGGAAATATGTTTTAACCTCTTCAGGGATATGGACGTGAAATCACGTCCATTTAAAATGATGGACGAGCAATATGGACGTGTATACACGTCCTGTGCGTTTGTGCATTTAACCCTTATTTATCCACTATCTAACTCAACTTATTTTAATTTTCCCCCGTTATGAAACATTTAATTAAATTCTATATGCTTTACTGGCTTACCTTTATATGTTCCTTCTGCAGTGATATGCCTCAAAACAGGGATAAACACACAAGGGCACATCTCCACATTCGCCACAGATCATCCCAGTTTCCTTGCGGATTCCCTTCTTGCGGCACACGAAACACCTTCGAGATGGGCGGGACTTCTTTGCTGTTGACGGTATCCTTTTAGGATAATGTTTTCCTTGAAGTCTGAGGGGTGCAGGGGTTTTGGATTTTCTACCCCCAGTATGAAGAGGCCTCTCAACCTGGTATTGTTCAATTAGGCTGCGAGCTATTGATAGTCGAAAGTCCAGGTAGGTCATTGTCTTGTGTGGGTTTAGAGCTCTCCAAATTACCAAACAATTGTATATGGTTATATCCAGCTGGTGCAAAAATACCTTTTTATACCATTTCACTGTTTTTTGTAAAGAGGGATATGCTTGCAATACCTGATCTACTAGATCGACACCGCCCATGTGCATATTGTATTCCTGGATAACGTCAGGCTTGAAAATGCACATTTTGGTATGGGCATCTGTTTTTCCAGTGTCAATCATCAAAATCTTAGAGCTGCCTTTGGATAATACCGTAACTACCCTCCTGTCCTGCCAGGCAAGGTAGGTCAAAGGTGGGAGCTGACGCACCTCCATTTCCCCTCTCCTTAGAGCCTTCGTATTCACATCTTTTGGCAAACCAATACGATTTGAACGTACTGTTCCAATTGCATTAGTCTTTCTTTTGTGTAAGGCCATGAATAATTTAGGAGAGCTGTACCAGTTATCTAAGTAAACAGTCCTACCCTGATCAAGCACAGGTTCCATTAGGTGCATTACTATGGAGCCAGATAAGCCCAAATCTTTGTCTCCAGTATTGTCAGTCCCTTGACCAGTGTAAATGCAGCTATTGTAAAGATATCCCGTTTTACTTTCACAAACATCAAAACTCTTTATGCCAAATCTAGCCCTTTTTGTTTTGATGTATTGCTACCAACCTAAGCGGCCCTTCCAAAGCATTAGGCTTTCATCAACAGTGACCTTTTCACCAGGCACATAATTTTCTTTAAATTTTGAAATAATATAATCGAAAACAGGCCTAATTTTGTGGAGTTTGTCATTTACATTCTCTGTGCAGGCGAAATGAAGGAACCGTAAAATTGACGTAAACCTGTTATTTGACATGCATTTTCCAAAAAAAGGAGTAGCTAGCATGTCATCTGTGGACCAATACATGTATAATGCAGGTTTACGAATAACACCCATAAGTATAATTAGACCAATTAGCCTGTAAATCTCATTGAGTGTTACTTCTGTCCACCTTTGAATTCTGCTCTTAGGCCCTAATTTACCTTTAGAGAGCAGGTCTTCCTTCACCTTACTCGCATAGACATTTGTTTCTGAAACAATGAGAGACACTAAGTCGGAAGTAAAAAATTTTGTAAAAATGTCAATTGGTTGGCTGCCAGAAGTCAGCTGAGCCTGGGATTGAACACCAGACCCTGTGCTCGTGAAGATGTGCCTGTTTGTATTGGAATTTTTTCAGCACTCCACAATGCTGACTCTTCACGAACACCTGAAGGAAGTTGGTCACGTTGTTCCTCACTGCTACTTGTAGCTATATCCTCCACACCCCCCTCAAATTCGGAAAATTCGCCATCAATATCCAAATCACTGTCACACAGCAAGAAGTCCTCCACATTATCGTGTGTAATTTCAGAAGCCCTTACACTTCCACCACTCGCTAACCTTTGTGCAACACTGCTTGTTGATGCCATGTTTTAGCTCTGAGGTGTAACACTCAATAGCTTCTCACTTCAGCTACAAGCAGGAAAGTATACGTATGCATTTCAAGAAAGAAACAAACGGAGCCTGTAAGCTATATCCAAGTTACGAAACACGTGTAAGGAAAAATTGCAAACCTGGTTTATTCTGATGACTCATAAACCACGCATACAGTAGTGTTCTATTTCACATTGTGCTGTGATTTGCTGACGCATAGCTCACACATACAATGGGTCCACTACTGTTTCTTTCCGAGAAATTATATTAGGCGCCTTCGACAAAGCAAAGTTAACTTTTTACCACAGTGAAACAAATAGTGCCATTTCAACAAGTTGTAAATGCAACTCAACATTGCTGATGATGTACATGTATACTGCATATAATGAGTTTTATACCAGTTTCTGTTTCATTAAAATAACTTAAGATTTACGCAAAATACAGCTGTGTATTTAGGAAGCACTTTTAGCGCATTTAACAATTTAAATGCCCTGCGCTGGATATTGGGTATCCGTTCTCGGCCTGCAGAGCTTTTAAATGGCTGTCGCTCAAGAGGTTAACGCCCCCCCCCCCCCCCAAAAAAAACCATTGTTAGAAAAAGGTCCGTGTGCCTTTGTCATTCTGTGGACAGCATAACTCAAAATCGAAAAGTCAGTTAGAAACCAAAGTTGGCATTTAACTTCAATGTCTTTTAAGGATGCGGCACGAAGATTTTGAAGAAAATTCGTCTACCCTAAACTACACTTTACATGGAACATTTTTCGAAAATTTTGAGTTTCTTGAACATGGCTCTAACGATTTTGAATAAAATGCCATATGTTTAAAATATTTTTATGGCAAACGAAATATATATTTTGAGTTTTCTGGCTACAGCCTATGTAGTGTTATTTACTCTGGATGAACTTTGCATAACTGATAAACCGTAAAACATAGACAAAATCTTACTGTACAAAAATGTAGATCTTGCAAAAGCTCACAATTTATGTCTAAATACATTTTTTTTTGATAGAGTGAACCATTTCGGAGATATTCCCTGTTATTTGTGTGAGTTTCGGAAAGCTTAACACTTTCTTGAAATGGAACATCGTTGTTTATTTTTTATATGTTAAGCGTGCAAAGAGAACGGAGTCTCAAAGGTTTAAAAAAATTGACTATCGCACAAAGCCTACTGTATTGTAATATTCCCCTTGTACCTACAAGAAAATAAGCAATAAGATAATTTGTATAAATGTTTATCTCAACTAACACGAAGATGATATAGGAATAAGAGTTTGTAAGAATGGTTAGTACAAGAGTAGAGAAAGTCATGTGAGTGCAACACATCAAATTTTTCATTTCTAGAATGCTGCAAGTTGTGTAAACACCACAAACGCAAAGTCGCATATACACGTTGAACGCCCAGTCCGCCATATTGTTACGTTACAGACGCTGATTGGCTATTTAACAAACTCGATGTCTCACGATGCACTTTCGCTGTACACAATGCTTTGGACCATGGGACAACGAAAGAAACGCGATTATCTATGCAGACAATCTTGTGAGCTTCTACTGATGCCAGTTGTGAAACAATGTCAACATTTAATTTAATTGAACGTCACGAATACGTAGATTTGGTTCTATTCCTGCGAGTTAAGCGTCTCTTTTTACCTTAATTGTAATTAGAAATGAGAAGTGTTGCTAATAAGATCAAAGGTCGGGTCGGGAGCTGTTCCAAACGTTTGTTGGACGAATTAATTAAAATGAACGGAGAAGACTTTCACGTTACATAACCTGTGTTTCTGTTGCAAGGGAACAAGCTGTTATCAGGGCGCACTGTTCCATTTCACCCTAAAACTCCACACAGCGATTTCACACTGTTGAGACGCCCTGAATAAAAAATCAGATGTTACACTCACATGACTTTCTCTACTCTTGTACTAACCATTCTTACAAACTCTTATTCCTATATCTTCTTCGTGTTAGTTGAGATAAACATTTGTACAAATTATCTTATTGCTTATTTCCTTGTAGGCACAAGGGAAATATGGGAATACAGTAGGCTTTGTGCGATAGTCAAATCTTTTAAAGCTTTGAGATTCCGTTCTCTTTAGACGGCTAACATATAAAAAATGAACAACGATGTTCCATTTCACGAAAGTTTTAAGTTTTCCGAAACTCACACACATAACAAGGAATATCTCCGAAATGTTTCACCCTACAAAGACATTTATTCAGACAAATTGTGTGTTTTAGCGAGATCTACATTTTTGGTACAGTAAAATTTTGTCTATTTCTTACGGTTTACGAATTATTCGAAAGTCATCCAGAGTAAACATGACAACATGGCCTATAGCCAGAAAATTAAAAATATACATTTAATTTATCATAGAGATATCTCAAACATATGACATTTTAATCAAAATCGTTAGAGCCATTTTCAAGAGAATTAAAATTTTCGAAAATTCTCCATGTAAAGGGTAGTTTAGGGTGGGGCTATTTTCTACAAAATCTTCGTGTCGCATCCTTGAAAGACATTAAACTCAAATACCAACTTCGGTTTTTAACCGACTTTTCGTTTTTGAGTTGTGTTACACACACACACACACACACACACACACACACACACACACACACATACACGGACCTTTTTCTAAAAATGATGTTTTCTTAGATTCAGGGGGTTTCAAAACATATTTCCGGTGAAATCACCGAATTTTTGGGGGGAACAAAATATTTCCTCTACTTACTAATTTAGAGAAACTAATAAATATCTCTTTAGCGCACTGTATTCTCATAAGAGAGGCTGATATGATCCTGGCAATTGGCAACATCTTTAACAAATATCCAAGCAATTCATTAACTAATCCCTCATTCACTCACTCTGTTACTGTCACTCACTCACTCACTCACTCACTCACTCACTCACTCACTCACTCAGTCACTCACTCACTCACTCACTCAGACACTCACTCACTCACTCACTCACAGACTCACTTACTCACTCACTCACTTACTCAGTCAGACACTCACCATTCACTCACTCACAGACTCACTCACTCAGACACTCACTCACTCACTCACTCACAGACTCACTTACTCACTCAGTTAGACACTCACCATTCACTCACTCACTCACTCAGTCAGACACTCACTCACTCACTCAGTCAGACACTCACTCACTCAGTCAGACACTCACTCACTCAGACACTCACTCACTCACTCAGTCAGACACTCACTCAGTCAGACACTCACTCACTCACTCACTCACTCACTCAGACACTCACTCACTCACTCAGTCAGACACTCACTCACTCAGTCAGACACTCACTCACTCACTCACTCACTCACACACTCACTCACTCACAGACCCGTCCTTGACGCAAGAGTAATATTCTGTAAGAACACTATGTATTGGTTGTACGTATGTTTGTGATAAATTAGTAACTGTTCGCACTGTGCCCTTTCTGTAATTCAGCACGTTAATAATATCCACCTGTTTAAATGTAACTGGTAGGTATATCTACAGGGAACACCCATATTGTGTTTCACACGCACTAATTTGTGTGAGTTATGATACATTAGTAACTCACTCCATTAATCACAAACACTGCAGAAAGGGAATTCTTGATGTGAGTACACACAACCGTATTACGTTTCTCTGTTTCCCACCTCACGTCCTACCTACAATTAAATTGATTCTTGGCAACTATCTAAATTTGACATTTGCTACTACGTAATAACTTTAAGTAGAGATTTCAACAAAAATACCTGAATTCAAGAGAAAAGTAGTTTAGACCAATTTCTCTTTGTGAACAGTGAACTCAAAAGCGTTTAGATACCAAATTTGGTATTTAAGTTAATCTTCCAAGGATTCGACACGGAAGTTTTCAACAAAATTTCTTCTTCCGAAATTAATCCTTAATTGGAAAGGTTTGTAAAAATTGTGATTTTCTGAAAAATGGTTCAAATAATTTGGATTGAAACATGTTTAAAACATTTTCATGGCAAATAAAATGTATATGTTGAATCCTCTTTATTCTAAATAATATGTGTTCTTTCATACAAGTATTAGGCCAGCTGGTCTGTTACGAGTTTTCCATCCAACGCTTGTTTGGACGTCCCAGCGATCTTTGCCTTGAGAGTGGTAAATTCCTAGTGTCCATGCTTCAGTTCAAACTGATCTTGTCTATAGATCCATTCCTTTGTACTAAAAGATGGTTTCATGATGTTATTAATTATCCATTATTACTTTCTCTACCGGTAAGTAGGGGAAGTATTATATCCCACCCAAAAATTCCATGTCGAGATTTCACCGGAAATATGTTTTGAGGCCCCATGGGTGCAAAAAGAAAGACATTTAGAACTTTAGAAACAGCTCCGAGCGCACGTGCGTGTGTTAAAAACGAAAAGTGGGTTAAAGATCAAAATTGGTACTTAAGTTTAATGTATTTCAAGGATGCAACACGAAGATTTTGAAGAAAATTGCCCCCCCCCTAAACTACCCTTTATATGAAAATGTTTCGAAAATTTTGATTTTCACGAAAATGACTAACAATTGTTATTAAAATGTCATATATTTAACATCGTTTTTGTGACAAATGAAATGAATATTTGAAATTCTTTGTTTAAAATCATGTACTCTTGTTTACTCTTGGCTTTTGAATAACTGGTAAACTGTAAGAAATAGACAAAATCTTACTATACAAAAATGTAGATATTGCTAAAACGCACAATTTATCTTCAAATGATTTTTTTTGTGAAGTGAACCATTTTGAAGATAGTTTTTGTTATTTGTGAGAGCAGGAAGGTCGTTATTCACTTTTTTATCTTAAACGTGCAAATGGAACGGAATTTGAAAGCTTTAAAAGATTTTACTACCGCTCAAAACCTACTGTATTCCCATATTCCCCTTGTACCTACAAGGAAATAAACAAGATAATTTGTAAAAATGTTTATCTCAACTAACACGAAGGACATATAGCAGTAAGAGTTTGTAAAAATGGTTAGTACAAGAGTAGATAAAGTCATGTGAGTGCAACACGTCAGATTTTCCATGCAGTATTCAATCCTGAATGAGAACTCAGATGGATTTGAAAGGTAAACAAACAGTTGTATCTAACCTAGCACTTGTATGTGCTGTGGGAAGCTGTTTACGTATGCTTTGCCATGAATGTTTAGTAGCAGACGAATGGTACCAACTTGAACTTGTTGACATTCGTCTTGCCAGGTTGTTCCTCAGCATTTGTCTTCTTCTTGACACTGGAAAAATGTTCGTCTCTAACCTCATTTCAGGCATTTGGCTTCTCTACAGCGACACAGGCACTAAACGGTATGCAAACACAGCCAAAGTTAATTCTATTTTTAAAAACATGACATATTTAATATTTTAAAAGGAAAGTTTTACAAAAAATGAAAAATATTTTCAGTAATTTTTATTGCACGGCACAGATAGGGAGAACCGGCACATTGTGTCAGTTCTCCTACATCGTAGTTTGTTAGTCTGGATGGCTCAGTTGGTTAGACGCTGACCTGCTAATTGTAAGATCGTGGGTTCAAATCCGGCCCAGACCGATGGTTTTTAAGTGTGCTTAAAAATGACAGCTCTATGCCAGTGGATTTACTGGCATTTAAAAAAACTCCTGTAGGACGAAATTCCGCTGATTTGATCCTGGCGATCAACAGCTTCGTTAAAGAACAAAATAATTTTTTTACATCTAGGTTTAACATCTTCCACTGTCTCACTACGGTTAGCTGCCAAACCACGCCTCCTGCTATTGTCTATCTACCTCACAAAACCGGCCAATCCTTCAAATTGTGTAAAAGAAATAACGTGGTTTCAACGAGATCTATATTTTCTGTATAGTAAGATTTGGTCTATCTCTTACGGTTTACCAGTTATGCAAAAGTCATCCAGATTAAACAGGACTACATAGGCTATACCAGAAAATTCAAAATATACATTTCATTTGTCACACAAATATGTTAAGCATAGAACATTTTAATAAAAGTCGTTAGCCCTTTTTGAGAAAATAAAAATTTTCGAAAAATTTTCCCTTTAAAAGATAGTTTAGGGTTGAGGAATTTTCTTCAAAATCTTTGTATTGCATCCTAAAAAGATATTAACCTTAAATACCAACTTTGGTTTTTAACCGACTTTTCGTTTTTGAGTTATGCTGTCCAGTCACACACACTCTCACCCTCTCACACTCTCACACCCTCTCACTCACACTCTCATACTCTCACTCTCTCACACTCTCACACCCTCTCACTCACCCTCTCACACTCTCACACTCTCACACCCTCTCACTCACACTCTCATACTCTCTCTCACTCACTCTTCCTCTCTCTCACTCACTCTCATTCTCACTGCCACTCGCTTACTCTCTCTCTCTCACTCACTCTTACTCTCTCACTCACTCTCATTCTCACTGCCACTCGCTTACTCTCTCTCTCACTCACTCTTACTCTCTCACTCACTCTCATTCTCACTGCCACTCGCTTACTCTCTCTCTCTCTCTCACTCACTCTTACTCTCTCACTCACTCTCATTCTCACTGCCACTCGCTTACTCTCTCTCTCTCTTACTCACTCTTACACTCAGACTCGCATGCACACAGAAGCTTTTTCAAAAAATCCAAAATACATTTGTGGTGAAATTGAATTTTTTAATAAAATACAACGCTTCCCCTACTTTATAAGATAATGTTTAGTAAGAATATGAAAGTAAGACAGGGTAGAGAAAGTCGTATGAGTACAGATTGTTTCCCTGTTGACGCAGCCACGTGCTGAACAAAGGAACGTCCTTTGAGATAACGTCTTGCATGCGGGTGAAAGAATTATTAGCGGGCACTTTATCGGTCGGTCACATGCAAAATCAAATTTAAAATATGCAAACATATGCATTACAACGGCGGGACAAATTATCGGGTGGCAATTAACCGGGCAATTTAACCCTTATTAACTTTTTAAAATGCCGAACGGTATCTATTATATCGTTAATTTAATCCTTGCTACCTTTTAACGTTGCGAACAGAGAGACTCTGCTGGATTTGTTGGTTAACCTGCCTAGTTTACATGCAGTGCATCTCTTTCACCTTGAACACAAGGCAAATAATACTCATTTAGTTCAGCATCATCTTTAAACGTAAGTAGGGTAGTTGAGGGAAGGCTGGCACACTTTTTTATGGGCAAGATGGCCGCCATGCGTAATCTAAGCATTACTAGGTAAGGTGGTAGGGGAAGCAGGACGTTGTAGGTGTTTGAATGAACCTCTAGGGATAACTTGTAAAGCCTATAGCAGTGTATGCTAGTTTATGAACGTTCATGGTAGTTGAGTAAGCCGTTCACTATATCGATGTAAACCGCCAAACGTAAGAGCTTTCTATCTTGATTGAATATGGTACCCCAACATAATGACACCTCGCCCCCCGCATCCTCGCGCTAACCTAACCTAACCTAATCTAACCTAACCTAGCCTAGCTCCCACCCTTTTTACTCTCGCCTTTTATAATTTAACATAACCTAAGCTCCCCATACTTCTACTCATCTAACCTAACTTAACCTAACCTAAGCCCCATACTTCTACTGGTCTAACTTAACCTTCATCCTTATTGCTCAACCTAAACCCTACTCATTTTTCTCTAGTCTTTTCAAATTTAACCTAACCTAAGCCCCATACTTCTACTCGTATAACCTAACCTTCATCCATACTGTTCAACCTAAACCCTACTCATTTTTCTATGGTCTTTCAAATTTAACCTAACCTAAGCCCCATACTTCTACTCGTCTAACCTAACCTAACACCTCATCTAATGATTTATTCATCCCTATTGCTCATCTAATCCCTACTCCTTTTACTCGGTCTTTCAAATTTAACCTAACCTAAGCCCCATACTTCTACTCGTCTAACCTAACCTAACACCTCATCTAATGATTTATTCTTCATCCCTATTGCTCATCTAATCCCTACTCCTTTTACTCGGTCTTTCAAATTTAACTTAATCTAAGCCCCATACTTCTACTCGTCTAACCTAACCTAACGTTACTTAACCTAAGTGGGCATAAACCTTCCTATTTATTAAGATATTTTAACTTAACTTAACCTGTTTCACTCCTAGTTTGGTTCAGCGTTCTATTCTTCTATAACCTATTCTAACCTTCACACCATACCGTTTCAGGCTTAGACATTTAGCATTCGTTTGCAGATGTTTTTCAGCAACTTTACATACTTTGAAGCTATTAGATACCTAACGTATGAACCCTAAGCATTTTCTAAACATTTCTCGGTATTTAGGAGTTTGGTAGGCATTCTAGCCACCTTTGCAGTATTCTGGAGAGTTTTGCGAATTTTTTAAGCTTTGTCATGATTTTTCGGTGTTTTCACGTCTTTAGCATCTATTGATACTTTTGATGAGCATGTAGACCCTTTTTGCGATTTGTTATGCTTTCATGGTCAAATTTCATCCTTTCGTAACTTTATGACGTTCTTGCCTAGAGCATTGCTTACGATCTTTCTAAGACTAACCTAACTTAACCACAAACCTCTTTAGAGATATTTCCTCATCCTTATTTAACCTTATTCATGCTTCTTCTACCCTCTCCCCTCTCTCTTTCTTAAACTAACATTAGAAGACGTTTCAACCTTGTTATTCAACTAGCTATTGTCAATGTCTTTGTACACTGTTCCTGTATACTGTGTATCTTAACCTCATTGAGCGATTCTTTTGTATAGTTCTGTATGTTCTAATGGTAAAAGGTCAAACGCTGCTTTCTTTCCTTCTAAGACTATCCTAACCTAACCAACCACCTCCACCACCACCATCCTCACCATCACCACCATCGCTACCATCTCTACCATAACCATCACCATTACCACCATCCTCACCATCGCCACCATCGTTACCATCACCACCACCGTTATCATCACCACCATCGTTACCATAGCCACCATCCTTGCCATCATCACCGCCATAACCATCACCAGTACCATCATCCTCACTGTCACCTCCACGTTACCATCACCATCATCACCAGTACCTCCATCCTCACCATCACCACCATCGTTACCATCACCACCACCGTTATCGCCACCACCATCGTTACCATAGCAACCATCCTTGCCATCATCATCACCACACCAACCAACACCATCTATTCTGCAACACCTCCACCACCAACAACAACAGCAACACCCTCACCAGTGCCACTATAACGGCCACCACTACCACTACCACCAACGACCACCACCACTACCACCACCAATACCACTCCGCCATCATCACCAGCGCCACCATCATCACCAGCGCCCCCCACAACGGACACCAACACCTCTACCACCACCACCACCACCACCACCACCATAATCACCAGTACCATCATCATCAGCACCACCATAACGGACACCATCACCACCAGCAGCTCCACCACCATCATCACCAGCACCTCATAGCGGACACCAACACCACACCACCAAAATGAGACGTTTCTAGACATTCATTCTATCCCCTTATTATCTATCCTATATCCTCCTCCTCTGCTTGTCTATTCCATCCTGCCATAAGGCGTCCTGGTTTCCCTCTTTGCGGATATAACCTCGAGCATTTACATGTTACTTGTAGAGGATTGTCAGCGATTTTAGGATTTAGAATGTACTCAGACACGATGACACGCATATTTAAGAACCTTTCAGGCAATTTTGAGAATTATGTAGGTTATTTATTAGATTTTTCCAGAGGTTTCATGCTATTTTGATGCTGTCTTAGGTCGTTTTAGAGATATTTTAGCTGCTTTTAAGCTGTTCAGAATGCTTTTGCAACATATTTAAGAACTTTCTAGGCAATTTTATTATGGTTCCTCTGATAGAGCTTTTAGACACTTTTAGTATATTCTTGCTGTTTTTCCGGTATATTTAAGAACTTTTCAGGTAATTTTGAGGATTATGTAGATTATTTGATCGATTTTCTAGAGGTTTCATGGTATTTTGAGCTTGTTTTAGACCGTTTAACAGATATTTTACTCGCTTTTAAGTGCTTTCAAGGGCAATGGGTGAATTTTGTTCACTGCTTCAGTATGCTATACATGCTAACTTCATTTTAACGATTCTTTAGCATAGTTCAGTATGTTCTAATGGCAACACGCCAGATGTCGCTTACATTCCTTCTAAGACTATCATGACCTAACTTAACATAACCAACCATCATCGTCACCAACGCAACCTATGCTGCAACGCCATAACCATTGCCACCACCGCCTCCACCACCAACACCACCAACACAGCCATTACCACAACCACCACTACAACTGTCATTACTACCATCATACCCCTTAACTATCAACTCAGCCATGACCACACCCACCATCATCATCACCACACCGACCAACGACACCTATTCTGCAACACCACCACCACCACCACCACCACCACCACCAACATCAACACCTGGAGCACCAGCACCACCATAACCTGCACGACTATAACCATCGCAGCACCCCCACCTCCGTCATCACCACCACCACCACCATTTAAGAACCTTTCAGGCAATTTTGAGAATTATGTAGGTTAGTTATTAGATTTTCCAGAGGTTTCATGCTATTTTGATGCTGTCTAAGCTCGTTTTACAGATATTTTAGCTGCTTTTAAGCTGTTCAGAATGCTTTTGCAACATATTTAAGAATTTACTAGCCAATTTTATTATGGTTCCTCTGATAGATCTTTTAGACACTTTTGGTATATTCTTGCTGCTTTTACAGTATATTTAAGAGCTTTTCAGGCAATTTTGGGGATTATATAGATTATTTGATCGATTTTCCAGAGGTTTCATGGTATTTCAAGTGTTGTTGGACGTATGTATCTGCTAGTTTAAATATCGTTTCAGACATTTTAGAGACATTTTAAGCACTATGCGAGTATTTTAAACTTTTACACCGACATTTTGGATAGTCTTCAGGATACTTGAAACACTTTTATAGGCGTTAAACGCTTTTAATGTTTTTTTTAACACTAATTAAAACATTTCAGATCCTTCGCAGGAATTTCAGGGTTTTCAGGGTATCTCAGGCTTGTGACAAGCATTTTTCACGAGTTTAAAGACGTTTTAAGACAGTGAAGCAGGTATTTTTGACACTGCTAGAGATATTTTAGTTGATCTAAGCACATTTCACCAAGTTTTCTTCATTACTTGCTTTTGTTTTACAGCAGTTGAGGTGCAGTCCAACCTATCCATTCATTTATTGCATTTCTTGTACTTATTATTTCGACTACATTTCACTACTAACCTAACCCAGGAACAATCGTATCATCATCGTCATCATCATCATCACCAACAACAACTGCTCTATCTCGTAGTCTGACCAAGCTAACCTAATCTAACTTAACCTAAGCTAAGCTCCATACTTCTTTCGTCTAACCTAATTTCTAAGCCCTTGCTTCTACTCTTTTTACTTTGGTCTTTCATATTTTAACCTAACCTAACTTAGCCTAACCTAAGGTAGCTAGCCTAGATCCTCCTCTTATTGTTATTTATTCTATTTCATCACCATGATCCGTTTCTAGATATTCATTCTATCCTCTTATCTATTATATATCCTCCTCCTCTGCTTGTCTATTCCATCCTGCCATAAGGCGTTCTGATTTCCCTCTTTGTGGGTATAACCTCAGGGTATTTATTCGTTGCTTGTAGAGGATTTCCAACAAATTTAGGATTTAGAAGATATTCAGACTCACCGGCATGCACGTTTTCAGGACTTTTTTAATCTTTTCGGAGCATTGTATTGCTATTTTAAGTGTTTTAAGACACTTTTCGGAATATTGAGAGGGCTTTTACACCAGTTGTAAGTACATTTTTTGAAACGTTTCACTCCAATTTCAATGCTATTTTGGTCCCTCTGATAGATGTTTTAGTCACTTTTAGTATATTCCTGGTACTTTTTGCAACATATTTAAGAACTTTTCAGGCAATTTCGGGGGGGTTATTTAGACGCATCTAACATAACCAACCATCACCGTTACCAACGCAGCCTTATCCTGCACAACCACCATATTCTGCGACTATGGTATAGTATGTTTGACATTTTCTCCATATCTAACCTGAGCTAACCCTACGTTTCCTCTGGAGTATTATTTACAGCCCTCATTCAACCTTGTTTTTCCTATCCTCTCTCCTTATAGAACTTTAAACTTCTACTAGAAGATGTTCTAGCCTTTGATGTTGAATTACTCATTAGACCTGTTTTACCCTCTCACAAATTTTATTCAGCTGTATGAACCCTTCGCTTAGTTCTACATGTTATGAAGGTAACATCTCGAACACGCCAAGTAGTTTTTTGTAACACTCACCCCCACCTAACATGATCTAACCTGTTTCTTTTAAAGTATTATTTTACGGCTTTATCCAACATTATTGTTTTCTCTAGTCCCCCCCCCCTCCTTATAGAGCTTTAAAAGATGTCCTAACCGATGATGTTGAATTTGAAGGTATTGCATCCTCTGACATGTGAATCCTAAGCATTTTCTAAACACTGCACAGTATGTTAATGTTGTTTTAGGAGTTTTCTGGGTATTTCAGCCATTTTTGCGGTTTTGTGGAGGTTTTCAGGAATTTTGGAAGCTTCCTCGTGATTTTTCTGTTTTCACGTCTCTAGTATGTTTTAATGTTTTTAAGGGGTATATGGAGCCTTTTTTTAGCGATGTGTTATGCTTTCATGATCAAATTCCATCCTTTTGTAAATGTATGATGTTCTCGTCTAGAGAATTACTTACAGTGTTTCTAAGACTGACCTAACTTAACCACAAACCTCTTTACAGACATTTCTTCAACGTTATTTAACATTATACAGGCTTCTTTTTCCCCTCCCTCCAACTCTTTTTGTAAACTAACATTAGAAGACGTTGTAACCTTGTTATTCAAATAGCTATTGTATCCGTCTTTGTACACTGCTCCAGTATGCTATACATGTCAACTTCATTTAACGATTCTCTTAATTAGTTCTGTATCTTATAACGGTAACACGTGAAACGCTGCTTACATTCGTTCTAAGACCATACAAATTTAACCTGGCCCACCACCACCACCACCACCACCACCATCTTCACCACCATCGCTATCACCACAATAAAATCCATGTATCATAAACATAAGAATTATAAAGAAAAGGGACGAACAATACCTATAACTATCGACATAAGAAGCATTACAGATATATTCTACCGATTGCAGCGCCTTATAGCGGCTTCAATCAGTACTAAAACACACATTATACAGATGTTATACTTTTATGACGATACATTATATATTAGTCATCAACTATCCGTATTTTTACTATTTTTCTACGTTTTTACGTACTTTGAAACAAATTCAGCATCGAATTAAGACGCGAAACGGCGGCTATGTATCTTTAAGTAACATTTCTTTTATCGATATCGGGTGACAGTAATGGAACCATCTAAACAATATTTAAACGCTTAAAAAACCAAATTTCTGCTATATTTCATCAAACCTTCCAATTTTTATGACTTTTTCATCTTTTACGCACTTTGAAACGAATTCATCATCGAATTAAGACGCGAAACGACGGCTACGTATCTTTAAGTAACAAAAACATGACTTTTAACGATATCGAATGACAGTGATAGAAGCACTTGAACAATATTTAAACGCTTAAAACCCAAATTTCTGCTATATTACATCAATTTCAGCATTAGAGTCCTATGACGTCACACTCAAGCACCGACGGAATGTCTGCTCCCTCCAAACATATTCATACAAGTCTAATGACGTCACGTAAGCACCATACAGAAGACATGATTCAACGACAAACACATTAAACTATATATTCCCGCAATGAAATAAACGTATTTGAAAGCGTCTTAACACGTTAACTTCAATGCATGTATATATAAAACCTCTAATATAACAATAAAAAGAAAGAAAAAAGAAAAAAAAGAAAAGAAAAGAAAAGAAAAAGGAATAAATAAGAAATAGAATAAAGGGAAAAGAAATTATTAGCAGAATACACCCTTAGAAACGAGGTTATTCCATATCTTTCATCATTCAGCCAACTAACATAGCTAAATGACGTTACACAATAGTGGCGACGTTTCGTCTACATTCCTTCAAAACAAGTCGACACAGGTAATAATCCCTACCCTCGGCTGCACGCAGCGACGTTATAAGGCCAGCAGTTACCTGGGAGCCATCAGAGCGAGTATATGGGACGTGAGCACCCGAAAACGCTTTTCACCATTTAAGCTTATTTGCATCGTATTTTTGCAGGTACTCATCAATCATACATTGTACTACACACATCATATAGATCACAATACTTAGCGCTGTATGCTATAATTTTTAATGTTCACGATTTTATACTCATTTAATGATTTAAATTCAACATTTCTAGCATTCACCCTCTTCTTCTTCTTCTTCTTCTTCTTCTTCTTCTCATATCACACCTTTACCTTAATCCTGTTCTCCTTCTCCTTCGTGCTGTCAAGAAATATACGCGTAATTGGACGTTATTAGCTTACATATTAAAGAAAATAACAGCATTCTCCGTCAACTATATCCAAACGGCTTTTTCCGAGTTGTACATGATTAAGGGTTCTGGAATCAAGATAGACCATGTTTCTCTCAATAAGAGCATTCAGTAATTGATTTTGTAAATAATATCACCAATTCAAGCCTTATTTCAAGCCTCTAAGACCCCTAGTTTGGATGGTATTTAAATGGACCCTTAGAGATTCGAACTAGACCCGCAGTATAAAAATTATCGTTTTATAAATAAATCAGAACCAGAGAATTTATCTGAACCGTTTAACTTTCTATTTCATAGCGCTATGTTTATTGATTCGCGAATAAATCGACTTCGAAGTAATTGCCCCCTCCCGGTAATCGAACTATGAGTCGCAGGGATAACATTTTCTAATATATAACTTTATGCGTCAAGTTACCCTAATTTGTCTTTACATTACTATTCCAAGTGCAACAAATCACGATATAGGTCAAAATTCAATAATTGTCCGCAACGTAGGAATCGAACCCACGATACCTCAACTCTAGAATGTTGGAAAATAATTGTCCTTAACGAGTTTTACCATATAAAGTTTATTTCAGTCTTCTAGCTTAAGCGTTTCTCGAATAATTAAATTTACCAAATCGGGATTGGAACACAAGACTCCAGGATCCCCAGCATAACACAAAGGAAAGTCCATAACAATACCCATTTAATAAAATTTATTCGAAGTTTTTATCACTAATAGTTTAGGAATTATTCCAATAATAAAAGTATTGATTGCACGGGAATCGATCCCTAGACCCCCGACGATCTTCAAAATTATATCAAAAGATGCGCCATTTTAATAGAACATAATCACCGTTTACCGCATTTCGATGAGGGGGCAATTACTTCGAAGTCGATTTATTCGCGAATCAATAAACATAGCGCTATGAAATAGAAAGTTAAACGGTTCAGATAAATTCTCTGGTTCTGATTTATTTATAAAACGATAATTTTTATACTGCGGGTCTAGTTCGAATCTCTAAGGGTCCATTTAAATACCATCCAAACTAGGGGTCTTAGAGGCTTGAAATAAGGCTTGAATTGGTGATATTATTTACAAAATCAATTACTGAATGCTCTTATTGAGAGAAACATGGTCTATCTTGATTCCAGAACCCTTAATCATGTACAACTCGGAAAAAGCCGTTTGGATATAGTTGACGGAGAATGCTGTTATTTTCTTTAATATGTAAGCTAATAACGTCCAATTACGCGTATATTTCTTGACAGCACGAAGGAGAAGGAGAACAGGATTAAGGTAAAGGTGTGATATGAGAAGAAGAAGAAGAAGAAGAAGAAGAAGAAGAGGGTGAATGCTAGAAATGTTGAATTTAAATCATTAAATGAGTATAAAATCGTGAACATTAAAAATTATAGCATACAGCGCTAAGTATTGTGATCTATATGATGTGTGTAGTACAATGTATGATTGATGAGTACCTGCAAAAATACGATGCAAATAAGCTTAAATGGTGAAAAGCGTTTTCGGGTGCTCACGTCCCATATACTCGCTCTGATGGCTCCCAGGTAACTGCTGGCCTTATAACGTCGCTGCGTGCAGCCGAGGGTAGGGATTATTACCTGTGTCGACTTGTTTTGAAGGAATGTAGACGAAACGTCGCCACTATTGTGTAACGTCATTTAGCTATGTTAGTTGGCTGAATGATGAAAGATATGGAATAACCTCGTTTCTAAGGGTGTATTCTGCTAATAATTTCTTTTCCCTTTATTCTATTTCTTATTTATTCCTTTTTCTTTTCTTTTCTTTTCTTTTTTTTCTTTTTTCTTTCTTTTTATTGTTATATTAGAGGTTTTATATATACATGCATTGAAGTTAACGTGTTAAGACGCTTTCAAATACGTTTATTTCATTGCGGGAATATATAGTTTAATGTGTTTGTCGTTGAATCATGTCTTCTGTATGGTGCTTACGTGACGTCATTAGACTTGTATGAATATGTTTGGAGGGAGCAGACATTCCGTCGGTGCTTGAGTGTGACGTCATAGGACTCTAATGCTGAAATTGATGTAATATAGCAGAAATTTGGGTTTTAAGCGTTTAAATATTGTTCAAGTGCTTCTATCACTGTCATTCGATATCGTTAAAAGTCATGTTTTTGTTACTTAAAGATACGTAGCCGTCGTTTCGCGTCTTAATTCGATGATGAATTCGTTTCAAAGTGCGTAAAAGATGAAAAAGTCATAAAAATTGGAAGGTTTGATGAAATATAGCAGAAATTTGGTTTTTTAAGCGTTTAAATATTGTTTAGATGGTTCCATTACTGTCACCCGATATCGATAAAAGAAATGTTACTTAAAGATACATAGCCGCCGTTTCGCGTCTTAATTCGATGCTGAATTTGTTTCAAAGTACGTAAAAACGTAGAAAAATAGTAAAAATACGGATAGTTGATGACTAATATATAATGTATCGTCATAAAAGTATAACATCTGTATAATGTGTGTTTTAGTACTGATTGAAGCCGCTATAAGGCGCTGCAATCGGTAGAATATATCTGTAATGCTTCTTATGTCGATAGTTATAGGTATTGTTCGTCCCTTTTCTTTATAATTCTTATGTTTATGATACATGGATTTTATTGTGGTGATAGCGATGGTGGTGAAGATGGTGGTGGTGGTGGTGGTGGTGGTGGGCCAGGTTAAATTTGTATGGTCTTAGAACGAATGTAAGCAGCGTTTCACGTGTTACCGTTATAAGATACAGAACTAATTAAGAGAATCGTTAAATGAAGTTGACATGTATAGCATACTGGAGCAGTGTACAAAGACGGATACAATAGCTATTTGAATAACAAGGTTACAACGTCTTCTAATGTTAGTTTACAAAAAGAGTTGGAGGGAGGGGAAAAAGAAGCCTGTATAATGTTAAATAACGTTGAAGAAATGTCTGTAAAGAGGTTTGTGGTTAAGTTAGGTCAGTCTTAGAAACACTGTAAGTAATTCTCTAGACGAGAACATCATACATTTACAAAAGGATGGAATTTGATCATGAAAGCATAACACATCGCTAAAAAAAGGCTCCATATACCCCTTAAAAACATTAAAACATACTAGAGACGTGAAAACAGAAAAATCACGAGGAAGCTTCCAAAATTCCTGAAAACCTCCACAAAACCGCAAAAATGGCTGAAATACCCAGAAAACTCCTAAAACAACATTAACATACTGTGCAGTGTTTAGAAAATGCTTAGGATTCACATGTCAGAGGATGCAATACCTTCAAATTCAACATCATCGGTTAGGACATCTTTTAAAGCTCTATAAGGAGGGGGGGGGGGACTAGAGAAAACAATAATGTTGGATAAAGCCGTAAAATAATACTTTAAAAGAAACAGGTTAGATCATGTTAGGTGGGGGTGAGTGTTACAAAAAACTACTTGGCGTGTTCGAGATGTTACCTTCATAACATGTAGAACTAAGCGAAGGGTTCATACAGCTGAATAAAATTTGTGAGAGGGTAAAACAGGTCTAATGAGTAATTCAACATCAAAGGCTAGAACATCTTCTAGTAGAAGTTTAAAGTTCTATAAGGAGAGAGGATAGGAAAAACAAGGTTGAATGAGGGCTGTAAATAATACTCCAGAGGAAACGTAGGGTTAGCTCAGGTTAGATATGGAGAAAATGTCAAACATACTATACCATAGTCGCAGAATATGGTGGTTGTGCAGGATAAGGCTGCGTTGGTAACGGTGATGGTTGGTTATGTTAGATGCGTCTAAATAACCCCCCCGAAATTGCCTGAAAAGTTCTTAAATATGTTGCAAAAAGTACCAGGAATATACTAAAAGTGACTAAAACATCTATCAGAGGGACCAAAATAGCATTGAAATTGGAGTGAAACGTTTCAAAAAATGTACTTACAACTGGTGTAAAAGCCCTCTCAATATTCCGAAAAGTGTCTTAAAACACTTAAAATAGCAATACAATGCTCCGAAAAGATTAAAAAAGTCCTGAAAACGTGCATGCCGGTGAGTCTGAATATCTTCTAAATCCTAAATTTGTTGGAAATCCTCTACAAGCAACGAATAAATACCCTGAGGTTATACCCACAAAGAGGGAAATCAGAACGCCTTATGGCAGGATGGAATAGACAAGCAGAGGAGGAGGATATATAATAGATAAGAGGATAGAATGAATATCTAGAAACGGATCATGGTGATGAAATAGAATAAATAACAATAAGAGGAGGATCTAGGCTAGCTACCTTAGGTTAGGCTAAGTTAGGTTAGGTTAAAATATGAAAGACCAAAGTAAAAAGAGTAGAAGCAAGGGCTTAGAAATTAGGTTAGACGAAAGAAGTATGGAGCTTAGCTTAGGTTAAGTTAGATTAGGTTAGCTTGGTCAGACTACGAGATAGAGCAGTTGTTGTTGGTGATGATGATGATGACGATGATGATACGATTGTTCCTGGGTTAGGTTAGTAGTGAAATGTAGTCGAAATAATAAGTACAAGAAATGCAATAAATGAATGGATAGGTTGGACTGCACCTCAACTGCTGTAAAACAAAAGCAAGTAATGAAGAAAACTTGGTGAAATGTGCTTAGATCAACTAAAATATCTCTAGCAGTGTCAAAAATACCTGCTTCACTGTCTTAAAACGTCTTTAAACTCGTGAAAAATGCTTGTCACAAGCCTGAGATACCCTGAAAACCCTGAAATTCCTGCGAAGGATCTGAAATGTTTTAATTAGTGTTAAAAAAAACATTAAAAGCGTTTAACGCCTATAAAAGTGTTTCAAGTATCCTGAAGACTATCCAAAATGTCGGTGTAAAAGTTTAAAATACTCGCATAGTGCTTAAAATGTCTCTAAAATGTCTGAAACGATATTTAAACTAGCAGATACATACGTCCAACAACACTTGAAATACCATGAAACCTCTGGAAAATCGATCAAATAATCTATATAATCCCCAAAATTGCCTGAAAAGCTCTTAAATATACTGTAAAAGCAGCAAGAATATACCAAAAGTGTCTAAAAGATCTATCAGAGGAACCATAATAAAATTGGCTAGTAAATTCTTAAATATGTTGCAAAAGCATTCTGAACAGCTTAAAAGCAGCTAAAATATCTGTAAAACGAGCTTAGACAGCATCAAAATAGCATGAAACCTCTGGAAAATCTAATAACTAACCTACATAATTCTCAAAATTGCCTGAAAGGTTCTTAAATGGTGGTGGTGGTGGTGATGACGGAGGTGGGGGTGCTGCGATGGTTATAGTCGTGCAGGTTATGGTGGTGCTGGTGCTCCAGGTGTTGATGTTGGTGGTGGTGGTGGTGGTGGTGGTGGTGTTGCAGAATAGGTGTCGTTGGTCGGTGTGGTGATGATGATGGTGGGTGTGGTCATGGCTGAGTTGATAGTTAAGGGGTATGATGGTAGTAATGACAGTTGTAGTGGTGGTTGTGGTAATGGCTGTGTTGGTGGTGTTGGTGGTGGAGGCGGTGGTGGCAATGGTTATGGCGTTGCAGCATAGGTTGCGTTGGTGACGATGATGGTTGGTTATGTTAAGTTAGGTCATGATAGTCTTAGAAGGAATGTAAGCGACATCTGGCGTGTTGCCATTAGAACATACTGAACTATGCTAAAGAATCGTTAAAATGAAGTTAGCATGTATAGCATACTGAAGCAGTGAACAAAATTCACCCATTGCCCTTGAAAGCACTTAAAAGCGAGTAAAATATCTGTTAAACGGTCTAAAACAAGCTCAAAATACCATGAAACCTCTAGAAAATCGATCAAATAATCTACATAATCCTCAAAATTACCTGAAAAGTTCTTAAATATACCGGAAAAACAGCAAGAATATACTAAAAGTGTCTAAAAGCTCTATCAGAGGAACCATAATAAAATTGCCTAGAAAGTTCTTAAATATGTTGCAAAAGCATTCTGAACAGCTTAAAAGCAGCTAAAATATCTCTAAAACGACCTAAGACAGCATCAAAATAGCATGAAACCTCTGGAAAAATCTAATAAATAACCTACATAATTCTCAAAATTGCCTGAAAGGTTCTTAAATATGCGTGTCATCGTGTCTGAGTACATTCTAAATCCTAAAATCGCTGACAATCCTCTACAAGTAACATGTAAATGCTCGAGGTTATATCCGCAAAGAGGGAAACCAGGACGCCTTATGGCAGGATGGAATAGACAAGCAGAGGAGGAGGATATAGGATAGATAATAAGGGGATAGAATGAATGTCTAGAAACGTCTCATTTTGGTGGTGTGGTGTTGGTGTCCGCTATGAGGTGCTGGTGATGATGGTGGTGGAGCTGCTGGTGGTGATGGTGTCCGTTATGGTGGTGCTGATGATGATGGTACTGGTGATTATGGTGGTGGTGGTGGTGGTGGTGGTGGTGGTAGAGGTGTTGGTGTCCGTTGTGGGGGGCGCTGGTGATGATGGTGGCGCTGGTGATGATGGCGGAGTGGTATTGGTGGTGGTAGTGGTGGTGGTCGTTGGTGGTAGTGGTAGTGGTGGCCGTTATAGTGGCACTGGTGAGGGTGTTGCTGTTGTTGTTGGTGGTGGAGGTGTTGCAGAATAGATGGTGTTGGTTGGTGTGGTGATGATGATGGCAAGGATGGTTGCTATGGTAACGATGGTGGTGGCGATAACGGTGGTGGTGATGGTAACGATGGTGGTGATGGTGAGGATGGAGGTACTGGTGATGATGGTGATGGTAACGTGGAGGTGACAGTGAGGATGATGGTACTGGTGATGGTTATGGCGGTGATGATGGCAAGGATGGTGGCTATGGTAACGATGGTGGTGATGATAACGGTGGTGGTGATGGTAACGATGGTGGCGATGGTGAGGATGGTGGTAATGGTGATGGTTATGGTAGAGATGGTAGCGATGGTGGTGATGGTGAGGATGGTGGTGGTGGAGGTGGTTGGTTAGGTTAGGATAGTCTTAGAAGGAAAGAAAGCAGCGTTTGACCTTTTACCATTAGAACATACAGAACTATACAAAAGAATCGCTCAATGAGGTTAAGATACACAGTATACAGGAACAGTGTACAAAGACATTGACAATAGCTAGTTGAATAACAAGGTTGAAACGTCTTCTAATGTTAGTTTAAGAAAGAGAGAGGGGAGAGGGTAGAAGAAGCATGAATAAGGTTAAATAAGGATGAGGAAATATCTCTAAAGAGGTTTGTGGTTAAGTTAGGTTAGTCTTAGAAAGATCGTAAGCAATGCTCTAGGCAAGAACGTCATAAAGTTACGAAAGGATGAAATTTGACCATGAAAGCATAACAAATCGCAAAAAGGGTCTACATGCTCATCAAAAGTATCAATAGATGCTAAAGACGTGAAAACACCGAAAAATCATGACAAAGCTTAAAAAATTCGCAAAACTCTCCAGAATACTGCAAAGGTGGCTAGAATGCCTACCAAACTCCTAAATACCGAGAAATGTTTAGAAAATGCTTAGGGTTCATACGTTAGGTATCTAATAGCTTCAAAGTATGTAAAGTTGCTGAAAAACATCTGCAAACGAATGCTAAATGTCTAAGCCTGAAACGGTATGGTGTGAAGGTTAGAATAGGTTATAGAAGAATAGAACGCTGAACCAAACTAGGAGTGAAACAGGTTAAGTTAAGTTAAAATATCTTAATAAATAGGAAGGTTTATGCCCACTTAGGTTAAGTAACGTTAGGTTAGGTTAGACGAGTAGAAGTATGGGGCTTAGATTAAGTTAAATTTGAAAGACCGAGTAAAAGGAGTAGGGATTAGATGAGCAATAGGGATGAAGAATAAATCATTAGATGAGGTGTTAGGTTAGGTTAGACGAGTAGAAGTATGGGGCTTAGGTTAGGTTAAATTTGAAAGACCGAGTAAAAGGAGTAGGGATTAGATGAGCAATAGGGATGAATAAATCATTAGATGAGGTGTTAGGTTAGGTTAGACGAGTAGAAGTATGGGGCTTAGGTTAGGTTAAATTTGAAAGACCATAGAAAAATGAGTAGGGTTTAGGTTGAACAGTATGGATGAAGGTTAGGTTATACGAGTAGAAGTATGGGGCTTAGGTTAGGTTAAATTTGAAAAGACTAGAGAAAAATGAGTAGGGTTTAGGTTGAGCAATAAGGATGAAGGTTAAGTTAGACCAGTAGAAGTATGGGGCTTAGGTTAGGTTAAGTTAGGTTAGATGAGTAGAAGTATGGGGAGCTTAGGTTATGTTAAATTATAAAAGGCGAGAGTAAAAAGGGTGGGAGCTAGGCTAGGTTAGGTTAGATTAGGTTAGGTTAGGTTAGCGCGAGGATGCGGGGGGCGAGGTGTCATTATGTTGGGGTACCATATTCAATCAAGATAGAAAGCTCTTACGTTTGGCGGTTTACATCGATATAGTGAACGGCTTACTCAACTACCATGAACGTTCATAAACTAGCATACACTGCTATAGGCTTTACAAGTTATCCCTAGAGGTTCATTCAAACACCTACAACGTCCTGCTTCCCCTACCACCTTACCTAGTAATGCTTAGATTACGCATGGCGGCCATCTTGCCCATAAAAAAGTGTGCCAGCCTTCCCTCAACTACCCTACTAACGTACTGTCTTAATTACTTGCGATCTGATATCACATTTTATGATGATCAAAATATAAAACAAAGATTATGTAAATTTCAGAGTATATGAGGAAGCTTAAACAAACTGAAAAATAAAGTTCGAAATGAAAATATGTTGAAGTTCTATAAACGGATGGCCCTAGCAATATTGACATACGGTTTCGAAAAATTGCCCAATGAACAGAAGGGATAAAAATGGTGGAAACAGCAGAAATGAAGTATTTGTATATGTTTTGCAATTATTATTATTAATAGGGCTAGGAAGCTCATGCCCTAAAAAACACTGAAGTATGTATGCAAATATGCTCTTAAAAACTTGAAAATATGCCAAGAAATATGCACTATTTAATTAAAGCAATTAATGGCCCTTTGCAGTAGACAAGACGAGTTAGTATAAATAATAAATAAAGTTACCTTATTCCTTAGAGGTTGAAGCAGAAGTGGTCCCGCTGCTAGTATTAACTGCTAAATTACAGTTCACAACCAACGCTTTGCACAAATTTTCAATTGTAAAACATCGTCTGTTGTCTCACAAAACACTTTTGTAACGTGAAAAACTTCTCTCCACGTCACAAGATGTTATCGGGGCATATTTAAATGATGTTAACTGCTTCACAGAGAGAGAGTCAAGTCTCTTGGTGTGACAGATGGTTTTCTTTCGAGGATGTCTCGAATACCGCACATCTGTTTATAACCACAATTTTTTGAAATTACATAATTCACTTTCTCTTTCACTTTTTGTCCTATGCTACCAGGAACCGAACTTAGATCACATATTGTTTTTTTTTCAAGCACAGTAAGTGATTCATGCAAAGGAGATCCTACAGCTTCCAATGCCGTTATGGCTGTTGGTAAGAAAGAAAAATGGGCAGATATGAAACTAAGATCCTCTTTTAACCCAGTGCCTGACAATATTTTGCACAGTTTGTATTGATGAAGCATCGTTCGAGTCCAATTAATGAACAACCTCTTCGGCTATTTCGATGCGCTCAGCATAATATAAAACTGCATCGATGCATGTTCCCCATCGAGTTAACACTGGTGCAGGAAGAAGTCTGATATTAGGTGCTGTTGATCTAAACAGCTTAACACTTTCAGGAGATTTAACAAAAATTATCTTCGTACTGGACACAAATCTATCTACCAATGGGAAAGAACCATTGTCTCAGAAATGCTACCAATATGAAAAATATTATACAGATGAAAAAATAAAAAAAGCATAAAAATCATTAAAATATGCAATATAAGGGCAATAATATTGAAATTTTCGTGAATTGCATCATGTGCAATACTGCCAATATGAAAAATATTATCCAGACCGAAAAAAGTAATAAAAAGCCATAAAAATCATTAAAATATGCAATGGAGGGGCTATAGTATTGAAATATTATGCATTTATCAAAAATCAAGAAAATATGCAGTTATATGCAGCATAAAATCATGTCCAAATAACTGAAAATTCCGTAATTCGTGCACATAAGGTAAAAGCATACATTTTTATCCTCTATGAAAAAACATGCAAATGCATGAACTTCCTAGCCCTAGTTATTAATAGTACTTATTAATTTCTAGTTTACTTAGATAATAGCTTCGGTGATAGCTCTGATAGCCCACAATATACACCTCTGGCAAATGATAATGGTTAGAGGTCAACAGGATTATTTATTTATTTTGTAAAGATATACTTTTATTTATTTATACGTTGGCTGATGTAATTAAATGTAAGCCAGCCACTTATTTACATTTCTGGTCTCTTTGGAGTGTAATAATAAACAAGAAAAGAGCGTAATAAACATTTCACTGAACCTGACGGAAGGTGGGAAAGCATTTCATGAAAGAATTTGACAGCTATTAACTTCTTTGTTTATTTTTTTTATAAGAATACCAAGTGAAGGTGCTGTATTTCTTTTCACAGTTCAGTTCTTGGCATGGTTCAGTGCGTCGTTCTGTTTTTCATTCTTCCACGAGTAAATGACTCTGGATAACCTCAGATATGTCATATGACTTTCTCTGCCAACTGTTTTATTCTTCTTCTTCTTCAAGTTTGTATAATGACAGGTAGTATGATAAGACGAATGATGTAACTAATGAATTTTCGAGCGCAGTGACAATCACACAGTCGAATTATATTTATATAAGCTAGTTTATAAATACTATATCTGACCACAAAATGTTTACTTCTATAAAAAGTAACCCAAAATATTGTGACAAAACGACAAAATCAGTCCAGTCAGTTATATATCCCATTATTTTTATCCTAAATGTTTGCACAAATACGCAGTTCTACTGACGTTAACACAGCCTACAGTCTTTCATGATACCACAACTCACAACTGTTTTCTTCTCGTAACCTTGACTCAGTCCACTCACTGTCTTTTTTCACTTTCTCTGTCTCTTATACTCCGAACCATTTCGGTGATATTCCTTGTTATTTGAAAGATTTGCACATCACTCAAAGCCGACTATATTCCCACATTCTCCTTATATCTATAAAAGCATATTACAGTAGAAAAGATAACATTTTTGTAAAATAAAATTCTATTTAAATTTACATTTTAACTACTGCCGTATATCTGTATGACTTATGAAATATGCGCATGAATAAGTAAAAGAGAAGTAAAAAAATCTGATATGTTGCACTCACATGACTTTCTCTACTCTTGTACTAACCATTCTTACAAACTCTTATTCCTATATCTTCTTCGTGTTAGATGAGATAAACATTTGTACAAATTATCTTATTGTTTATTTCCTTGTAGGTACAAGGGCAATATGGGAATACAATAGCCTTTGAGCGATAGTCAAATCTTTTAAAGCTTTGTCCGGTTAACATAAAAAATGAACAATGTTGTTATACTTGACAGAAGTGCAAGTTCTCCAAAACTCACACACATAACAAGGAATATCTCCGAAATGGTTCACCCTACAAGAAAATTTATTGGTACATAAATTGTGTATTTTAGCAAGATCTACATTTTTTGTATAGTATGATTTGGTCTACCTCTAACGGTTTACCAGTTATGCAACAGTCGTCCACAGTAAATACAACTACAGGGGCTATAGCCAGAAAATTCAAGATATGCATTTCATTTGTTATAAAAATATCTCAAACATATGACATTTTAATCAAAATTGTTGGAGCCATTTTCAAGAAAATCAAAATTTTCGAAAAATTTTCCATTTAAAGGATAGTTTAGGGTGGGACTATTTTTTTCAAAATCTTCATGTCACATCCTTGATAGACATTAAACTTAAATACCAAATTTAGTTTTTAACCGACACAGGGACCTTTTTCTAAAAATGCTTTTTTTTTGGATTCAGGGGGCCTCAAAACATATATTTCCGGTGAAGTCTCGACATGGAATTTTTGGGTGGAATAGAATACTTCTACTTAGCAGTAGAGAAAGTAAAAATCATAATATTAGTGTATGAGACAGAGTGGCCGAGCATTCAGTTCAGCTGATATCTGGCATATTGATAGACGCCTCTACTGGGAGCCAAGCGCTGAGAAGTTGGTAGAGTAACTCTACTGGAACTTTACTCAACTCCTTTGTACCTACGTATCTTCCAAGAGGCATCTATATATAACATCCATAACCAAAGAATCTCCGGGGGTTCACTTGGAAGGGTAAAGGTGTTGAATCTACATATGTACATGCACTTGCTTCACCCTTGGTTTAAAGCAACACATATGTTACATTCACACGACTTTTTATACCCATTCTTCAACAAACTATTCATTAAAATACCCAGCGGTAGCGTGTGACGCTTGCTATCTGCAGGTTTCAAACACAAATTCTTGCGCCGACCAACCCTAAACTACTCTTTAAATGGAAAAATTTTCGAAAATTTTGATTTTCTTGAAAATGGCTCTAACGATTTTGATTAAAATGTCATATGTTTGAGATATTTTGATGAAAAATGAAATGTATATCTTGAATTTTCTGGCTATAGCCCCTGTAGTCGTATTTACTCTGGACGACTTTTGCATAACTGGTAAACCGTTAGAGATAGACAAAATTATACTATACAAAAAATGTAGATCTTGCTAAAATACACAATTTATGTCTGAATATATTTTATTTTAGGGTGAACCATTTCGGAGATATTCCTTTTTATGTGTATGAGTTTCGGAAAACTTTAAACTTAAGTGAAATGGAACATCGTTGTTCATTTTGTTATATGTTAAGTGTGCAAAGAGAACGGGATCTCAAAGCTTTAAAAGATTTGACTATCACTCACAGCCTACTGAGTTTTAATATTCCTCTTGTACCTACAAGGAAATAAGCAATAAGATAATTTGTACAAATGTTTATCTCAACTAACACGAAGAAGATATAGGAATAAGAGTTTGTAAGAATGGTTAGTACTATCACGTATAAAAAAATCATTGACAAAGAAAAGGGCTTGTGAGGTTATTCATAGAAAATTGAATATGTATATTTCATTTGTTATGAAATATCTAAAACCTATAATAACCTATGATGTTTTGTGATGTGCGTTGTGTTGAGATATTCATGATGTCGCTGTCCCCGATATAGAGGGGGAAGCAGAAGAACAAGTGAAGGAGGAGAGACCGTTTCCTAGGGGACAGCTTTGGACGGACGGAAGTTCCCCGCGTTGTGCACTTTCTGGGGCATAACTCAAGCTACCACAGTTAACTTCATTATCAAACCCAGAGGGGGAGATTTCGCCATTCCGAGATTTACACAATGCATCAAGCTTGATTACCAACCATGTTCCTCTTTCAGGCGCATCTCCCCCCCCCCCCCCACTCCCCTCCCACCTTTTGGTACAGGGCTGGACAAAGTATGTAACACACAAACAAACTGAAATATACTCGTAGTAGAAACTGACGCTTGTATTTAATGACTTTAAAAATACTTAGACGCCATATATATATACGTTTCTGGGCCTTTTATATTAAATATATGTATATCTTTACAATATATATTAAAATGCAGAATAAAAAAGCTTTTCATTTTGAAATTTGAGAGTTTTAAAAATTATTTTTCTACATTTTCACTTCTTACTTTTTACTACGTATGGTAAGTAGAGGAAGTATTGCATTCCACCCAAAAATTAATGTCTATTTCAGCAGAAATATGTTTAGAGGCCGCCTGAATTAAAAAAGAAAAATTATGAAAAAGATATGTGTGGGTGCGTGCGCGCGCGCGCGGGTGTGCGTGTGTCAGTCTGTGGGCAGCATAACTCAAAAATGAAAATGTGGTTAAAGATCAAAGTTAGTATTTAACTTGAACTACCCTTCATGTGGAAAATTTCTCAAAAATTTTGATTTTCTCTAAAATGGCTATAAGGATTTTGATTAAAATGTATGTTTAAGAAAATGTATATCTTGAATTTTCTGGCTATAGTCCATGTATTCGTGTTTACTCTAGACGACTTTTGAATAACTGGTAAACCGTAAGAGATAGACCAAATCTTACTATACAAAAAATCGGATGTGTTGTATTCACATGACTTTCTCTACTCTTGTAAAAACCATTCTTACAAACACTTATTCCTATATCTTCTTCGTGTTAGTTGAGATAAACATTTGTAAAAATTATCTTATTGCTTATTTCCTTGTAGGTACAAGGGGAATATGAGAATACAGTAGGCTTTGAGCGATAGTCAAATCTTTTAAAGCTTTGAGATCCCGTTCTCTTTGCACGATTAACATATAAAAAAATGAACAACGATGTTCCATTTCGCCAAAGTTCTAAGTTTTCCGACACCGACATAAATAACAAGGAATATCTGCGAAATGGTTCACTCTACAAAAACATTTATTGGGACATAAATTGTGTATTTTAGCGAGATCTACATTTTTTGTATAGTAAGATTTTGTCTATCTCTTACGGTTTACCAGTTATTCAAAAGTCATCTAGAGTAAACAGGACTACATGGGCTATAGCCAGAAAATTCAAGATATACATTTCATTGCAATCAAAATATCTCAAACATGGCATTTTAATGAAAATCGATAGAGGCATTTTCAAAAAATAAACATTTCGAAAAATGTTCCATGTAAAGAGTATTTTAGGCTAGATCAATTTTCTTCAAAACCTTCGTGTCGTATTCTTGAAAGATATTAAACTTAAATACCAAATTTGGTTTTTAATGGAGTTTTCGTTTTTGAATTAGGCTGTCCTCAGACTGACACACACACACACACACACACACACACACACACACACACACACACACACACACACACACACACACACACACACACACACACATACACACACACACATACAGGGACCTTTTTAAAAATGTTTTCTTTATTCAGGGGGTCTTAAAAATAAATTTCCGGTGAAATCTGTACATCGAATTTTTGGGCGGAATACAATACTTCCTCTACTTACTATACGTGGTAGAGAAAGTAAAAATGTAGATCTTGCTAAAACCAATTTATGTCCAAATAAGTTTGTATAGTGGACAATTCGGAGATATTTCTGGTTGTTTTGTCAGTTTTGGAATACTTAAACTTTCGTCAAATGGAACATTGCTATTCATTTTGTTATATCTTAGCCGTGCAAAGATAACCGGATCTCAAAGCTTTAAAAGATTTGATTATCGCTCAAAGCCTAGTGTATTGTAATATTCCCCTTGTACCTACAAGGAGATAAACAATATGATAATTTGGACAAAAATTTATCTCAACTAACACGAAGAAGATATACGAGTATGAGTTTGTAAGAATGGTTTTACAAGAGTAGAGAAAGTCATGTGAGTGCAACACATTTTTTCGTTTTGTCACAACATCGAGGAGTTTGTTAATGATATTTTACATTTCTAGGATTATTTATGTGAATGTAAAATGTTAGGAACGCTCCAAATTTGTAGTGAAGCCGTTGAAGAAACCGTAGCTGAAGGAGGAACCTCCCCTTGAAGGGTCCATGCTTTAACAAGCGCATCCCTCTGAACTATTAAGGGAATATATTTTATATTTGCATACAAACGCAATGGTCATGGAAATGTGGTCCAGGAGAGGGCGTCACGTGTCTTCATTAATCACTCTCTCACTGCGGAGTGACAGGCGGGCACAGCTGTTGCCTGTGGTTACCTTAATGGACACGAGAGAAAGTTGTCTACTTATGTATAGCTAATTCTGCTTCTGGACACTACCCATCGCATCATTTATCACTTCTTATGTTCTTGCACTAAGAATTGTATTGTATTGTGTCACGCAAAACATACGCATATTGCAACTATTTTAATATGTTGTTGGTGTTAACGTAAAGTTGCTATTCAGCTTTTATTTACCCTCGTTGGAACGAGGGCTGTAAGATTCTATTACTGTTGCCACAGGGATCTATTTTATACACGAAACAATCAACAGTGTCTTAATGAATGTGTTGAACAATTTATTAACACTCGCAGGTCGTCAGCGTTCTTATCAAACCCTTCTACAATTTTCTCGCTAAATATGGCGGAATTTTTAGCAGCAAACAAAATGGCTAGGCACAAACAATAATTGTATTGTGAATAGTCAGTTATTTTCTATTCTCACCACACTCGATTGATCTCAATCAATTATTGATGATATAGTTCCTTTTTATACATACCTGTCGCAAAGTTTCACAATTAATTATTCACTTTTCGATGTATGATTATTTCTCGTCGTTTAATGGGGAACAAAATCGCTTCTTCCATCTTGGTTGTATCACACTCGAACAGAAGAAGTCAGACTACGCGGTCTATGTTTAACACAGTTATTTCACGGGGCATGGCTTGCTGTTGCCTCTATGATACGTAAAATGGGCATAAAACTGAACATTGGAAAACAAATTAAAATATTGGTTCACATGAGTCGTAAATATGCATGGAATTACAGAAAACGCAAATCACAGGAAAGCTTGAATCAAAAGGAAATTCATAAACCTAAAAATCTCAGTGCTGAATAATTACGAGGGTTACGGAAGCATCGAAAAGGAAAAAATTAAATGTGTGTTGCACTCACATGACTTTCTCTACTCTTGTACTAGCCATTCTCACAAACTCTTATTGATTAAGCGTGCGAGTCTGTTCTTGATTTAGCGACGGACGGTATGCAGGAATGCGCCATACTTTGAATTTCAGACTGCTCTGTATCAAAGGCGCGCTGCATTGCGCTTCATCTGTTCCTGCTCCTGCCACAAATAGACCAAGAAAACGTTCTGTGTTTTAACTCAAAGTTAGCTTCACAGCAAAGCACACTGGTGTTGTGTTTAGCCAGGATCACACGACACGCACATTTTCAAAATACTCCTCCATCTCAAAACCCCCCCCCCCCCATTGATAATACGATACTCGGGCGAACTAGGCGATGTTTCTCTCAGGGTATACGTTAAGAAGTTGACTGTAGACTAGTAAAAGATATATTTGAGGTGAGGATGTACAATTAAACGGTTACTATTGAAATATTATATCAAATAATTAGACATGGGAGAAAATCTCACATGGACATTACGTTGACTGCGCACCGACCGATGTTGTGATTGGCATGTAAACAAAAGAGGTAGGGAGGTCACCGTGCACTTCACGCCACAGTTCCACGTTCTCATTGGAAGAGACTGCACACCCTCGCATAAGACCTAAGTAAGATTTGGCCTATCTCTTACGGTTTACCAGAGTATACAGACTACAGAGGCCATAGCCAGAAAATTCAAAGTATACATTTCATTTTCCAAAAAAATATCTCAAACATATCGTATTTGAATGAAAATAGAGTCGTTTTTAAGAAAATCAACATTTTCTATGCAAAGGGTAGTTTAGGGTGGAGCAATTTTCTTCAAAATCTTCGTCTCGCATCCTTAAAAGACATTAAACTTAAATACCAACTTTGGTTTGTAAGCGACTTTTCGTTTTGGAGTATGCTGTCCATAGACAGACAGACAGACAGACAGACAGACAGACAGACAGACAGACACATACACACACGCGTGGGACTATTTCTAAAAATGCATTTTTTTGCATTCAAAACATATTTCCGTGAAATCTCGACATCGAATTTTTGGGTGGAATACAATGCTTCCTCTACTTTACTATATGCAATAGAGAAAGTAAAAATGACAAACTCAGTCCAATTCAATTACTTTTTCTCACTTTTTCTTCTAAAACTTTTTCACAAAAACAGTTGTCTTTTGCTGACATTAACAGAGTCTACAGTCTTTCGTGATATTGCAACTCACAACTGTTTACTTCTCATAAACTCGACTCACTCCTTTTAGTGCATTTCTTCACGTTCTCTGTCCCTCAAATAGTTGACTTTGACGATACAATCTTTCAACACTCATTAACTGCTTCGCTATCTTCCTTTCGACGCGACCATATACACAGACACACACACTAAAGCCTGAATAATTACTAACTCTCGCTCTTTAACTAAGATTTTTTGTTTCTGTCTGTCTTTGTCTTTCTGTCTGTCTTTGTCTTTCTGTCTTTCCTTCGTTCCTTTCATTTTTTCTTTGCTTCTCTTTCATTCTTTGTCTTTATTTTCTGTTTCTTTCTTTCGTTCTTTCCTTCGTTCTATCTTTCTATCTTTCTTTTATTTGTTTCTTTCCTTCGTTCCTCTATTTTCTTTGTTCCTTCTTTTATTTTTCTTTCTCTCATTCTCTCTCGGTGTTTGTTTCCTTCGTTCCTTTCATTTTTTTTATTTCTCTCTCTCTCTGTCTTACATTTTTACGACGTTTTCCCATCCTTCGTTCTGTAATTTTCTAGATAATTCTGTAACAATTGTTCTGTTATGTTTGTATTCTATTCTACCCTTAATGGTCTCTCAAATAAGCCATTTTAAGTACTTAGGTCACGTACACCGTTTACTTATGTTTACTCGCACATAATACTTTTTTCGTTCACATTTTCGTTTCCCCTTTCCTTAAAACTATTTTCTTTTAATATCAAACAATTTAATAACAGAAATAAATTAAACAATCACGACGAACGTTGTCACTTATTATTGTTCCCCAATAAGCCTCACAATTGGCGATTGAATGTACCATTTCTCGTATTCGATAAACGCGTCACTGATCTGACGTCACTCGGCTAATACCTCGATTGTTTTAAACATTTCCAAACGCTGTAACAATAGAAAAGCGCAAAGTGAGGGGCGCTGGCTTCCTAATGAATGGAGCAAGTGATTGAGTATGCTGACACTCGCGACTGCAGCGCCGCAGAGTCAGGATATTTAAACGGTACTTATATTAAAAACAGGCGCCGTGTTATGTATGTACTGTGTGGAGGGGACAATCATTACAAATATGAACGACGAGTGAGCAACAGGTCGCTATGAGGGTTTGTTACATGAAACAACCCTCTTCAAGTTTGTACTGGCCACTTATTTATCGCTGTGCAGGGTGGCAAATGAGATAGGCGGCTTGTAATCAACTGCCAGTCCATCGCTACTGCGCATGCGCAATGACTTAAACGTTATCCGCTACACACTTACCCAGTAGAAGATATTCCTATATCTTATTCATATTAGTTGAGATAAACATTTGCACAAATTATCTTATTGCTTATTTCCTTGTAGATACAAGGGGAATATGGGAATACAGTAGGCTTTGAGGTATAATCAAATCTTTTATAGCTTTGAAATTCCATTTTCTTTGCATATAAAAACGTTAATCATGATCTTCCATTTGACGGAAGTTTATTTTCTAAAACTCACACAAATAACAAGGAATATATATGAAATGGTTCACTCTAAAAAACAATTTATCTGGAGATAAAACGTGTTTTAGCAAGATCTACATTTTTATAGAGTAAGATTTGGTCTAGAGTAAATACGACTACATAGGCTATAGCCAGAAAATTCAAGATATACATTTCATTTGTCATAAAATATCTCAAACATATGGTATTTTAATTAAAATTATCAAAGCCATTTTTGTGAAAATGAAAATTTTCGATAACTTTTCCATGTAAAGGGTACTTTAGGGTGGAGCTATTTTCTTTCAAAATCTTCGTGTCGCATCCTTGAAAGACATTAAACTTAGTGAGTGAGTGATTAGGGTTTAAGGGCCCGTCGACAGCTAGGTCATTAGAGCCCCGACATTAAACTTAAATATCAACTTTGGCTGTTAACTGATTTTTCGTTTTTGAGTTATGCTGTCCACACACACACACACACACACACACACACACACACACACACACACACACACATACACACACACGGAGCTTTTTCGAAAAATGCTTTTTTTAATTCAGGGGTCTCAAAACATATATTTCCGGTGAAATCTGGACATCGAATTTTTGGGTGGAATACAATACTTCCTCTACTTAACAGCAGAGAAAGTTAAAATACAAAACAGAATATAAGAAAAGAAGGGCAAAATAAATAAATGAGAAGGATAGAAAAGAAGTACTCGGCACAGAAAAGGTCCTGGTGCAATGAAACCTGAGACATGAATAAAATACACTTCATGTAAAATAGATATGGTGAACATTTGTAAAAATGGATAAAAGAATCTTGGAATACCTGGTGGCTTCCACTGGCTGGCGCAATTGCATAAAATATTACATTTAATTCTACTTATTTCAATTTATTTTTGTTTTTAGTATATTAGGATTATATTGTTTTTGAGCGCAAATAAATTATTTTATAAAAAATGTAGATGTCGTTAAAACATACAGCTTTTGTCAAATACAGTATTTTGTGGAGTGAATCATTTCTTGTTATTTGCTTGAAGTTGGCAATACTTATGCCTTTCTCAAATGGAAAGCCGTTATTTGTTTTTTTCCCTCCCTCCTGGTCATGTAAAGAGACCCTAAAACATTTGACTATCGCTCAAAGCCTACTGCATTCGCATATTCCCCTTATACCTACAAGGAAATAAATAATAAGATAATTTCTGCAGATGTTTATGTGTGTTATGAATTACAGGAATACTGTTTATAAGAGGAATACGTAGAGAAGGTGATGTGAGAGTAACATGTGAGGTTTTTGCTGCCTCATGATTGATAGGCTACATGATAAGGTAGGTAAATTAGCTAATAATCACAACTTGATTGAGTTCAGCAAACAGAGGAGGTTCTGTTTGCTGGCATACACACAATGGTCCAGCCGGTCGTATATATGTGGTAATGGGTGTCTGGCACGATGCTTTCCTTAAAGGGGCACATTCAACAAATGTAATTACTTCAACATTTAATTAAGACTTTTAGCATGGTATAAGGAATAAAACAAATAAACTAAATAAATAAAACCACCTGGAAAACACTGGACAAAAGCGCTGTTGAAAAACCACAAATACCACAGGAAGTAAAGCGAATAGAGATAACCATGTGAATATAATACTTGCATTTATTTCGAAAATACAGAAGAGTATGCTTGTAGAAGCATGTCCTTTGCTGACACGAGAACAGCACCATCTGCGTAGCAGAGAAAGACATGCGAGTGTAAAACACCATATTTTTGGAAGTTAAAATGATCCATAGATGCAAGTTTTATTAAGTTTACTTCAAAATTTAAGACAATATCTAAATATATTTTGGAAGTGATGAGCGCGGCTCGTCAAACAGGGGTTTTCGAGATTATTCGAGAAGCGTCCGGCAGCCGGCGTGTTTGTGGAAGTTCGAGAAAGTCATTCTCGCTATATAAGGGGACGAGACAACGAGCAGTGTATGAGTTACAGACTTGAGTGCGTCATTCAGTGTGAGTGTAGTGAAAGATACGTCGCATCGAATTACATAAGTTTTAACGAGTATGGAGTGATTGTATCGTCGGAGTTAGTGTTTGAGAGACACTGAAAGGAGTGAGTCAGGTTTAAAAGAAGAAAACAGCTGTAAGTCGTAATATAGGAAAGACTGTAGACTGTGTTAAGGTCAGTAAAAGAGAGCTGTGTCCTTTTTTATTACACTGGTGTCAGAAGTGGGACTCGTCGAATTGGAAATTGTTGCAGTGTAATAAGAACGATTGTGATTGGTCGGCATTCAAATATTGTTAGTATAAGTACGGAAGTTATGAATGAAGTAATCAAGCCATGGAGTTAATATCTGGATAGTTGCTGTTGTGTGTGTGTGTGGGGGGGGGGGGGGGTTGTTTGTTGGGGAGGGCGGGGTATGGTGGAGAATGCCGAGGGGTACGACGTACTGTTCAATCCGGGTAAAGTGACCGACCACTTTGAGGCTAATTAGCATACCGTGGGCGTGTGGTTACGTCACATAGACAGACATAGCAGCTATCATTGACAATTCTGCTTGGGGTGGTTGCCCATTGTTGGTAAAGTCATCGCTTTATTAAATAACACCCTGGGCGAGCAATATGGGCCCTAATAGCTCCACAAGCGAATATTTGTTGGTTAATCAAGTATTTCTATTTAACCCCTTCCAGTCTGGCGTCAGTATTGGCAGACGGAGGCGGCACCTGGCTATTCTAATAGGAAAGATTTTCCCAACCTGAACTAATTTGTAAATAGTCATATTTGCATGCTCACTTTCTCTACTACGTATAGTAAGTAGAGGAAGTATTGCATGCCTACCAAAATTTAAAAACAGAAATTGATATTTAAGTTTAATGCCGAAATGAATATAACTGCAGATGTTAGAAGTTGGAGTAAGAAAGCATAGATGCAGAAGAGGAGAGAAGGAGGAAAAGTGAGGAAATGAAGGAGATGAGTTGAAGGGTGACGGATCTACCATTATTTCTTCAGTTAAGTTTTAAACATTCCCCGAAGGGAAAAGCTCATTGGGTGGCAGCAGAATCGATTTCCCGTAAGTCCAAGAAGGAGAGTTCTTGCCAAGAAATTTGGTTACCAAATTTGGGAGGGGGGGGGTGTGATCCGATTAGGTTGGTTGTAGCACCCTTCTACAACACAATACGTACTACGTACTCTGTGTGTGGCAAGAGAAATAAATTCTGGTCTTGAGTGAGACAGAGAAAAGAAGGGAGGATAAGAAAAGTTTTAATAAAACGCACCTTGTAACTGACGGATTTGACAGAATCTAGCTTTACACTGATCAGGCCATTTCCCTTCTCCACTAATACGTTCTCATAGCTGTCGCAAAGTTTACCTACATTCAGACCTTTCCTTATACAGCGTGTTCAAAATATACACGTATAAAAAACAATCTCATTTTCTGCTGTATGAAGTACCCGGCGTTGCCCGTGGTTTGATGATTTATCACTACAACATTTAGACTTAGGTTGCACTTGTCCAATAGTCTTGTGTTTCTTTGTTACTAGGTGAAATACCCGACGTTGTCCGTGGTTTGATGATTTATCACTACAACATTTAGACTTGGGTTGTACTTGTCCAATAGTCTTGTGTTTCTTTGTTACTAGGTGAAATACCCGACGTTGTCCGTGGTTTGATGATTTATCACTACAACATTTAGACTTAGGTTGTACTTGTCCAATAGTCTTGTGTTTCTCTGTTACTAGGTGAAATACCCGACGTTGTCCGTGGTTTGATGATTTATCACTACAACATTTAGACTTAGGTTGTACTTGTCCAATAGCCTTGTGTTTCTTTGTTACTAGGTGAAATACCCGACGTTGTCCGTGGTTTGATGATTTATCACTACAACATTTAGACTTAGGTTGCACTTGTCCAATAGCCTTGTGTTTCTTTGTTACTAGCTGAAATACCCGACGTTGTCCGTGGTTTGATGATTTATCACTACAACATTTAGACTTAGGTTGTACTTGTCCAATAGTCTTGTGTTTTTTTGTTACTAGGTGAAATACCCGACGTTGTCCGTAGTTTGATGATTTATCACTACAACATTTAGACTTAGGTTGTACTTGTCCAATAGCCTTGTGTTTCTTTGTTACTAGGTGAAATACCCGACGTTGTTCGTGGTTTGATGATTTATCACTACAACATTTAGACTTAGGTTGTACTTGTCCAATAGTCTTGTGTTTCTTTGTTACTAGCTGAAATACCCGACGTTGTCCGTGGTTTGATGATTTATCACTACAACATTTAGACTTAGGTTGTACTTGTCCAATAGTCTTGTGTTTCTCTGTTACTAGGTGAAATACCCGACGTTGTCCGTGGTTTGATGATTTATCACTACAACATTTAGACTTAGGTTCTACTTGTCCAATAGTCTTGTGTTTCTCTGTTACTAGGTGAAATACCCGGCGTTGTCCGTGGTTTGATGATTTATCACTACAACATTTAGACTTAGGTTGTACTTGTCCAATAGTCTTGTGTTTCTCTGTTACTAGGTGAAATACCCGACGTTGCCCGTGGTTTGATGATTTATCACTACAACATTTAGACTTAGGTTGTACTTGTCCAATAGTCTTGTGTTTCTCTGTTACTAGGTGAAATACCCGGCATTGTCCGTGGTTTGATGATTTATCACTACAACATTTAGACTTAGGTTGTACTTGTCCAATAGTCTTGTGTTTCTCTGTTACTAGGTGAAATACCCGGCGTTGTCCGTGGTTTGATGATTTACCACTACAACATTTAGACTTAGGTTGTACTTGTCCAATAGTCTTGTGTTTCTCTGTTACTAGGTGAAATACCCGACGTTGTCCGTGGTTTGATGATTTATCACTACAACATTTAGACTTAGGTTGTACTTGTCCAATAGTCTTGTGTTTCTTTGTTACTAGATAAAATACCCGACGTTGTCCGTGGTTTGATGATTTATCACTACAACATTTAGACTTAGGTTGTACTTGTCCAATAGTCTTGTGTTTCTCTGTTACTAGGTGAAATACCCGACGTTGTCCGTGGTTTGATGATTTATCACTACAACATTTAGGCTTAGGTTGTACTTGTCCAATAGTCTTGTGTTTCTTTGTTACTAGGTGAAATACCCGACGTTGTCCGTGGTTTGATGATTTATCACTACAACATTTAGACTTAGGTTGTACTTGTCCAATAGTCTTGTGTTTCTTTGTTACTAGGTGAAATACCCGACGTTGTCCGTGGTATTCTCATTTTGTTGGCAAAGCAGTTTTGTATTTTCTGCAAGTCAAAATGAAGAACGAAAGCAATAGAAGTAAATTTTTTCTGAAAGGGACAGTATATTATTGTCAGGAAATAATAATAGTAGAAAATAGAGTCATGCTCGCAGTTACAAACAAATTGAAATAAGAATGTTGGCAACGTGCAATTATGTCCTCAGATTCGCATCGCATATTGCTTGGACTTCAAAGTATCCTGTTATTTTTCTCAATATTTCACTTTGAGTTTTCATGTGACTGCAGCGTATAGCACCGACAACATTTATATCATAGAATCCATTTTTTTGTTGTTGCAGTTTGTAAAGAATTGCTTTGAGGCATATTTACGCGGGTACTCTACCTTCATTTACGCAGTGTTGAACCTCTAGTCTATTATTATTATTATTATTATTATTATTATTATTATTATTATTATTATTATTATTATTATTATTATTATTATTATTATTATTATTATTATTATTATTATTATTATTATTATTATTATTATTATTATTATTATTATTATTATTATTATTATTATTATTATTATTATTATTATTATTATTATTACTATTATTATTACTATTATTATTATTATTATTATTATTATTATTATTATTATTATTATTATTATTATTATTATTATTATTATTATTATTATTATTATTATTATTATTATTATGATCATCATCATCATCATCATCATCATTATTATTATTATTATTATTATTATTATTATTATTATTATTATTATTATTATTATTATTATTATTATTATTATTATTATTATTATTTAACACGCTCGTCATTTTGCTTTCACAGTGAAAGTGATGCAATAAAATACAAGTCACTTTAATTGTTTCTATAATATCACAATATATTCTTCTCAAAACCTACTCTAAATACATAGAAAACATTTTTACAGGTTCGCCGACATAAACAAAGTGACCAACATAAAAGCTCGATCTAAATACGGATTCAATTCAACATGGAAGCGTAGATCTTTTGAGAATGGGATTGGACTCAAATGGATTTCAGTTCTCCATGCAAACGCAATACAAATAACGAAATCAATCCAAATTGCTTATATGTCGAGGAGATTGAACTTACAGTTTAATGGGTCCATTAAGGGAGTTTACACTGCAAAATATATCAAAATTTCCAAAATTGTGTTTTCAGTTATTTTTCTTCCTTGGAATTCGACGATTAAAATTATATAACACTTATTTTATGTTTGACGCTGTGCTGCGTATATGAAAATGCCAGTAAACTGAAAAAAGGGGGAAAAAACCCTTTGCTATGCTGCAAGTTTTGCTATTAGTGACCTCTGACTTAAACGTTAAATGCAGAGGGACATTTGATCCCTCTTTTGATTTAGAGTGCATATGGTAGCCCTGCTTCAACTGTTTGTTTATAGTTTGCAAATCAAGCAAAGGCTACAAGATTTGTAACAATTCTGTTGTTTGTGTGTGGTAGTGTCAGTCTGTGTGTCTGTCTGTCAGTCTGTGGACCGCATAACTCAAAAACGAAAAGTTGGTTAAAAGACCAAAGTTGGTATTTAAGTTTAATGTTTTTGAAGGATGCGACACGAAGATTTTGAAGAAAATAGCCCCACCCTAAACTACCCTTTACATGGAACATTTTTCGAAAATTTTGATTTTCTTGAAAATGGCTCTAACGATTTTGATTAAAATGCCATATATTTGAGATAATTTTATGACAAATGAAATGTATATCTTGAATTTTCTGGCTATAGCCCCTGTAGTCGTATTTACTCTGGATGACTTTTGCATAACTCATAAACCGTAAGAGATAGACCAAATCATACTGTACAAAAATTATAGATCTTGCTAAAACACACAATTTATGTCGAAATAAACCTTTTTGGAGAAACATACTCGTCAAATGCAACATCGTTATTCATTTTTTATATGCTAAGCGTGCGAAGAGAACAGAATCTCAAAGCTTTAAAATATTCGAGTATTGGACTAAGCCTATGTATTCTAATTTTCCCCTTGTACCTACAAGGAAATAAACAATAAGATAATTTGAATAAACAGACCATAAGTCTTCTATCCCAAATTACTTGCCTGAGGCATCTCTTATATTCTCTGAAAATATTTCGGTGTCCTCCATTAACATCCTGTGTATATCTATAAATGCCTTCTTCGGAACCACGTGACCTCAAACTGTGTAGGTGTCATTTTTGTCAGGAATGCAATGCTTCTACTTGCGATAGCTAAGTAGCAGAGAAAATGAAAATGCTGGACTCCTGAACTGAAAGCGGAAGTAATAACTAATGGACGAAGAAGAAAAGAAATAATAAATAAAGAGGGTCTAAGCTTTGTGAGAAATGTTTACAAGGGTCGGGTCGGGTCGGGTCGGGTGTAATTTACAGGTAATAAATCGTAATTAACATGAAGCAATTTCTCAGTGTCGTCAAGTTTTCGGTTCGAACGCATCTGAGCGGTACGAGGTATCTGGATGGATGTGCAGGAGGACCTGTGACAGTTTTATAGGCTATTATTTCTTTTCGTACGTCCCTGAAATATACGCTCGAGCCAGGATGTATGTATACTGCCAGCTCAAAGGAATCTCCTACCGGATTATTGTCACCCTCTAAGAATTTCCTGTGTATACTACTGAAATTGGCTTTTCGCAACGGTCATTGCCAATGCTTTTAAAGATATTGTTGTGAGGGACAAAAAATTGACGCTGGTAAAGAATAAAACGGAAAACACTGCGGCGAACTTTCGGCTCGGCTCGGCTCGGCTCGGCTCGAGTAAAACTGCTGCTTCTTTAAACTGAGTTATTCTGCTATCAATTTACTTGTAAGTGCTCAATTCCATTTATCCAGCACGTATAGAAGAGAATATCTCATTTTATGTCTTTTTACCTTCTCTACTAGGTACGTATAGTACTCGACGTAAACTTGGATGTCGAGATTTGACCTGAAATACTTGTTTTGAAGCCTACTGAATAAAAAAAATGCATTGTTACAAAAAAAATCTGATGTGTTGCACTCACATGACTTTCTCTACTCTTGTACTAACCATTCTTACAAACTCTTATTCCTATATCTTCTTCATGTTAGTTGAGATACATATTTGTACAAATTATCTTATTGCTCGTTGTAGGTACAAGGGGAATATTAGAATACAGTAGGCTTTGTGCGATAGTCAAATCTTTTAAATCTTTGAGATTCCGTTCTCTTTGCACGCTTGTCATATAAAACAATGAACAACGATATTCCATTTCATGAAAGTTTCAAGTTTTCCGAAACTGACACAAATAACAAGGAATATCTCTGAAATGGTTCAGTCTACAAAAAAACTTATCAGTATATAAATTGTGTGTTTTAGCGAGATCTACATTTTTGTACCGTAAGAGTTTTGTCTATCTCTTATGGTTTACGAGTTATTCGAAAGTAATCCAGAGCAAACACGACTACAGGGGCTATAGCCAGAAAATTCAAAGTATGCAGTTCATATCTTAAACATATGTCATTTTAATCAAGATAGTTAGATCCATTTTTTAGAAAATCAAAATTTTCGAAAAATTTTAGGTGTAAAGGGTAGTTTAGGGTGGAGCTCTTTTCTTCAAAATCTTCGTGTCGCATTCTTGAAAGACATTAAAATTCAATAGCAACTTTTCGCTTTTGGGTTATGCTGTCCACAGTCTGACGGACAGACTGACACACAGACACATACACACACGGGCATTTTTTAAAACTGCTTATTTTGAGTTCAGGGGGCCTCAAAACATATATTTCCGGTGAAATCTCGACATCGTATTTTTGGATGGAATACTATACTTCCCCTACTTACAGTAGAGAAAGTAAAAATATAGATCTTTGTAAAACACACAAGTTAAGTCCGAATGAATTTTTGTAGAATGAACCATTTCCGAGATGTTCTTTGTTATTTGTGTTAGTATTGCAATACTTACTTTTCTCAAATGGAAGCTCGTTTTTATCTTCTGTCCATGCAAAAAGTACGGAATTTCAAGTGCTTCGTATAGCAACAAGGTTTAAAGCATTTTACTATCGCTTGAAGTTTACTTATTCCCCTTGTACCTATGAGAAAATTAGCAATAAGACAATTTCTCCATATAAGAATTGGTATTTTAAGAATAGTTTGTGTAATAGTAGAGAAAGTCATGTGAGTGCAACATCAGACTTTTTATGTATTATTGATATTCAGTGATTTCTTGTGACGTCACGGAAACAATGTAACTTCAAGGCGATTGGTTTTCACTTATGAAATATGATTTAGTAGGAATATTTTGTTAAAACGTTTACACATAAACAGTAGTGTAAATAATGGGATATATTTGCTACTTATTTACTGTAGCTTAAAGCAGTGGGTGCGAATATTTTGCTGATTTGAGTTTCTGTTTTGCCCCTTGAACGTTTATCTGCGCTGGAGATGCAGAATCAAGGTTGGCAGCGATTTTATCTGACGCTACAGCTTTCCTGAGTTGCACTCAGCTAATGAAATTGAATACTGACGTGTGCCTCTACGAGAAAAGTATTGCGGTAAACGTACAATTTGATTTGCCGTCCTAGAAACGCCGACAGCCTTCACTAAGCTTGACGTATTCTCAAAGGGAAATGCATTTCAAAACACTTTCTCAAAATAATACAAAAAGTAACTCAATCTTATTATAGAACACGTATAGGAAGTATCAGGTAGCGAGAGTTGGCTGTCTGAGGCGGTGATGTGGCCCGTATGCGAAGTACCGGGTTCAAATCCAGTGACAGTACCACAATGATTAGGGAAGACCCAAGACTAACCTACAAGGACATTGAACTGGCATTAGGGATTAGGTTTCAACCATGCTTCACATTGTTGTATCAGCTCACACCGCTAATGTAACAATGGAGTTTCTGTAAGGAACTGAGACAAAACTTGACTGATCTACCCCATAGTCTGGCCACGTGATTTCTTCCTGTTCCCTGTGGTGAAGAGGTCACCGATTATCTAGTGCTGAAGCAGCAGTTTGAAGAGGAGTTATCTGCAGTGACGTGGGTACTTTTCGATTTTACTTTTTCTACTGGTAAGTAGAGGAAGTATTGTATTCCACCCAAAAATTCGATGTTGAGATTTCACCGGAAATACATGTTTTGAGGCCCCCTGAATCCAAAAAAAGCATTTTTAGAAAAAGGTCCGTGCGTGTCTGTGTCTATCAGTCTGTGGACAGCATAACTCAAAAACGAAAAGTCGGTTAGAAACCAAAGTTGGTATTTAAGTTTAATGTCTTTCAAGGATGTGACACGAAGATTTTGGAGAAAATAGCCCCACCCTAAACTACCGTTTACATGGAAAATGTTTTGAAAATTTTGATTTTCTTGAAAATGGCTCTAACGATTTTGATTAAAATGTCATATGTTTGAGATATTTTTATGATAAATGAAATGTATATCTTGAATTTTCTGGCTATAGCCCCTGTAGTCGTATTTACTCTGGACGACTTTTGCATAACTGGTAAACCGTTAGAGATAGTCCAAATTATACTACACAGAAATGTAGATCTTGCTAAAATGCACAATTTATCTCTCAATAAATTTTCTTGTAGGGTGAACCATTTCGGAGATACCTATTCCTTGTTATGAGTGTGAGTTTCGGAAAACTTGGAACTTTCGTGAAATGAATCATCGTTGTTCATTTGTTTTATATGTTAAGTGTGCAAAGACAACAGAATCTCAAACATTTGATTATCGCACAAAGTCTATTGTATTCTAACATTCCCCTTGTACCTACAAGGAAATAAGCAATACGATAATTTGTACAAACGTTTATCTCAACTAACACGAAGAAGATATAGGAATAAGAGTTTGTAAGAATGGTTAGTACAAGAGTAGAGAAAGTAATGTGAGTGTAACACATCAGATTTTTTAGTTATGCTCTCCACAGACTGACACACAGACACACAGACACACACACGTACCTTTTTCCAAATATATATATATATATATATATATATATATATATATTTTGGATTCAGGGGGCCTCAAAGGATATATTTCCGGTGAAGTCCCGACATCAAATTTTTGGGTGGAATAGAATACTCCTCTACTTAGCAGTAGAGGAAGTAAAAATCACATTCATTGTATGACATCTAGAGGGAGATGAATTAAATAATGCAATTAATTTCTGAGAAACTGGGGATACATCTCTGTATTCCGACCTGGAGGAAAGACACAGGGTCGCTTTGGTGAGTCAAGTGATCTAACCACTCGACCACGGCGCAGCTTTAATTCACTTGCACACATTATGGGGTGGGTGTTGCCGTAGAAAAGGGTCTAAATGCCCTTGGGCAGGAACTAGAATGTAACTGGCCCGTTAAACGCCGACATACATCTATATGAAGTGTTCAGCCCGTAATCCTCGGATATGAAGTGTCAAATCAGTGCGTGATGAAAACGTTAGTTAGGGTTTAAATGAGGAAGGTTGGTGCGTGTGTGACGAGGTCCTTGCTAATGATGGACAATGTTTAATAACAGTCATCGGTCGACGTTTCTGCTTGCTCGTAGCGTGGCAGCTACCCAAAGTATCCCATCCAAATACCCAATACCTGTCTGTCAACAACCTAATGTGCTGCACTCACATGACCTTCTCTGCTCACTTATTTTCTTGATGGTGGAGTAATAAATGGAACTTTAAGGGGAAAGACAAGGAAAGAGAAACTACTTGGACATTGAAAAGAAAAGATATAAAAAATTTGCAAGCTGCGGAAATGAAATTCCTTAGATCTGTTAAAGGTTGTACCAGATTAGATAGATTCAGAAGTGAAGACATACGAAATGAATTAAATGTACCCTCAATCAAAGGTAAAATATGTCGATATAAAGAAGAAGAAGACGAAGACTAAATTTCTTGTGGGTACATAGGGAATACAGTAGACTTTAAGCGATAGTCAAATGTTTAAGAGTGGTGGCTATGTGATGACTTAGAAATTCCGTTCTCTTTGCACGACCAAGGGATAAAAAAATGAATTAACTACCTCCCATACAACCCCCCCCCCCCCCCATTTGAGAACATTCAATAAGTATTGCAAGATTTTTACAAATTACAAGGAATATCTCGGAAATGGTTCACTTCAAAAAAAGATTTGATATTAATTGTGTGTTTAACGAAATTGAAGCAATTCGAATGGCCCTCCAAAATCTTTTTAATAGAATCTCAGTTTTATGAAGCTGTTATTCTCTCAATTATAGCAATTACTTCCAAGTTGTCACCATAAAACAAAACAATTATAGAATGTTGGAAAATCCTTATCCATCTAACAACACTTCAAAAACGCCTAGTCTTCCAATGGATACCAGCTCACTGTGGACTGAGTGGTAATAAAAAAAGCTGATTTTCTAGCAAAAAAGGGTACCAGCAGTGTACAGTAATCTATAGCTAATCTACCATTTTATGCAGCTAAAATATTAGTCAACTCTGAATTTAAAAAAAATTATTGCAAAATATTACTACGAAAAATCAAAAAATAAAAGATGGGAACTACCAAACATTCAAACAGTAATTCCTGAGTATCCCCGAAAAACAGCAGTTGCAACCTTCAGGTTGATTACAGGACATGATTGTCTGGCAAAACATTTAAACAGAATTGGGATATATTCTTCACCACTCTGTCCTCTATGTGATCTGCAAGAGGAAATGGATCGAGACCACCTTCAAATATGCCCGGCCACTCCTAGTGCCCCATCCATCAGTGAAAAATATTGGAGAGCAAGAGGATTAATGATTTAACTGTCAGAAATCCAGCATTAGCTAACAACATTTTTGTATAGTAAGATTTGGTCTATCTCTTACGGTTTACCAGTTATGCAAAAGTCATAACATATGGAATGTTATTAAAAATCGTTGGAGCCATAATTTTCGTGTCGCATACTCGAAATATATTGAACTTAAATACCAAAATTGTTATTATTATTATTATTATTATTATTATTATTATTATTATTATTATTATTATTATTATTATTATTATTATTATTATTATTATTATTATTATTATTATTATTATTAAATTTATTTAAATTACAAAATTGAAGATCATAACGAACGAACGAAGATAGAATACGCAAGATCGTTTATGGTTGTAAAGCTTAGAGTAAAGGAGTCGGTCTGGGTGGCTCTCTTGGTTCAAGCTGGCCTGCTGATTCATAGGTCGTGGGTTCAAATCCGGCCCAGACCGATGGTTTTTAAGTGTGATTAAAAACGACAGCTTCATGTCAGTAGATTTACTGGCATGTAAAATAACTCCTATAGGATGAAATTCCGGCACACCGGCGATGCTGATGTGATCGTGGCAATTGACAGCGTTGCTAAACAACAAATTATGATTACTATGATTATTGTTATTGTTATAATCATCGAGGTAAAATAGATGTTGGACCGCCCAAGGGAGAGATGGGACTGGCCTGATCTGGACTGAAGAAGATACTATTAGCATTTAATTTAAGAATTTGAAAAAGATAATTATGAAATAGTAATTATTATTTATTTCAACAAACTTACTGTTGGTCTTTTTAAACACACAAGCCGTGTGTGGGCAATACTTGAGAGGTAGAATTGGAACTGAAAAGTTCAGTGCCACAGCTGGGATTTGAACCATATACCCTCCACTTAACAGGCAGGTGCTCTAACCATTAGGCTACTGTGACAGAATGAATACCTGCTACAAAAATACGAATTGGTTGGAGAATTGAATGTCATTCTGACAGGTTGTCACAGTAGCTTAATGGTGAGAGCACCCACCTGGTAAGTGGAGGGTCTGTGGTTCAAATCCCAGCTTTGGCATTGAACTTTTCAGTTCCAATTCTACTTCTATGAAACATTAATTCTGTTTTGTACAAGTCGCATCTTGAGCCAAATGATGTTCTTTGTTAAATATGTTCAAAAGCAATATAATTAGTGTTAGTACGAGTATCCAGAACACTTTGGATACTTGGTGGTATAAAAGTGCGTGCGTATTAGAGAAAGTGAAGTATTGTGGTTTTGTAAAGTTGCAGGTCTGTGAACAGTTGCACAGCGATACAGCAGTGAGCTGTTTACACAGAGATTGCCTTTACATTGTTTACTACATAAAGGAGTTAATTCAAAGCGGATACAGCTGCTCATATCGGCCAACATTCATCTTCCGTTATTACACAAGTTAGACCAAGCCGGCAGTTTCCTTCCAAATTTCCCTTTGCAAATTGATAATATCATCCCAGGCTTCCACACTGGCTAATACTGCCCTTAAGGGAACATCTCACACCAAAATCTCCAACAGCAAAAAATGGCCTCAGCGATATGATTAAAATGCCATATGATTGAGATATTTTTATGACATGAAAGGTATATTTTGAATTTTCTGGCTATAGCCTATATAGTCGTATTTTCTCTGTGTGACTTTTGAATAACTGGTAAACCGTAAGAGATGGACAAAATTTTACTATACAAAAAATGTAGATCTTGTTAAAAAACACAATTTATGTACAAATAATTTTTTTCTTGTAGAGTGAATAATTTCGAAGATATTCCTTATTATTTGTGTTAGTTTTGAAATACTTATACTTTCCAAAAATGAAAGATAGTTATTTATTTTTATGTTAGCCGTTCAAAGAGAACGAAATTTCAAAACTTTAAAACATTAGGTTATTGCTCAAAGCCATTCCCATATTCCCCTTGTATCTACAAGGAAATAAGCAATAGAATACTTTGTACACATTTTTATCTCAACTAAACCGAAGAAGATATAGGAATAAGAGTTTGTAAGAATGGTTAGTACAAGAGTAGAGAAAGTCATGTGAGTGCAACATATCAAATTTTTACTTTTCAAATTTCTCACGGAATCTGTCACTCCCTGTGTCTGCTGCCATCTGGTTGAATATTTTATCAGTTTTTTCAGTAAGAACTGTGTAAATCGTATATCGTAAAATCTACCTCAAAACGTGTATTTCTCTCTATTGAAATTTTGTGTGGAATGTAATGCCTTGCCTATTTACTATGTACGATGTAGAAAAGGTCATGAGGGTTTTGTTCTTTACAGCCTTCTCCACCATGGCTTATAGCTTACAAGTTCCTTTCATTTAGGAATATGCTTGTGAAATAATGAATTATATAAACGTTTTACTCGGAAACAATTATATCTTTCATTGAGAAAAGAACATTGTTTCCATAGGACCCTTAATTAAAAGCTCTGCTGCACAGTTTTTGTTTTCATGTTTGCCTTTTCCACAAGCGCGAGCGCGCGCGCGGGGCAATGCCCCCCTGAGTGGGACTAATAAAGCATCTCGTAAATCAAGCTCTGTCATTGTTCCCTGACCTCAAAACTGCTGCTCCCTTCACCAGCTCCAGCTCCCTGGCCTTCCTTCCTTCCTTCTTTTAATTTGCTGACTGTTAATGACATTCCTGTAACCTAGCACATTGAAGGAACATACCTTCGCTCAACAGTTATGTGTCTCATTAACTGCTCAATCTCATTCCCTAAAACCTTTACATCTAGGCTGCAGGTCTAGATTTACATCCTGTATCTCTGGCCGTGCTTGTGGTCTAGGTTTACACCCTGTATCTCTGGCCGTGCTTCTGGTCTAGGTTTACACCCTGTATCTCTGGCCGTGCTTGTAGTCTAGGTTTACACCCTGTATCTCTGGCCGTGCTTCTGGTCTAGGTTTACACCCTGTATCTCTGGCCGTGCTTCTGGTCTAGGTTTACACCCTGTATCTCTGGCCGTGCTTCTGGTCTAGGTTTACACCCTGTATCTCTGGCCGTGCTTCTGGTCTAGGTTTACACCCTGTATCTCTGGCCGTGCTTGTAGTCTAGGTTTACACCCTGTATCTCTGGCCGTGCTTCTGGTCTAGGTTTACACCCTGTATCTCTGGCCGTGCTTCTGGTCTAGGTTTACACCCTGTATCTCTGGCCGTGCTTCTGGTCTAGGTTTACACCCTGTATCTCTGGCCGTGCTTCTGGTCTAGGTTTACACCCTGTATCTCTGGCCGTGCTTCTGGTCTAGGTTTACACCCTGTATCTCTGGCCGTGCTTCTGGTCTAGGTTTACACCCTGTATCTTTGGCCGTGCTTCTGGTCTAGGTTTACACCCTGTATCTCTGGCCGTGCTTGTGGTCTAGGTTTACACCCTGTATCCCTGGCCGTGCTTCTGGTCTAGATTTACACCCTGTATCTCTGGCCGTGCTTCTGGTCTAGGTTTACACCCTGTATCTCTGGCCGTGCTTCTGGTCTAGATTTACACCCTGTATCTCTGGCCGTGCTTCTGGTCTAGGTTTACACCCTGTATCTCTGGCCGTGCTTGTGGTCTAGGTTTACACCCTGTATCTCTGGCCGTGCTTGTGGTCTAGGTTTACACTCTGTATCTCTGGCCGTGCTTCTGGTCTAGGTTTACACCCTGTATCTCTGGCCGTGCTTGTGGTCTAGGTTTACACCCTGTATCTCTGGCCGTGCTTGTGGTCTAGGTTTACACCCTGTATCTCTGGCCGTGCTTCTGGTCTAGGTTTACACCCTGTATCTCTGGCCGTGCTTGTGGTCTAGGTTTACACCCTGTATCTCTGGCCGTGCTTGTGGTCTAGGTTTACACCCTGTATCTCTGGCCGTGCTTGTGGTCTAGGTTTACACGCTGTATCTCTGGCCGTGCTTGTGGTCTAGGTTTACACCCTGTATCTCTGGCCGTGCTTCTGGTCTAGGTTTACACCCTGTATCTCTGGCCGTGCTTGTGGTCTAGGTTTACACCCTGTATCTCTGGCCGTGCTTGTGGTCTAGGTTTACACCCTGTATATCTGGCGTGTTTCTCATGCTATAGATGCTAACAATTTAAGGCACGTGTTCTATTAAACTTCATATATAATTGCCTCTGTCTGAAAGCACATATGTAGAATAGGAAAATGAGACGTACGGAGGGGATTCGACACTGTAGTCATGCTTATTGTACCTATATCCTGAAAGGGCACCCCCTAGAGGGAGGATGAGGTGAGAGGAGACACCGGGTGGTCAGGTCCAGACTAATGGTATAGATATTGATAAAGTCCCTAAAGATTCCCCAGCTTGGGGACACCTCGAAGTGTTTAGGGCCTTCTTAGGGTATCTCCAACGGCTCCAGATGCCACCTCCTTTTGTACGCAAGCCCACGGGCAAAGAGCGCCTAACGCCTTCGCTAACAATTGCAACCCTGAAAGAACTAACAGGATGAATCATGAATGAGATGACCAATGAAGAGAAATGGAAGGATAGGAAATTCTGGGGGTTGGATGTAACTATACCACCCAGCATTCACCTACCGACCTGGGAAACCCCCCAATAATCTCATGCAAATAACAAGGAATATCTCCGAAACGGTCTCTGCACAAACAAATTCATGCGGACATAATTGTGTATTTTAACGAGGTCTACATTTTGCATTGTAAGATTTGATCTATCTCTTATGCTTTACGAGTTATTGAAAAGTTATCAAGAGTAAACGCGACCGCATATTCTATAGCCAGAAAATTCAAGATATACATTCCAGTTGCCATAAAATATCTTAAACATATGGAATTTTAATCAAAAGCGTTAGCCGTTTTTTGAGAAAATAAAACTTTTCGAAAAATTTTCCATGTAAAGGGTAGTTTAGGTTGGGGGAATTTTCCTCGAAATCTTCGTGTCGCATCCTTGAAAGATATTAAGCTTAAATACTAACTTTGATTTTTTACCGACTTTTCGTTTTTAAGTTATGCTGTCCACAGGCAGACAGAGACGGACCTTTTTCTAAAAATGCTTGTTTTTGGATTCAGGGGCATCAAAACATATATTTCTGGTGCAATCTCGAAAACGAATTTTTGGGTGCAGTACGTAGTAGAGAAAGCTAAAAGGTTTCGCAAAACTTTCGTGCATATCATAGTGAACGATAGTAGGTAGAGAAAGTAATGTGAAGTAACACATGAGTTGTGAAAGGCCGTAAACATGAAAAAGGGGAGGTAAAAACAACAGTGAGTTTAATGGCTGTTGCGAAGGCACTCATTTCACACAACATTAATTTTAAACAGTACTCCATTTCGGGCATTTTATTTTCTTTAATATATATAAAAGAACATTTATTGGTAGCCATAAAGTGCAAAGCGAGAGAGGAACGGGTTTTAATAAGCAAGCTGCCAATAAGCAGCGCAGTAATGCAGGAGAGAGAGAGAAGAAGAAGAACAAACAACCGCCAAGCGCGCGGTTCCTTCCTTTTCTTGAATTAAAAATAAAGCTTCAAGTGGGAAAGAGATGGTGATAAAGCGTTAAAATATAAGAATGGTCGCTTTTAATTAATAGAACCAAGGGAAAGCAGTGCATTTAACGAGAAATTCTTGATTCACTGTTACTGCTAATGTTTTCACACGTAATTCAACAAGTGCCTGGCTGCCTTTGCAAATCTCTCTCTCTCTCTTTCTCTCTCTCTGCTGCCTCTGAGAGGGAGAGAGAGAGAGCAACTGCCTCACTTTCACAACCTCTACCAGGTAGGTACACCAAATACTCGCACGTATTCACTGACAATATTACTTCTTTTATATTATTACTAGCCGAAATATCCGACTCTGCCCCTTCTTTCACAACTTAGGTTGTACTTGTCCAATAGTCTTGTGTTTCTTTGTTACTAGCTGAAATACCCGACGTTGTCCGTGGTTTGATGATTTATCACTACAACATTTAGACTTAGGTTGTACTTGTCCAATAGCCTTGTGTTTCTTTGTTACTAGCTGAAATACCCGACGTTGTCCGTGGTTTGATGATTTATCACTACAACATTTAGACTTAACTTGTACTTGTCCAATAGTCTTGTGTTTCTTTGTTACTAGCTGAAATACCCGACGTTGTCCTTGGTTTGATGATTTATCACTACAACATTTAGACTTAGGTTGTACTTGTCCAATAGCCTTGTGTTTCCTTGTTACTAGCTGAAATACCCGATATTGTCCGTGGTTTGATGATTTATCACTACAACATTTAGACTTAGGTTGTACTTGTCCAATAGCCTTGTGTTTCCTTGTTACTAGCTGAAATACCCGACATTGTCCGTGGTTTGATGATTTATCACTACAACATTTAGACTTAGGTTGTACTTGTCCAATAGCCTTGTGTTTCCTTGTTACTAGCTGAGATACCCGATATTGTCCGTGGTTTGATGATTTATCACTACAACATTTAGACTTAGGTTGTACTTGTCCAATAGCCTTGTGTTTCTTTGTTACTAGGTGAAATACCCGACATTGTCCGTGGTTTGATGATTTATCACTACAACATTTAGACTTAGGTTGTGCTTGTCCAATAGCCTTGTGTTTCTTTGTTACTAGCTGAAATACCCGACGTTGTCCGTGGTTTGATGATTTATCACTACAACATTTAGACTTAGGTTGTACTTGTCCAATAGTCTTGTGTTTCTTTGTTACTAGGTGAAATACCCGACGTTGTCCGTGGTTTGATGATTTATCACTACAACATTTAGACTTAGGTTGTACTTGTCCAATAGCCTTGTGTTTCCTTGTTACTAGCTGAAATACCTGGCGTTGCCCGTGGTTTGATGATTTATCACTACAACATTTAGACTTAGGTTGTACTTGTCCAATAGTCTTGTGTTTCCTTGTTACTAGCTGAAATACCCGACGTTGTCCGTGGTTTGATGATTTATCACTACAACATTTAGACTTAGGTTGTACTTGTCCAATAGTCTTGTGTTTCCTTGTTACTAGCTGAAATACCCGACATTGTCCGTGGTTTGATGATTTATCACTACAACATTTAGACTTAGGTTGTACTTGTCCAATAGTCTTGTGTTTCCTTGTTACTAGCTGAAATACCCGACATTGTCCGTGGTTTGATGATTTATCACTACAACGTTTAGACTTAGGTTGTACTTGTCCAATAGTCTTGTGTTTCTTTGTTACTAGGTGAAATACCTGGCGTTGCCCGTGGTTTGATGATTTATCACTACAACATTTAGACTTAGGTTGTACTTGTCCAATAGTCTTGTGTTTCCTTGTTACTAGCTGAAATACCCGACATTGTCCGTGGTTTGATGATTTATCACTACAACATTTAGACTTAGGTTGTACTTGTCCAATAGTCTTGTGTTTCCTTGTTACTAGCTGAAATACCTGGCGTTGCCCGTGGTTTGATGATTTATCACTACAACATTTAGACTTAGGTTGTACTTGTCCAGTAGTCTTGTGTTTCTTTGTTACTAGCTGAAATACCCGACATTGTCCGTGGTTTGATGATTTATCACTACAACATATATTTTATCTCTTACAATTTACCACATGCACAAAAATCATTCACATAGAAGACTACTTGTGTCTGTTTCCAGAAAATTCAACATATACATTTGTCATGAAAGTATCTTAAATATAGGTGTTTTAATTGAAATCGTTACAGCAATTTTGGAGAAAGTGAAATGTTTTTTCAAAAATGTTCAACCTGAATGGAATCTATTCTTTCACACACTCACACAGGCGCTCGCGGACACACACTAACACATACATACATGGACCTTTTTTTAAATATTTAGAGATATTTTATCCTATTTGGTCAAAAAGGTAAATTTTTGAGTTTTTATTGCAAAAATGCACTGTACCTTAAAGAATATATCTGCTATGTTTATATCCCCTAGGGAGGGGGGGGCACATTTTGGATACTGTTTTTAAAGCGGTGCGCCCCTGTCTTTGTCTTTTAAATGGGCATGCGCACACCTTCCAATTAAACTTTCAACTCATTTTTTTTTTCGGAAAATATTTGTATTGCTTTCTCATATTCAAAATCTATCTTCTCCCAGAAAAATCTAGCTAGAGATGTAATTTTTTCCCAATATAGTTAAGAATATCGTAGTAAAATGTCCGTTTGTAATTTTTATATTGCTTATACCATTTTTTTAAGATAATACTACTTTTTACGTCACTATATCAAAATTTCCTTCCTTTAATTTGTTACAGAGATAGTAAGAGATATAATTTTAAAAAATCAACTCAGTGGTTCAACATCTGTTGGAAAAAATATATTTTGATGATATCAAATAAATTGATATAAGTTAATTAATATATCAGGAATGTGATTAGATAATGGAATGGAATTTGTTTAGTTGCTAGTAATGTGTGTCCCCTTGTGAAAGGTGATATGGACAAGTGCCCTTCTTGCACGCAGGTGGTGGAGTTGTTTACGCGGAAGAATTTGGAGATCTTCGCCATGTCTTTCCCGGTCGACATCGATCTGCTGTTCGACTTTTGCTGACTGCAGCTGTTCCCGGCCGTAATTGTTCACCACAACGGAATTCAGGTAATGAGATGGGCAGCAAGCAGCTTATCAAACAAAAAGTAGGAGATATGTGTGTCATGCTTCCCTAAGTTGTAATACAAATACGCGTTTGGAATCCACTGAAACTTCAAGGAAATAAGCAATAAGATAATTTGTGCAAATGTTTATCTCAACTAACACGAAGAAGATATAGGAATAAGAGTTTGTAAGAATGGTTAGTACAAGAGTAGAGAAAGTCATGTGAGTGCAACACATCAGATATTTTGGTCAAAAATCCTCCTTATGTCTGCTGTTTTCCTTAGGTTGCACTTTGCGATCAGATCTCAGATTTCCTTATAAGCCTTATCTGAGTTGAATGTTTTCCATAATGTAGAAGCAGATGTTTGTGAACATGTGTGTGTGTGTGTGTTTGGACGAGCGGAACTAGCTCACATCGGGAAACAAACTTGTTGACGTTAGAAAGCCCCTGGCGCTTATGCACAACCCATGCCCTGCTGTGCGAGAAGTTTTCTAACCAGCAAGGCGATCCCGCGCTACACTAATATCCCAGGGGTAACATGCCGAGGTCGCGGGTTCAAACCCGGAGGATGGCGAGCGTAAAAAGTCGTTAACATGGCTTTCTTAGGAAGGGCATTAAGGCCTTTGGTTCTCGCATGACGTAGATTTACGGCACGTAAGGAACTCCCTGAATAAAACTTAAGTGATATTTCACGTCCAATATAGAATCACGTGTTGCACTCACATGACTTTCTCTACTCTTGTACTAACCATTCTTACAAACTCTTATTCATATATCTTCATGTTAGTTGAGACAAACATCTTATTTTCTTGTAGCTACAAGGGCAGTATACAGCAGACTTTGAGTGATAGTCAAAACTTTTGTTTGCATGGCTAAGATATAACAAACGAATAACGATATTTCATTTGAGCAAAGTTTAAATAGTCCACAACTCGCACAAATAACAAGGAATATCTCAGAAATGGTTTATTTAGACAGACATTGTGTGTTTTAACGAGTTCTACATTATTGTGTAGTACGATTTGGTCTATCTCTAACGGTTTACCAGTTATGCAAAAGTCGTCCAGAGTAAATACGACTATAGGGGCTATAGCCAGAAAATTCAAAATATACATTTCATTTGCCACATCCTTTATAAGACGTTAAACCTATATGCCAACTTTGGCTTTTAACCGACTTTTCGTTTTTGAATTATGCTGTTTACACAAACACACGCGCGCGCGCAGTCGTGCGGCCTTTTAATAAAATTGCTTTTTTTCTGATTGAAGGGGCCCAAAACATATTTCCTGTGAAATCTGGGCATCGAATTTTTACGTGGATTACAATACATTTTCTACTCAATATACGTAATAAAGATGTCATGAACTTCCATTGTTGAGTGTTTAAGAACAAAGTATTCTATGCTTTTAGGCCTATATTTATGTTTTAGTGTTGAAATACTCGTTCCAATGCAGTGACTGATCTAAGCGGAGGCAGGCAGCAATCTGCACCGGGTAGGGGAAGGGGGGGGGGGGCGAAAGGCGAAATAATGTCTTTGTTTAACACTTAAACTGTGATAAAAAGCTCTAAATAAATAATATTACTCACAAGTTTCGCGTTCTCATATATACAGACGAAGGAGGGCCATGGTTCGTTCCTGATGCAATGCATTTGAAATTCTACTTTTTTCTTCTTTTTTATCCGGTTCACGTCTACTTCTTTCGCTCCAACAAGAATAGCAACAGTGCCTGGAACCACTTAGGTATTTAAACGTTCACTGGAACTTTATAAATGGCCGAACCTGACATTTTTTATGCATTTGATTCCTGAAGATCCTGGGTTTATTTGTAAGTGAAAACTTAAGATTCATTTTGGGTCGAAATGTCAGTCCCCGTGTCCCTTAATACAAGAGTAGAGAAAGTCATGTGAGTCTAAGACATAAGATTGTACTAGCATGCTATGTGTTTTACGTGGGGAAGGTAAAAACATGTATTTACAGTGAAATCCCGATATCAAAATTAGAGTGTCCACGACCATCTTTGTTGAAGACGTAACGAGTCCATATGGTGCAAAACACGAATATGTAGCAGTAACATCACTTTTTATCCAAAGACTACATTCTGTGTTAGGCATGTATAGCTTTAAAAAAGGTTTAAAAATAGAGGAACATAGTTGCAAGTGTATGTACATGCGAACACCGCATGTTGGCTGTGCTCCAGCTGTTGGCACAACAGGAAAATATGTACCGTACCTCCTCAATGAATAAAACTGTTTTTGTTCACTTAGAACATTGTGTTGGTGCATTCGTGTATCACATGCAACGTGTATAGGGTGTATCTCAACGTACCAGCGCTGTCAAACTCTTAGAACAACAATGATAATGATAATGATAATAATAATAATGATAATGATGATGATAATAATGATGATGATAATGATAATGATGATGATAATAATAATAATAATAATAATAATAAAAATAATAATAATAATAATAATAATAATAATAATAATAATAATAATAATAATAATAATAATAATAATAATAATAATAATAATAATAATAATAATAATAATAATAATAATAATAATAATAATAATAATAATAATAATAATAATAATAATAATAATAATAATAATAATAATAATAATAATAATAATAATAATAATAATAATAATAATAATAATAATAATAATAATAATAATAATAATAATAATAATAATAATAATAATAATAATAATAATAATAATAATAATAATAATAATAATAATAATAATAATAATAATAATAATAATAATAATAATAATAATAATAATAATAATAATAATAATAATAATAATAATAATAATAATAATAATAATAATAATAATAATAATAATAATAATAATAATAATAATAATAATAATAATAATAATAATAATAATAATAATAGTAATTATGATAAATGGAACTGAAACCAAAGCAGACCAAAATAGATGCCTAAAAAGGGAACCAACTTATCGGCTTACTCAAATAATATACAATGAAAAAAAGAAAAAAAAACATATCTAAGTATACAAAATTAAAACACTACAACACAGCAATTAAACCTGAATGAGTGCCTCTATGGAGCAGACACATTAATCTTAATAGAATAGCAGATATTGAAAATATAGTGAACAAAGAACTAGGGTAACTACCATTTTCTGCGTTATTACAGCTAATAGTTACTGGTAACCAGGGTTGCCAACATATTCGATAATTATGGCGGTGTACGATAATTTGAATGTAGGATAATTTCGATGCCGGTGAAATATCATTTTCACTGTCTCCACCCTTCTAAGGCAACCATTTCATATCCTACTAATCCTTCTATCCTTTATCCTCTTGTTGCCAGTGTGCCCAGATCTGGAAATCTCAATGAAGAAGGCACTGTTCAGAAAATTGATGAATAATGGAGAAAACTCGGAATAGTGATATTTGCTGTGAAGTAAGGAACATGCCTGAACCTGGAGTGCTGTGGAAATACTGAGTTTAAAGAACTAGCAGCCTTTGTATTATCAGAGATTTCGTTGCCCCACGGAAACACTTCTTGGGAAAGATATTTTTCTGAACTAGGTTTAATAAAAACCAAAACTAGAAATGTTATCTAAAATAACTGCTTTTCACAATGAACCAGTAATCTTAGGTGTAATATGAAGTAATGGAATATGTTCTAATGTGTGTGTGTGTGTGTATGTGTATGTGTGTGTATGTGTCTATGTGTGTGTGTATATGTGTGTGTGTCTCTCTCTCTCTCTGTGTGTGTGTGTGTGTGTGTGTGTGTGTGTGTGTGTGTGTGTGTGTGTGTGTGTGTGTGTGTGTGTGTGTGTGTGTTTCTGTGTTCTCTGAAAGACACGACCATGGAAACAAATAACATCGCTTGCTCGTTGTTTGATATAGAAAGCCAATAAATTGTGGGGAATTAACCTCGAGAGTGGAAGAGCGCCTCTGGTCTAGGACAAACATACATCATCCTGCGTCTCAACAACAGATGGTAAATGCTGCGTTTTCCTAGAAAAGTTAACACCACTTCGATAAGCACAACTTTACCACAGCAGTGGCGTACCATCTACGGAGACAACATATAGGTACCTACTTTAAAACTGTTTTAGCTCATTTTGGGTTCGAAATACAACTAGCGTATTTTATTTGCATAACCTGGATAATAGATGCAGGTGTACACTGCTAACAGTATCTCGTTCAAACTGACTCCACGATAAAAAAACCTGTGTTGCACTCACGTGACTTTCTCTACTCTTGTACTAACCATTCTTACAAACCATTCTTACAGGCACACAGACGGACGCAGACTGACGACCCACAAATACACACGGACATTTTTCTAAAAATGCTTTTTTTTACTTTCTCTACTAGTAATTAGGGGAAGTATTACATTCCACCCAAAAATTCGATGTCGAGATTTCACCGGAAATATATGTTTTGAGGCCCCCTGAATAAAAAAAAAAAGCATTTTTGGAAAAAGATCCGTGTGTGTGTCTGTGTATCAGTTTGTGTCAGTCTGTGGTCAGGATAACCCAAAAACGAAAAGTCGGTTAAAAGTCAAAGTTGGTATTTAAGTTTAATATCTTTCAAGGATGGGACACGAAGATTTTGAAGAAAATAGCCTCACCCTAAACTACCCTTTACATGGAAAAGTTTTCGAAAATTTTGATTTTCTTGAAAATGGCTCTAACGATTTTGATTAAAATGTCATATGTTTGAGATGTTTTGATGATAAATGAAATGTATATCTTGAATTTTCTGGCTATAGCCCCTGTAGTCGTATTTACTCTAGACGACTTTTGCATAACTGGTAAACCGTTAGAGATAGACCAAATAGTACTATACAAAAATGTAGATCTTGCTAAAATACACAATTTATATCTCAATAAATTTTCTTGTAGGGTGAACCATTTCGGAGATATTCCTTGTTATGTGTGTGAGTTTCGGAAAACTAAACTTTCGTGAAATGGATCATTGCTGTTCATTTTTGTATATGTTAAGTTTGCAAAGACAACAGAATCTCAAAGCTTTAAAACATTTGACTATCGCACAAAGCGTACTGTATTCTAACGTTCCCTTTGTACCTACAAGGAAATAAGCAATAAGATAATTATGTACAAGTGTTTATCTCAACTAATACGAAGAAGATATAGGAATAAGAGTTTGTAAGAATGGTTAGTACAAGAGTGGAGAAAGTCATGTGAGTGCAACACATCAGATTCTTTTGGATTCAGGGGGTCACGAAACATATATCTCGACATCGAATTTTTGGGTGGAGTACAATATTTCCCCTACTTACCAGTAGAGAAAGTAAAAAACTGACTTCCCTCACCGTCTCGTCTCGCCTATATGGATAAGAATGACGTAGGAGGGATTTTTCTCGAAATTCACCTTTTCTCCAACCTCTCGTAAACAAGCCCGTTGTTGAAAGTTTCTAGAACAGTTTGGAAGCACTTTGTTTTTCCGCATTGTTTGTCGTTCTTCTAAATGCTCCATTCTTGTTGGCCACGTATTTACAGCCAGCAGTCTGAGACGGTTGGACCTAGAATCTTTGAAGTGTGTGGCGGCGGCTGGCATTAAATAGTTAGGAAAGCTTATTTTTGTATTTCTTGTGGGCCCAAATGACCTTGTTGTGGATGTGGCCTTAAACCTCACTCACTCACTCACTCACTCACTCACTCACTCACTCACTCACTCACTCACTCACTCACTCACTCAATTTCTAGTTAATGTGGATGCATATTCATTACATAGGAGTCGTGCTGTATGACAGTAAGTAGCAAGTGGGTTATACTGCACAGTCACATGGTGTCAGAAGTGGCTCACTCACTCACTCACTCAATTTCTAGTTAATGTGGATGCATATTCATTAATAGGAGTCGTTCTGTATGACAGTAAGTAGCAAGTGGGTTATACTGCACAGTCACATGGTGTCAGAAGTGGCTCACTCACTCACTCACTCAATTTCTTGTTAATGTGGATGCATATTCATTAATAGGAGTCGTTCTGTATGACAGTAAGTAGCAAGTGGGTTATACTGCACAGTCACATGGTGTCAGAAGTGGCTCACTCACTCACTCACTCAATTTCTTGTTAATGTGGATGCATATTCATTAATAGGAGTCGTTCTGTATGACAGTAAGTAGCAAGTGGGTTATACTGCACAGTCACATGGTGTCAGAAGTGGCTCACTCACTCACTCAATTTCTTGTTAATGTGGATGCATATTCATTAATAGGAGTCGTTCTGTATGACAGTAAGTAGCAAGTGGGTTATACTGCACAGTCACATGGTGTCAGAAGTGGCTCACTCACTCACTCACTCAATTTCTTGTTAATGTGGATGCATATTCATTAATAGGAGTCGTTCTGTATGACAGTAAGTAGCAAGTGGGTTATACTGCACAGTCACATGGTGTCAGAAGTGGTTTACTAAGCCCACGGTGGAGGAAATGCAGCAAAAATGATTGGCTGAAATCAAGAAGATGAAGACGAAAATCGATTCTGAAATGGAGAAAATGGAACGTGAAATGGCCCATGGTGGACTTTGGGTAATGGAAGCCACCTGTTGAACCCAAACGTTAGTGATTATATATAAATTAGGTTGTTTACCCGTAACCTGGAACATCACATGGCTGTAAACATTGACACAATGCTATGTAAAATTCTACCGAATGTTCAATAATCCTACATTGCAGTGTTATTGCTGCGACCGCCATAAACTTTTTACTGCAATACTCGGTACAGCTTAACGGCACGTTTTAATTAAACGCATGTGTTGCACTCACATGACTTTCTCTACTCTTGTATTAACCATTCTTACAAACTCTTATTCCTATATCTTCTTCGTGTTAGTTGAGATAAACATTTGCAGAAATTACGTTATGTTCTTGTAGGTACAAAGGCAATATGGGAATACAGCAGACTTTGAGCGATGGTCAAATCTTTTAAAGCTTTCAAATTCCGTTCTCTTTGCATGGTTAAGATATAATAAATGAATAACGATGTTCCATTTGACGAAAGTTCAAGTATTCCAAAACTCGCACAAATAACAAAGAATACCTCCGAAATGGTTCGCTCTAGAAAAAATTTATTGTATGTTTAAGCAAGAATTAAATTTTTTGTACAGTAAGATTTGGTCTGTCTCCACGTATGGCAAAAGGGGACCCTGCTCCTCTTTATCCGCTGTGTGTCGGTCCAATGTGTGTTTCCCTAGCGCACCATCGAGTCTCTCTGCAACTGCCTGTCAGTCTTGCACAGGTCCTGGCGGACGATAGGCAAGCAGTCGAAGTTTTTAGCAATGGTAAACATCAATAAAGGGATTTAGACTTTTAGATAATAACGTTTCATACATTTAGATGCTTTTTATAATTTTTTTATAAATTCTGAGTTTTGATTAATTAGTTTGGTTTATTTTTCTCTATTTTCTCGTTTACTAAGATTTTTATTTTATATTCAACTTCACCTCTGACTTTTCTTATGATCCAAGTGGTTGAGTATACTTGAAACCACATCATCGACGTTGTCTTCATCTACTTCATCTTCATTTGTTTCTAGAGTGTTGTTCTCTAGCGCACCTTCGGGATTCTCTGCAGCTGCCGTTGATAGAGTTTTTAATTTTTTTGCGGAGTGCTATATCAATTTGAGGATTTAAAATTTTTAATTATCTCTTTCTGATTTTGGACATATTTATCACCTTGTTTCATATCTGGCTATTTCCACTGCTTTTTACCTTTGTATATTTTTCTTGTTGCTAGTATTTTTTATTTTTTGAGTGAAATTTATATCTGGCTATTGCCATGAATCTGTTTAAGGGCGCTGATGACCTAGAAGTTGAGCGCCCTTAAACCAAATCTAATCTAATCTAATTCATTTGTTCTTCAACTTGTTCATCTTCGTCATCCCGGCCCTAATGACCTAGCTGTCGACGGGCCCTTAAACACCAGTACTGACTCATCTTCATCTTCTTCCTTGTCTTCTTGTTCTTTCTGTTCATCTTCTTCATCTTCAATATCGTCCGCATTACACCCATGAGCGCCAGTCCCTTGGCCTGGGTTTTACACTGCACCGTTTTAGGCAACGACCCAGTAGCTGCTAATACAGTGCGAATATTTATTTTTGTAAGCAAGTGTAAGGTGTATTTTATTTGGGAGGTTTTAGATTTTAGGGTGTTTTACTTTTTAACGTTTTAATTCTTCCGTTTTTTACTGTGCCGTTTAACTCCTAACTTTTAGCAATTTTAAGTTTTACTTTTTAATGTGAAGTTTTAATACATTAATTTTTATGTTTTTATTTATTTTAACTTTCGAATTTTGGCTGGAGAGTTTTTAACATTTGAGCCACAGTGATTTTACGTTTGAACTCCGGGCCGTTTAGTTCGCCCTGTAAATATCTCAAACAACGAAGAAATTAAGAAATTAGTGTCTGGTTCTTGTACAATGTTGTACATTTTAATTGGTGACGCGATCTATATTCAAAAGATGATGTTTCTGTAGCTTTCTTTGCTTTTTACTAATAAAGTATTTGCAAGTGTTCCGCTAGAGGGATTTTGTTCCCTTTGCAGAGGTTGGTGTTTTTGCCCCTCCAGCGTGTAACTTGTGTATGAATAATCACAACACGCAGTGTGTGGGCAGCGGAACGTAAACATACAAAAGGCAGCCTAACTATTAACATTACCTTACTTCAGATTTAAATACATTGAGCGCTTTTGAGGTTCGCAAACAAAAATAAAAACTCGATCGACCCTTTTCAAAATAAGAAGGGGAAGGAACGTAAGCTATTTGCTGGCGCTGTTTCCTTCTCTATAGCATTGTAGGTCCTAAGGATTTTTTCCTCTTTTTTTGTAACGAATATTGGAAAATGGCGTTATCACGAAGGAAAAGGCGGATACGACAACAAAGTAGCGAAGCAAATATGAAATCGATTGGTAAGGCTATTTCATGGACGGGAATTCTTTCATCGCCATCTCCACCTTTAATACTGCCGCGCCATTTTCCTTCATGTCGTCGGCAAATGTCCGTAGTCAAAGAAATTCTGCTTAATTGGATACACTTTCATTACTAACAATTCAAAATAAAGCTTTTTTAAACGCTTCGACACTTCATATTCAATATTTTGAAAAGAACATTTTATAAAAAAAAATCTTCAGTGATTGTTGTTCAGAAATAACGCCATCTAGAACACTTTACGTCAAAGATGGTTATATTTAGTTGCATGAAGTTTCCTTCTTTTTTGCCATATTAAAGATTTAGTTCAGCGGAAACACATAAACACAAACTGACACACTCCAAAGACCCACAAACAGATATAAGCACCAACACAGAAATACAAGCAAAACACAGAAACACAAGCACAAGAACAGAAATATAAGCAAAACACAGAAATACAAATATAAAAACACAAACACAGAAATACAAGCACAGGCACAAATACATAGACATAAATAGTGTGTTTTAGCAAGATCTACATTTTTTGTATGCTAAGATTTTGTCTATCTCTTACGGTTTACGAGTTATACAAAAGCGATCCAGAGTAAACAGGACTACATAAGCTATAGCCAGAAAATTCAAAATATACATTTCATTTGTCATACAAATATCTTAAACATGACATTTTAATCAAAATCTTTAAAGCCATTTTCAAGAAAATCAAAATTTTCAAAAATTTTTCCATGTAAAGGTAGTTTAGGGTGGGGCTATTTTCTTCAAAATCCTCGTGTCTTATCCTTGAAAGTCATTAAACTTAACTACCAAATTTGGTTGTTAACCAACTTTTCGTTTTTGAGTTATGCTGTCCACACACACGCGCGCGCGCGCGGGGACCTCTTTCTAAAAAAGCTTTTTTTTTTATTCAGGGGGCCTCAAAAATATATTTCCGGTGAAGTCTCGACATCGAATTTTTGGGTGGAATACAATACTTCCTCTACTTACGAAAAACCATCTGAAATTGGATGTTATTTGTATTTTTATGCCCTGGCCAGGGAAAGATAAGGGAATGGGCTTAAAACATTCGACTTTTTTTTAAGTCTACTGTATTCCCATATTCCTCTTGTGCCTACAAAAAATTGGTAATAAGGTAATTTCTACAAATGTTGAACTCAACTAACATGAAGTAGATACAGGAATTAGAATAGTTTAAGAATGAGTAGAGAAAGTAATGAGAAAGCGTGTACCCGTTGGGCACGCGTCTCTAGGAAATGGTACCCGAAGTAGACAAGTAGGTACAATTTTTTGTTTTATTTGGCTGGTCGTTGTTGTCGTCGTCGGGCACATTCCGCGCCGCTGTTCACAAGGAAGGAAGGAAGGAATTCACTGTGCTCTTTATGTTCCACACGCCATTAGCTTCTAATGGACGTTGGTAAAAAACAGCGGCGCGCACTTTGATGCTGAAACAAGTGAAGATGTTCCTGCGCGGTAGAGCGCTCCAGTCCGGCAATTAAAGCAGGATATCATAGGCACAAGCTGCTTTACCGGTAACGTCTGTGGCACGCATTCTGGAGGTCGCGGGTTCGATCACTATGGTCGCGTAGATTCCCCATGTCACTTTTCTTCACGGATTTCTGTCCCTTCATTTCTAATTTCCCTCTCTTGTCATCTATCAGGTAGCGCGCTGTGTTCCGGCGAATACGGACAGATGACAGAGATGCTTGTTCTTAGGAGCACTCTCCCCTGAAGATGCTGCCCGGGCCGCAAGGGCCCCCTCGTCGCCTTTTCCCTGGGTAGAAGAAACACTTCGGTTGGTCAATATCTGTAAGTGTCAGGGATTTCTGCACGCCTCTGGGCTTCGTTGACTCCGCTCTCTGACAAGCCTACGGTCTCACTTAGCCTCATCGCTTTCCCCTGGGGATGATAACCCGCAAAAGATCCATGTCGGGGTTGTCCATGGTTCTATTCCCGAATTTCCTGTTCCCCCTTTTTCGTCACTTCTCATTTCATTTCACCTTTTATTCTGGTTGTTGTTTCAGGGTTCTAAGTGTCGGCGAGGGTATCCTAATCTCATCCCTGCCTCCAGAGGGCACATGCACAAATGATTTCATTGGTCCCCACTAGCTTGTCCGTCCTCTTCAAACAATCTTCATCAAAATTATGTGAAATTACGGAATTATCTATTAATCAGAAAAAAAAACTTCTCGATTAAGGGGAGTCCAGATGCCCTAGCTTACCAATGTTAATTGATGGCCCATTATCTAAAATACTATTTAAGGTAATTAGTTGATAATAACTGGCCTATGAAACCAAATCAATTTTATTCATCACCAGAAAGATTAGGATTGTTTTAATATACCTAAATTCATATTGAAAAATAATGGTTTTTAAAATTTTAAACAAAACTTTGCTTTATATATAAATGTCTTTTCATTAAAATAAAATGCATTTAATCGCAACTCTGTGGTAGCGTTTTCAGTGCTTTGCGTCAAATATTCAAACATAACGGGACATTTGTGTAAGAAAAGTAGCGTTATGTTCAATAAAAAATAAAAAACTTTTTGGAATTAGCTCACCCCTAAGAAGGTTATACGAAAAATGAGCGCAACAGATGAAATATTTATATGCGAGTAAAATCTGGATTTGGAAAAAATATCACAAAAATCACTATTTCGATCTCCCTTAAATTTCAGTTTTTAATTCTCAACTACATTACTCGTTATAATTATACAATTCTGTGCTCATCTATCTTACTTAATGCTGCGATGTTAGGAATTCAACTATTCAGTGTTGTATATCTTCATTTACAGATTTCACTTACATCATTATTTATGTGGTCTAGTTTTGTAAATCCTTTATTTCTTCTCAACAATTTCATTTTAGATCCTTGTAGGTATTTTACTTCCATTCTCTTTGTCGCAACCCAGGTTTGCTTCACTTCCATATACATAAACGCACTGGCTTTGCCATTCTTATATAAAATTTAATCCTTGTCCTTTCTTGTTTTATTCCTCGTCCCACATACATAGTTTTAGACGTATGCATATCCCTTTTTTTTCTGTGAGCGTATTTCACATGCAAGCTATCTAAAACTTGAGTTTAAAATATGAAATGTGCAGCTATTATTTTAAGTTTGTGTTTCATATTAACAAGGTAGCATCTAGATTACAACCTTTCATGTCAAATAGCTGTCAAAATATCTTAAAACATATGGTATTTTAATGAAACTCGTACGAGACTACTCTTATTTCACTCTCTTGATTCACTTATTCTTCATTCACTCTTCATTTACTCACTCTTCGTTCACTCGCACTTCATTCACTTGCACTTCATTCACTCGCACTTCATTCGTTCGCACTTCATTCACTCGCACTTCATTCACTCGCACTTCATTCGTTCGCACTTCATTCGTTCGCACTTCATTCACTCGCACTTCATTCACTCGCACTTCATTCACTTGCACTTCATTCACTTGCACTTCATTCACTCGCACTTCATTCACTTGCACTTCATTCACTCGCACTTCATTCACTCGCACTTCATTCACTTGCACTTCATTCACTCGCACTTCATTCACTCGCACTTCATTCGCTCGCACTTCATTCACTCGCACTTCATTCACTCGCACTTCATTCACTCGCACTTCATTCGTTCGCACTTCATTCGCTCGCACTTCATTCACTCGCACTTCATTCACTCTTCATTCACTCTCTTCATTTACTCACTCTTCACCCTTCATCCACTCAGCCTTATAAATGATTTTGCGTTTTTAAATTGTTTATTACACACACATACATATACACAAAGTTTATGTGGAATCTAAACATCATGTTGTAATAAAGCCACAAATCTCAAGTTTGCCTAGAATGCACGCCACTGCCATTAACTCAGTTAAGTAGATAGGTAACACTTTTAAAGCATTTGGACCAGAACATCTTATCCCTAGGCTGGTCTTGCCCATAAAATCAGATGATGCAATTTACCAGAGAGAGAGAGAGAGAGAGTGCCGAGCTGAAAGACAGGCGCCATTAAACGACCCACCGATCGAGGATTAACTTTTACACGACCAAGGTTTATTTTTCATAATTCGATTTGAAATTTGTGGCCAGTCGAGAATTAAGAGGTCATCCGACACTCCTGAGTAATGGCGCTTGGTGTAATAGCGGAAAATAATGAACCACCATTACGTAAACAAATAACGCAAAGGGCTTTTGTAAAATGCATGAGATAGTGCGTGATAAAGTGAACAGCAAGAACCTGTTTGTAGAGGTTAGGAAACATACCCAATTTGTCTGCAGCACCACAATAAATACACTGATTGTCTGGAGTGATTTCATACTCAACTTGTAAAAATATCTTTTTTTTATTGACGTCAAAGAAATCTGATGTGTTCCACTCACATGACTTTCTCTACTCTTGTACTAATATTCTTACAAACTCTTATTCCTATATCTTCTTCGTGTTAGTTGAGATAAACATTTGTATTTTAGCCAGATCTACATTTTCTCTATAGCAATATTAGGTCTATCTCTTACTGTTTACCAGTTATGCGAAAGTCATCCAGAGTAAACAGGACTACATAGGCTATAGCCAGAAAATACAAAATACGCATTTCATTTGCCATTAAAATATGTCGAACACATGGCATTTTAATCAAAATCGTTGCAGCCATTTTCACGAAAATCAAAATTTTCCATGTGAAGGGTATTTTAGGGTGGAGGAATTTTCTTCAAAATCTTCGTGTCCCATCCTTGAAAGATATTAGGTTTAAATACCAACTTTGGTTTTTAACGAAGTTTTCGTTTTTGAGTTAGGCAGGTAGGCATGCACGCATGGACCTTTTTCTAAAAATGCTTTTTTTTTCTGGATTCAGCGGTCCTCAAAACATATATTTCTGGTGAAATCTCTACATCGAATTTTTGGGTGGAATACAATACTTCCCCTACTTATTAGTAGAGAGAGAGAGAGAGAGAGAGAGAGAGAGAGAGTAAAAAAGACTACTCAAAAAATGTCGATATTGTAAAGCTATGGAAATTGTAGCTTGTAAGTGGAGGCCCATGCACAGCGGGCTCCAAATGTTTTCCGATGGGCGAAAGGGTGTAGGAGAAAGAGGAAGAATTGTCTTATGCATTACTTGCTTTTTTATGGTAGCATTAATGGCGTTTAAGAATTTGTTAAACAAAAATAATGCATATGATGCATTTCTCGTTAATAATAATAATAATAATGATGATGATGATGATGATGATGATGATGATGATGATAATGATAATAATAATAATAATAATAATAATAATAATAATAATAATAATAATAATAATAATAATAATAATAATAATAATAATAATAATAATAATAATAATAATAATAATAATAATAATAATAATAATAATAATAATAATAATAATAATAATAATAATAATAATAATAATAATAATAATAATAATAATAATAATAATAATAATTCACTTGAAAGTGAAGAAGTGTCGAGGAATTGTATAGTCGGAGTTAGTGTATGAGAGACAGAGAAATTGAAGATATGGAAGGACTGAGTCAAGGTTACTAGAAGACAACAGTTGTAAGTTGTAATTTCACGAACGACTCTAGACTGTTAACGTCTGTAAGAAAGAACTGTATTTTTGTGTGAAGTGAGAAGATACGTATTGTGAGTATTTGGGGTGATTTTGTCGTTTTGTGATAGTATTGATGCTACTGTTGCGGTTAACAGGTATCTGGAAGAGTTCTCTGTTTAATGACCTGAACAATTATACTGCATTTTAATTGCATGCCATAGATTCTTTTGCATTGTTGATTCCTGAATAAGCAATTTTCATTGCCATTTAAAAAGGCAGAAATGACCATTTAAAAAAATAAATCTCTATTATAGTTAATTTTTCCCTCTCCATTTCTCACTGACGTTTTAGTAGTGTTTGTTTCATTATTACAATTGCTGCGGCATTGCGGGGTTATAATTTCTCATTTAAAACAAACATTTGAAATTCCACCCCTTTTAATATCATTTGTTTTAGTTGTGCAAAAGGGTGCTTAGCTCTTATCGCTGGAGCCTGTTTTTAATTTGTAATGCTTGATTTTCTAATGGCAGTTCACTTTGTTAAACAAATACAGGTTATTTAAATATTCGTTCAAAAAGGTTCACTACTTCCTTGGTAAATGTAAAAGTGCAATGGAGTAAACACATTTATTAATGCAAACCTAAGCTAACGAATCATGTTCTCTTCGCAAGAAAAATTGAATCTGATGCTTCACAGTCACATAAGTTTCTCTACTCTTGCACAAACTCTTCTTGCTAACATTTATAGAAATAGTTTTATTCCATATTTTCTTGTAGGTACAATGGGAATGAGAGAATACTGTAGACATAAGTGATATGGAATGTTTAAGAGCTGGCCGTTAAGTGATGGCTTTGAAATTCCATTTTCTTTCCATATCCAGGACATAAAAATCGAATATCGACTTCTCATTTGATAAACGTATAAGTAGTGCATAAAGTTCAAAGAAGATATATCTCGGCAATGGTGCTCTCCAAAAGATGGTTCACTCAGTCAGTCACTCAGTCGGTCACTCAGTCGGTCACTCAGTCGGTCACTCAGTCGGTCACTCAGTCGGTCACTCAGTCGGTCACTCAGTCGGTCACTCAGTCGGTCACTCAGTCGGTCACTCAGTCGGTCACTCAGTCGGTCACTCAGTCGGTCACTCAGTCACTCAGTTAGTCACTCAGTCGGTCACTCAGTCACTCAGTTAGTCACTCAGTCGGTCACTCAGTCGGTCACTCAGTCGGTCACTCAGTCACTCAGTCAGTCACTCAGTCGGTCACTCAGTCAGTCACTCAGTCGGTCACTCAGTCGGTCACTCAGCCACTCAGTCGGTCACTCAGTTAGTCACTCAGTCAGTCACTCAGTCGGTCACTCAGCCACTCGCTCAGCCTGTGTGGCTCAGTTGATTAGACGCTGGCCTACTGATCCCAAGGACGCGAGTTCAAATCCAGCCCAGACCGATGGTTTTTAAGTGTGCTTAAAGAAGAGGACTTCGGAGATTATTTCCTGATAATTCAACATGAAGAAGATATAGGAATCAGAGTTTGTAAGAATGGTTAGTCCACGAGTAGAGAAAGTCATGTTATCGGACTCTCACTTTGCTCGAGAATTGATCGGTAGGTGACACGTTACTCATATTACTTGTGAAAATCTGGGGCTTTAGTTGTCTTGCTTAAATACAAAGTGCTGCTAGTTTTAATAATTTCACGTATATTGTATAAATATGACACAATGTTGATATGAATACATAATGAAAGGCAATCAAATGAATCTTTGTATACATATATTTTGTAGCTGATGTATATAATGGAGTGATTATTGCCTGGAACGTGAAAACCATTTGAAAGTTGCCAGGCAATTTGAAAGTTGCCAATAATGTATAATTTACATTATTAGTTAATATAAATGGATGGTACGTTTCATTCCGTTCTCATTGTGTTTATGTGGTCCATGGCAGGTGACGGCTGCGTATTGGCATTTACGGGCCCCAAGTATTTTTACTTTCTGTATTTTATACCAGGTGAGTCAGTTGCCGCTTATTCACGAGTTTTATGCAATCCGCATTTTATAGTCCAACATGAAAACATCGACCCCATTACCAGGTTCTACCCGCGTATTTAACATGGATGTTAAACACTCGATGAAATTAGTACTAATATAGATGTTATCACATCGCTTTTTAATATATTCGTAATTAGACAGCTGACTTTTGCACTTCTGCAAATGTTCACTGGAACCAGCGAATATTACATCTTAAACGGAATGTTTAGCTCACACGTTACTAGGTAGCTCAGTTGGAACGGGCGCAAGACTCCGAAGTAATCTGTCTGTTGTGAAGGTGGTTCGAATCACCTGCATGTACTAATTTTTTTACCGTGCAATCCTCACAATTTACAAACTATTATTCTGAAAACTGATATTATATTCATTTTTATTGTTTTATTTATGTTTTATGACATTGTTTGATGTTTCTTTATTGGTGAACTACAATTATGTAGTTGTTTAAACACACCTATAGGTAGGTGCAATTGAAATAAGGATCATTCATACACATTTGAACACAGAAAGCAAGGGAATTACATTGTCAGAGTTTAACATGCAAGTTAAACTAAATTTTGCACACAATGAATTATTGTGCTATTAAAAATGCAGACAACCAAAAACGATTTAAATTATAATGTCCTAAACCCTCAGGGACTTCATAATTAGATTATTGTGAATTCGGTTTCCAAGTTTCGATGAACGTAAAAAAAATATTTACAATGCTGAGACTTGAACCTGTGTCATTGGGAGTTAAGCGCAGACGACCCGTCACAATCCTATTCAGTTATTTCGAGACTTACTGAAAGCACGTACCACGTCCAATAGTAGGACTTGTATGCCTGGCGCTATGCCATTGCCACCTCGCAAGTTTGCGTGCTTGATTTAGCCTTTTAAGACAGTTTTAATCACTTACTGGGCGTTTTAATATTATTACTTAAATGGCAAAATCTGTTATGCATATTAATTGAGATGCCCGAGGCGTAGTTCACGCAAAAATGCAAATAAACTGTTGTTTAATAATATGTCCGTTTTGACTGTACGGGTCCATGATGGATGAGGCGTGTCTAAATTTTTCCTAATTTTTGGCAGCCAATCCCTGCTCTAAGTACAAGAATCCACCATTTTCTTTTTAGCTGACGTTGTAAGTGTACCCATATGTTAGGTCCATTTTTCCGAGCCGTTTACTGAATTCCGTTGCTATGTATACTCTAATAAAAAGTTTGTAAAATCGGCTGGAAACCAGAATTCGCTCTCAGTAAACGAGTTGTATGTTTTTGAGGTGTACTTTAGCGAGGAGTACGTTCTGTACCTTAAAGCACCGTTGCTCTCAATTTTGCGCATTCCTCTCTTTAAGAACGTCAAGCAATACATTTTAGTAAGCGCAAAACTGGACTAAGGCGCACAAGCAGTTAGATGGGTGGCCTACCTTCCAAAAAATAAGGGGCGGCTGACTCACCTGGTATTGCTTCACGTTCTTAGACAGACATTTAAGTGATAATATTAAAACGCCCAGCAAAGACTTAAAACTGTCTTGAAGGACTAAATTACAGTTGAAAAGTCGCGAGGTAGCAATGATATAGCGCTCTAGGATTTCAACTCGAAAGTTACTTTCAGTCAAGCTTCCAAATAACTGAATAGAATTATTAGAAAGTTTTTGGGTATACATGTAAGGTAAAGATGTGTTTTTTGCACGTAGCTGTACTGCGCAAGGAAGGGAAGAGATTGCATACATTACAGGCGCTCGCTCGCTTGCTCCAACCTGCCTCCACTTCATCTGGGGTTTTAATCTTTCCTTCTCCCTGCATAAGGAGAATTTCACAACTAATGGCAGCTCAAAGTGGAACGATCAAAGGATACTTATCGGAGAAACGCTTGCTCCACAGAGTAGCTAAAAAACCTTTTGTATTTTTACCAAACGGATTTAGAGTAATTGCGTAAACTAAAGATAAAGGGAACGAAATTAAAGTTTAAAGCAATCGTAACATATACAAACACTTTTTAACTTTCTCAATCACTATACACTAGAAGGAATTCGTGATTTCACGCAAACACGTTTTGAGACAGCATGAATAGAAGAGAAATTAGAACAATCTGATGCGTTACATTCACATGAATTTCTCTACTCTTCTACTAGCTACTCTTACAGACTCTAATTCATGTTAATAGAGATACACATTTGTACAAATTATCTTATTGCTTGTAGGTACAAGGGGAATATGGGAACACAGTAGGCTTTGTGCGATAATCAAGCCTTTTAAAAGCTTTTAAATTCCGTTCTCTTTGCACGGTTAACATATAAAAATGAATAGCGATGTTCCACTTGACAGAAGTGTAAGTTCTCCAAAACTAACAGAAATAACAAAGAATATCTCCGAAATGGTTCACTCTACAACAAAATTTATTTGGTCATAAGTTACGGTTTACCAGTTATACAAAAGTCATCCGGAGTAAATAGGACTTTATGGGTGATAGCTAGAAAATTAAAGATATACATTTCATTTGTCATAAAAATATCTCAAACATTTTAATCAAAATCATTAGAGCCATTTTCAAAACAATTAAAATTTTCGAAACATTTTCCATGTAAAGAGTAGTTTTGGGTGGGGCTATTTTCTTCAAAATCTTCGTGTCGCATCCTTGACAGACATAAAACTTAAATACAAACTTATGTTGTTACATAGATATGGTTAAAATAAACAATTTATGTCACATTCATTATTTTGTGCAGATAACTGTTCAGGATATATTACATATTTATCTGAATTTTCTTATACTTTCCTCTAATGGAAAGCCGTTATTCAGTTTTTATCTCTTGACTATCCAAAGAGAACGGCATTTTAAGGCCATCAACCACGGACAAGCTTTAAAACATTTGACTGCCACATAAGATCTACTGTGTTCCAATATTGTCATAAGATATTTATCTTCATTAAGATGATAAAGGAATAAGTTTGTAAGAGTATTTTGTACAAGAGTGAGTTGAGAAACTCATGTGAGTGTCACTTATTAGCTTTTTTTGTGGAGTTAACCATTATATTTCTAGCTTCTGTTATGATCTTGTCACTACTTATTCTTTATACTTTCTCTACTGCTAAATAGAAAATTCGATGTCAAGATTTCACTGAAATACATGTTTTGAGACCCCCTGAATCCAAAAAAAGTATTTTTAGAAAAAGGTCCTTCTCTCTCTCTGTGTGTATGTGTGTGTATGTGTGTATGTGTGTGTCTGTGTGTATGTGTGTGTGAGTGTATGTGAGTGAGTGTGTGTATGTGTGTGTATGTGTGTATGTGTGTGTGAGTGTATGTGAGTGAGTATGTGTGTATGTGTGTGTATGTGTGTATGTGTGTGTATGTGTGTATGTGTGTATGTGTGTGTATGTGTGTGTATGTGAGTGAGTGTGTGCGTATGTGTGTATGTGTATGTATGTGTGTATGTGTATGCGTGTATGTGTGTATGTGTGTGTATGTGTGTGTGAGTATGTGAGTGAGTGTGTGTGTATGTGTGTGTATGTGTGTGTGAGTATGTGAGTGAGTGTGTGTATGTGTGTGTGAGTATGTGAGTGAGTGTGTGTGTATGTGTGTATGTGTATGTATGTGTGTATGTGTATGCGTGTATGTGTGTATGTGTGTGTATGTGTGTGCATGTGTGTGTGAGTATGTGAGTGAGTGTGTGTGTATGTGTGTGTATGTGTGTGAGTATGTGAGTGAGTGTGTGTGTATGTGTGTATGTGTGTATGTGTGAATGTGTATGTATGTGTGTATGTGTATGTGTGTGTATGTGTATGTATGTGTGTATGTGTGTATGTGTATTTGTGTGTATGTGTGTGTATGTGTGTATGTGTGTGTGCCTGTCAGTCTGGCAGTTGGTGGACAGTGTAACTCAAAAACAAAAACTCGGTTAAAAACCAAAGTTGGTATTTAAGTTTAATGTCTTTCAAGGATGCGACGCGAAGATTTTGAAGAAACTAGCCCCACCCTAAGCTACCCTTTATATGGAAAATTTTTCGAAAATTTTAATTTTCTTGTAAATGGCTCTAACGATTTTGATTAAAATGCCATATGTTTGAGATATTTGTATGACAAATGAAATGTATATTTTGAATTTTCTGCCCATAGCCTATGTAGTCCTGTTTACTCTGGATGACTTTTGAACAACTCGTAAACCGTAAGAGATAGACAAATTCTTAATATACAAAAAATGTAGATTTCGTTAAAACACACAGTTTATGTCAAAATAAATTTTTGCTTGGGTGAACCATTTCGGAGATATTCCTTGTTATTTGTGTGTTTCGGATAACTTAAAAACTTTACTGAAATGGATCATCGTTGTTCATTTTTTCTATGTTGGCCGTGCAAAGAGAAAGGGATCTCAATGTTTTAAAAGATTTGACTATAGCTTACTGTCTACTGTATTCTAATATTCCCCTTGTACCTACAAGGAAATTAGCAATAAAATTGACACGCTTTCTAAAACTGTGACCAACACTGCAAGCTTGTTGTTGGAGACCGAGTAGGAGAGCTGATGTCAGATGTTTTAGAAACACTTGCTTTCCAAACCCAGATAAATTCAAGCCGTTTAATTTCCGGAACGTAGCACAAACAGTTGATAACAAAGGAAAGTCAAGTTTTAATGCCATCATCATCCGGGTGGTGCGTTGCGTGTGTTATTTGCTATAGGAAGGGCATATAGATTTATCTGCAATTACACTGGTGTTTACTTCTCGTTAGTCTTTCTTGTTAAACTGACAAGGGATATATCCCTGGCATAAAGGGGGTCACGAGTACACATTCATTATTACTTTTCCCCCACTCGCAGTCCTGCTTCGAATACCGCCAACGAGTATTGGAAAATTCAAAGATATAACTAGGCAATTAACCACACCAGAAGTTCCTCACATAAATTGTCTGTTTTAGCAAGATCTACATTTTTTGTACGGTTTACGAGTTTTTCAAAACATCCAGAGTAAATAGGACTACAGGAGCTATAGTCAGAAAGTTCAAAATATACATTTCATTTGTCATAAAAATATCTCAAACATATGACATTTTAATCAAAATCGTTAGAGCCATTTTCGGGAAAAATCAAAGTTTTTGAAAATTCTTTAAAGATAGTTTAGGGTGAATCAATTTTGTTCTAAATATTGTTTGTATGCTTAAAATATGTTGAACTTAAACGCTAACTTTGGTTTCTAACCGACTTTTCGTTTTAGTGCTTTGCTGCCCACAGATTGACACACACACACACACACACACACACACACACACACACACACACACACACACACACACACACACACACACACACACACACACACACACACACACACACACTCACACACACACACACACACACACTCACACACAGAGAGAGAGGAGGACCTTTCTCTAAAAATACTATTCTTTTTTGGATTCAGGGGGTCTCAAAACATGTATTTCAGTGAAATCTCGACATCGAATTTTTGGATGGAATACCATACTTCCTTCTATTTACCAGTAGTGTCTCTAATTTTGAGTTTATTTATATGTTCAAGAGGAAATAGAGAAAGAAATGGGGTGTTTCGTGGAAGAAAAGTGAAGAAAAGAGAAAATCATGTGAATGTCATACATTGCGTACTAAAATTGATAGCATACAAACTTCTCCATCATAAAACATTTAAATTATCCAAGTTTCATCAGACTCAGATGCCCATAAGGAACAAACAAACACGCATTATAGCTCCATATATAGCAGCATTCCTGGAATCAACCCTTTAAGCCAACGAAGAAAACCAGAAAGTTCGTTCATTTAATAAAAACTGTTGTACTAAATAAACGTTAATGTTATTTTCACAAGACTGTTCTTGGAACCCTTGTTATTAAATTCTACACATAGTTAACCTACTTTTTGTCGCAATGTTCAGGTAATTCTTGGAACTTCTAGGATTAATAATTATCATTTCAGGGAATACACCACACTCACCTCCTACTCATAATTAGTTTCTATACGTATTGTATAGGTGGCACTGTTACACTAGAATAACAGAAAATTACATTTTACATGCAACATTTTCACAAAGATTTGTTCGTGTTAGTTGAGATAAACATTTGTACAAATTATCTTATTACTTATTTCCTTGTAGGTACAAGGGGAATATGGGAATACAGTAGGCTTTGTGCGATAGTCAAATGTTTTAAAGCTTTCAGATACCTTTCTCTTTGCACGGTTAACGATGTTCCATTTCACGAACGTTTTAAGTAACAAGGAATATTTCCGAAATGGTTCACAATACAATATATATTAAGACAAATTGTGTGTTTTAGCAAGACTTGCATTTTTTGTAGAGTAATATTTTGTCTATCTCTTATAGTTTACGAGTTATTCAAAAGTAATCCAGAGTAAACAGGACTAGATAGGCTATCTATAGCCAGAAAATTCAAAATATTCATTTCATTTGTCATACAGATATCCCACACATATCACATTTTAATCAAAATCGTTAGGGCCATTTTCTAGAAAATAAAAATTTTCGAAAACTTATCCATGTAAAGGGTAGTTTAGGGTGGGGCTATTTTCTTTAAAATCGTCGTGTCGCATCCTTGAAAGACATTAAACTTAAATACCAACTTTGGTTTCAAACCGACTTTTCGTTTGGCACGCCCCTTGCTCCTATAATATTTTGAATCCTTTGTGCTTGGTTTCTTCTGTTCACCCTGTGTATAATTTCTGAGTGAACTTAGCTGAAGGTTGTTCCCACATTCGACGCGCTGCATATGTTTTACCACGCATCTATCTCACAAGTTGTAACCAAATAACCAAGTACGAGGATTTAATGGTTTTACACAGTTTTCTATTCCGAGGTTTCCATGCGAGTTTCCCACAAAAACAATAAAGCTGTACTCCACAACTTTTATGCATAGTGAACAAAAATAAATTTAATTCTGCTAACACGTATAACAGAGGTCAGAGTCGATGTTTCATTTCCAAGTTGTAAAACAACCAATAAAATGTTTTGTGTAGCATTTTCAGTGCAAAGCAATATCTGGCTCTCCCCGTTCCATTGCAAGTCATGCCAACACACTAACACTCACTTTATCACAATTATTAAACAGCAGAGTGAACCATTTCGGAGATATTCCTTGTTATTTGTGTCAGTTTCGGAAAACTTAAAACTTTCGTGAAATGGAACATCGGTGTTCATTTTTCCTTTCTCTACTGGTAAGTAGGGGAAGTGTTGTATTCCACCCAAAAATTCGATGTCGAGATTTCACCGGAAATATATGTTTTGAGGCCCCCTGAATCCAGAAAAAGCATTTTTAGAAAAAGGTCCGTGTGTGTGTGTGTCTTTGTGTCAGTCCGTCAGTCTGTGGACAGCATAACTCAAAAACGAAAAGTCGGTTAAAAACCAAAGTTGGTAATTAAGTTTAATGTCTTTCAAGGATGCAACACCAAGATTTTGAAGAAAATAGCGCCACCCTAAACTACCCTTTACATGGAAAATTTTTTGAAAATGGCTCTATTTTGATTAAAATGTCACATGTTTGAGATATTTTTATGACAAATGAAATGTATATCTTGAATTTTCTGGCTATAGCCCCTGTAGTCGTATTTACTCTGGACGACTTTTGCATAACTGGTAAACCGTTAGAGATAGACCAAATCATACTATACAAAAAATGTAGATCTTTCTAAAATACACAATTTATGTCCGAATAAATTTATTTGTAGGGTGAACCATTTCGGAGATATTCCTTGTTATGTGTGTGAGTTTCGGAAAACTTAGAACTTTCGTGAAATGGATCATTGTTGTTCATTTTTTTCTATGTTAATCGTGCAAAGAGAACGGAATCTCAAAGGTCAAAAAGAATTGACTGTCGCACAAAGCCTTCTGTATTCTAATATTCCCCTTGTACCTACAAGGAAATAAGCAATAAGATAATTTGTACAAATGTTTATCTCAACTAACATGAAGAAGATACAGGAATAAGAGTTTGTAAGAATGGTTAGTACAAGAGTAGAGAAAGTCATGTGAGTGCAACACTTCAGATTTTTTACCTTGTAATGCAAAATGATTCGCCTGGTAGCTATCCGGGGTGTAGGGTAGTGGACGGGGTTAAACTACGCTGTAGTGGAAATGACACAATGTGTCTGTTTTCCCCATCTACGATGTAGAGAAATAAAGATCCTATGGTATATCTGGGACATCCTGCTATTTCTTGAGAAATCTTGGTATTGAATTTTCATGCAGAGGTCAATACTGCCCCTTGTTACAGAATGTAAAATTGCTCTTCCATTTTGCGGAGTGCCACAAGGAGCAGTAATTCTGCTGGAGCTTCCGGCGGGCGTGCGCGCGTTGTGGTATCCTTGTCTCTCTGGTTTGCTTTAGCAAAACGTTAATTCATGAACGTCATTTCCTTATTGTTGGAAGACGTGACTAATGTTTGTGTGCGGGACGGCCTGGCTGCCATCTACCGCTGCAACACTGTACTAATGAATCTCGGGAGTAACAGCCCATTTCTTGGTTAATTAACAGAGCAGCAATCGAAATGTACACCCACTTCTGGCTGGCTGAGCGGTAAAATAGGGACAATTACACACGTGCACGTACATACGTCACTGCTTACGTCATTCTTACCTAGCAAGTTCTCTGCCCTGTGCACATACTCGCTCTGAGGTCCACATGCAGAAATATACGTGTTTCTTTAATCTACTGTACTTGGAGCATCAACAGCACGTCATGGCCGCACTCTCTATGCACTTCTTACTTTCCTTCTTTCTCACTCTCTCTTACTCCCTTTCTACCTCTCTCCTCTCTCTCTCTCTCACTTACCCTGCCCTCTCTAGCCATCGCGCTCTCACTCCCGCTCGCAATCTTACTCTCACTCCCTCTCGCACTCTCACTCCCGCTCACACTGTCACTCCCGCTCGCACTCTCACTCCCTCTCGCACTCTTACTCTCACTCCCTCTCGCACTCTCACTCTCACTCCCGCTCGCACTCTTACTGTCACTTCCGCTCGCACTCTTACTCTCACTCCCTCTCGCACTCTCACTCCCGCTCACACTGTCACTCCCGCTCGCACTCTCACTCCCTCTCGCACTCTTACTCTCACTCCCTCTCGCACTCTCACTCTCACTCCCGCTCGCACTCTTACTGTCACTTCCGCTCGCACTCTTACTCTCACTCCCTCTCGCACTCTCACTCCCGCTCACACTGTCACTCCCTCTCGCACTCTCCCTCTCGCACTCTTACTCTCACTCCCGCTCGCACTCTTACTGTCACTTCCGCTCGCACTCTTACTCTCACTCCCTCTCGCACTCTCACTCCCGCTCACACTGTCACTCCCTCTCGGACTCTCACTCCCTCTCGCACTCTTACTCTCACTCCCTCTCGCACTCTCACTCCCGCTCACACTGTCACTCCCTCTCGCACTCTCCCTCTCGCACTCTTACTCTCACTCCCGCTCGCACTCTTACTGTCACTCCCGCTCGCACTCTTACTCTCACTCCCTCTCGCACTCTCACTCCCGCTCACACTGTCACTCCCGCTCGCACTCTCACTCCCTCTCCCACTCTTACTCTCACTCCCTCTCGCACTCTCACTCCCGCTCGCACTCTTACTGTCACTCCCGCTCGCACTCTCACTCCCTCTCCCACTCTTACTCTCACTCCCTCTCGCACTCTTACTCTCACTCCCTCTCGCACTCTTACTCTCACTCCCGCTCGCACTCTCACTCCCTCTCGCACTCTTACTCTCACTCCCGCTCGCATTCTCACTCTCACTCCCTCTCGCACTCTCACTCCCACTTACAGTCACTCCCGCTCGCACTCCTGCTCCTACTGTCACTCCCGCTCCCATTCGCGCTCCCACTCCCGCTCGCGCTCTCACTCCCGCTCGCACTCTCACTCCCGATCGCACTCCCGCCTCCACTGTCACTCCCACTCGCACTCCTGCTCCTACTGTCCCTCCCGCTCCCATTCGCGCTCCCACTCCCGCTCGCGCTCTCACTCCCACTCGCACTCTCACTCCCGATCGCACTCCCGCCTCCACTGTCACTCCCGCTCGCACTCCCGCTCCTACTGTCACTCCCGCTTCCATTCGCACTCCCACTCCCGCTCGCACTCTCACTCCCGCTCGCACTCCCACTCCCGTTCGCACTCTTACTCTCACTCCCGCTCGCATTCTCACTCTCACTCCCTCTCGCACTCTCACTCCCGCTTACACTGTCACTCCCGCTCGCACTCCCGCCTCCACTGTCACTCCCGCTCGCACTCCCGCTCCTACTGTCACTCCCGCTCCCATTCGCGCTCCCACTCCCGCTCTCACTCCCGCTCGCACTCTCACTCCCGATCGCACTCCCGCCTCCACTGTCACTCCCGCTCGCACTCCCGCTCCTACTGTCACTCCCGCTTCCATTCGCACTCCCACTCCCGCTCGCACTCTCACTCCCGCTCGCACTCCCACTCCCGCTCGCACTCTCACTCCCACTTCCGCTCCCACTCTTACTCACTCCCTCTCGCACTCTCACTCCCGCTCGCACTCCCACTCCCGCTCGCACTCTTACTCACTCCCTCTCGCACTCTCACTCCCGCCCGCTCTCCCTTTCCCTCTTATTCTCCCACTCCTTTCACTCTCCCGCTCACTCTCACTCTCCCGCTTCCTCTCTCTCCCACTCCCTCACTGTCTCGTTTGCTCTCCCTCTCCCGCTCGCTCTCACTCTCCCGTTCGCTCTCCCTCTCCCGCTCGCTCTCACTCTTCCGCTCGTTCTCACTCTCCCGCTCGCTCTCCCTCTCCCGCTCGCTCTCACTCTCCCGCTCCCTCTCACTCTCCCGTTCGCTCTCCCTCTCCCGCTCCCTCTCCCTCTCCCGCTCCCTCTCACTCTCCCGCTCACTCTCACTCTCCCGCTCCCTCTCACTCTCCCGTTCGCTCTCCCTCTCCCGCTCCCTCTCACTCTCCCGCTCCCTCTCACTCTCCCGCTCCCTCTCACTCTCCCGCTTTCTCTCTCTCCCACTCCCTCACTCTCCCGCTCGCTCTCACTCTTCCGCTCGCTCTCACTCTCCCGCTCCCTCTCACCCTCCCGTTCGCTCTCACTCTCCCGCTCCCTCTCACTCTCCCGTTCGCTCTCCCTCTCCCGCTCGCTCTCACTCTCCCGCTCCCTCTCACTCTCCCGCTCGCTCTCACTCTCCCGCTCGCTCTCACTCTCCCGTTCACTCTCCCTCTCCCGCTCCCTCTCACTCTCCCGCTTTCTCTCTCTCCCACTCCCTCACTCTCCCGCTCGCTCTCACTCTTCCGCTTGCTCTCACTCTCCCGCTCCCTCTCACTCTCCCGTTCGCTCTCACTCTCCCGCTCCCTCTCACTCTCCCGTTCGCTCTCCCTCTCCCGCTCGCTCTCACTCTCCCGCTCGCTCTCACTCTCCCGCTCCCTCTCACTCTCCCGCTCCCTCTCACTCTCCCGCTCGCTCTCACTCTCCCGTTCACTCTCCCTCTCCCGCTCCCTCTCACTCTCCCGCTTTCTCTCTCTCCCACTCCCTCACTGTCCCGTTCGCTCTCACTCTCCCGCTCGCTCTCACTCTCCCGCTCGCTCTCACTCTCCCGCTCGCTCTCACTCTCACTTTCAGATTCTTATTTCTTTAAATTTTGCAATACTTAAATGGGAAGTCGTTCTTTTATCTCATGGTTGTACAAGGATGATGAAACTCTACGGCTATTACATAACGACCAGCTTTGGAACATTTGATTATCATGTGAAGCCTACTTTTTTGTAGTCTTTAACGCGCGCATTGTATTCAATATCAATATACGAGAACAGACGCCAGACACAAAGCGCATTATTGCACGTGCGTGGTGGCCATATCAAATATCATCTACTGCACTGACAAGCGAAGTTGTGGACTAGAGTCATTTGTTCTTTGCTTTACGCGTAAGAATTTGTTCGCGTCTTTTTACTGCGTCTCATGCCGGTTTAAGCCTAAACATGTAACGATTAATTAAACCATAATCAAGGAGATTTTGTTGCACATTCCTTACGGAGGCGATTAGCTAGGAACAGAGGATCCGGCCACCAAAGCAGGTTTGCCGCCAGAGCACCGGAAGTTGTAGATACAGTGCTGCCACCTCTGCATGCCTGCTGCCGAGACTTGATGGGTTCTGTTCTCTGGCGCGGGCGTCGGCAGACTTTTTCTGGGGGGGGGGGGGGGGGCGCATGTTGGAACTTTGCAATCAAACAACATTAAATTAATATTTTGCTGTTACAAGTTAGAGTATTTGTTTGGGATAACCATATTAATTTCTGTTAAATAATTTTTTTTTTACATTAAGATTACAATATTAGCCTAATAGTCAGTAACTGATTGCGCATTAAGTTCATTAATTTCCAAGGGGGGCTGCGGCCCAAAATGGCATCTTTTCTTAGATTTGTTGTATGTAATTATTGGCTGGAATGCCCTTATAAGATAATTTGATATAGATGTCATGTAAAGAATAATCAAAGAAGATTAAAATTAAATCGTTTTACTGGATTCCACACAAAAACTCGATACCGAGATTTCAACAGAAATACACGTTTTAAGGCCCCCTGAATAAAAAAATAAAGTGTGTATGTGTGTTTGTGCGCGTGTTTATGTGTGTTTCTGTGCGCGTATGCTTGTGTGAACAGCGTAAGTCGCAAACGAAAAGTCAGTTTAACAGCAAACTTGATATTTTGTTCAGCGTCTTTCGACGATGTGACAGGAAGGTTTCCAAAAGCATCCTATAGATCCAAAACTATGTGGAAAATTTTCCAAAAAATTTCATCTCATTCATTCTTAATGACTTTTGTACAACTGGTAGCTTTAATGTATCTTAGCATTAGATGCTTCACCAAAGCGAGAGTCAGCCGTTTTGACATTTAAACCTAGTGTGTCAAATTACGTAAGGTGTTGTACAGCCAGATTGTCTAATGTGATTACAACATAGCAAAATCAGAAGAGGCGATAGTTAAATTTGATACATTTTTCGCGAATGGAGGCTGTCATTAGTTCAAAGTTGAAATTGTTAGCTGATTTCAACCAGGTCGCATATGAGTGGAATAGTCCAATGTTTTTTGTTTCCTCCTTTTTTACTTTCTCTAGTGGTAAATAGAGCAAGTGTTTCACCCAAAAATTCAATGTCGAAATTTCATCGCTTTGAGACCCCCTGAATCCAAAAAAGGCATTTTTAAAAAAGGTCCGTGTGTGTGTCTATGGACAGCATAACTCAAAAACGAAAAGTTGGTTGAAAACCAAAGTTGGTATTTAAGTTTAATGTCTTTCAAGGATGCGACACGAATATTCTGAAGAAAATAGCACCAACGTAAACTACTGGAATTTTTTTTTGAAAATGTTGATTTTCTTGAAAATGGCTCTAACAATCTTAAGGGACACTGGGAGTGAAATTTGAAAGTTCCACATTTTTTGATAGATTTTTCTGAACTTTTTACTGTGTTTGTATTTATATGAGAATAGGAGGTACACCAAATTTCATTAAAATTGAATAATTCGTTTAGGATATATACATTATTTTATGAATTTAATAGGCACATTTTCAAAATAGAGCTCGCGTCTATTGACTTTTCAAAATTCATTTATATTGGCAGAGCTGATACTCTAAAACATGGGTAACAATTCTATAAAGAGATATCTCAAATACGTTTGCTGATTATGCTGTACGTGCTTTTTTAATAACAAAGAAAATTTAATTTTAAAAATTATTGATTTTTTTTTCATACAAAAAAATACTCCTTTGGAATTCATGTTAATGATAACATCAATATTGAATCATAGTTTTGTTTAGCTGCTATTTATGAATACTTTTGGAAATTTTCATTAAATTTGAAGCAAAACGCGCGACCTTCTTTTGGAATATGCAGAAATGTAGTTTTGAGAAAAACAGGCTTTTATATAGGAGCATCCTGTGTACGTTAAGGGAAGAGCACTGTTTGAAAGGGTTGTAATGACCACATGGAGGGGGCGATATGAAAAATGTTAGCTGATCCAAATGCACCGGTGTTCCAGGAACATTTTAAGGTAAAAAAACAATTTTCGATTTTTCCCAGTATCCCTTAATTTAATGCCATATGTTTAAGATATATTTATAACAAATGAAATGTATATTTTGAATTTTCTAGCTATGTCCTATGTAGTCCTGTTTACTCTAGATGACTTTTGCATAACTGGTAAACCGTTAGAGATAGACCAAATCTTACTGCACAAAAAATGTAGATCTTGCTGAAACACACAATTTATGTCCAAATATATTTTTTTGTAGACTGAAGCATTTCGGAGATACAGGTTATTTATTATTTGTGTCAGTTTCAGAAAACTGAAATACATCGTTGTTTATTTTTTGTAAGTTAAGCGTGCAAAGAGAATGGAATCTCAACGCTTTAAAAGATTTGACAATCGCTCAGAGCTTATTGTATTATAATATTCCCCTTGTACCTAAAAGGAAATAAGCAATAAGATAATTTGTACAAATGTTTATCTCAACTATCACGAAGAAGATATAGGAATAAGAGTGTTAGAATGGTTAGTACAAGAGTAGAGAAAGTCATGTGAATGTAACACATCAGACAGCGACTACATTTGAAGACTTATTTACAGTAGGTATCGCTTGAAGCCTACTGTGTTGTTATATGCAGGTAGGTATCTGCAGTGAGAGGTAAGAAAGTTGATCTCTGTAATACGAGCGCTCGTGGGAGTGAAGTGTTAGGTGCAGTCAAAGGCGTATGCGAGTGGAACAAATATAGATGGGAATGTTCTCTCTGAAGCAACCTTACCTTTGGCTTTGTATTATCCAATTTTCTTTTAGGTTAAGAAGCGTTGCTAATATCACACTTGGTAACTTGTTCCTTTGAAAGCAATAAAATAGGTAACTCCTTGCTCTGAGCTAGGCACCAGACTATAACTAACTCTCCTGGGTGTCGGTTCTCAAGTTTCGAAAACTATACATACATACAACCTGTTTCTAATACTGCACGAGCAGGAGCAAGTTTCCGCAAAGTTAAGCACTTTTTAAGCAAGTCGCGCTAGTTTCCGCCAAAAGATCCATTAATTTACCGCCCTGGCTGAGCTCTGAGATAAGGTGCTCTGTAATACAGCCCAACTGCATCTGCTAACTGCCTTACAATATATAAGTATACCTTATACATACACCCGCGGGCTGGAAGGCTGGCGGGCTGGCGGGCGAACCAACTAGGTCGCTGCTATGACAACTGACTCACGGAAAATACTGCCAACAGAGGCGACATGTTTATTATTACATTTATACTAAAATTATATACATAATATAAAAGAACTGATGTATTACAATCACACGACTTTCTCTACACTTGTACTAACCATTCTTACAAACTCTTTTTGCTATGTCTTCTTCGTGTTAGTTGAGATAAACATTTGTACAAATTATCTTATTGCTTATTTCTAGGGCTCGGAAGTTCAGGCCCTAAAAAGCACTAAAATATGCATGCAAATATGCTCTTAAAAACTTGAAAATATGCCAAGAAATATGCACTATTTCATTAAAACAATGTCCCTTTGCAGTAGACAAGACGAGTTAGTATAAATAATAAATGAAGTTACTTTATTCCTTAGAGGTTGGAGCAGAAGTGGTCCCGCTGCTAGTATTAACTGCTAAATTGCAGTTCACAACCAACACTTTGCACAAATTTTCAACTGTAAAACATTGTCTGTTGTCTTGCAAAACACTTTTGTAACGTGAAAAAGTTCTCTCCGCATCACAAGATGTTATCGGGGCATATTTAAATGATGTTAACTGCTTCACAGAGAGAGTCAAGTCTCTTGGTGTGACAGATGGTTTTCTTTTGAGGATGTCTCGAATACCGCACATCTGTTTATAACCAGAATTTTTTGAAATTACATAATTCACTTTCTCTTTCACTTTTTGTCCTATGCTACCAGGAACCGAACTTAGATCACATATTGTTTTTTCAAAGACAATAAGTGATTCATGCAAAGGAAATCCTACAGCTTCCAATGCCGTTATGGCTGTTGGTAAGAAAGAAAAATGGGCAGATATGAAACCAAGATCCTCTTTTAACCCAGTGCCTGACAGAATATTTTGCACAGTTTCTATTGATGAAGCATCTTTCGAGTCCAATGAATTAACAACCTCTTCGACTATTTCTATGGGTAATATAAAACTGCATCAATGCATGTTCCCCATCGAGTTGACACTGGTGCACGAGGAAGTCAGATATTAGGTGCTGTTGATCTAAACAACTTAACACTTTTAGGAGATTTAACAAAACTTCTCTTTGTACTGGACACAAATCTATCTACCAATGGGAAAGATTCACGTATTGTCTCAGAAATGCAACGAAGAGCGTGTGCCAAGCAAGTTATATGAATTAAGTTAGGAAAAATACCTTTCAGAATTTGTCCTGATTTTACCATATTATACAGATGGAAAAAAGAGTAAAAACAACAAAAATCATTAAAATATGCAATATAGGGGCTATAATATTGAAATATGCATTTATCAAAAATCAAGAAAATATGCAGTTATATGCAGCATAAAATCATGTCCAAATAACTGAACATTCCATAATTCATGCACAGAATGTAAAAGCATACATTTTTAACCCCTATGAAAAAACATGCAAATGCATGAACTTCCTAGCCCTAGTTATTTCCTTGGCTTGAGCGTTAGTCAAATCTTTTCGTTCTCTTTGGAGGGCTAATATATAAAAATGAATAACTGTGCCCCATTTGAAAGAAGCGTAAGTTCTCCAAAACTCAGACAAATAACAAGGAATATCTCCGAAATGGTTCACTCTACAAAAAAAAAAAAAAAAAAAAATTATTTGCATATAAATTATATGTTTTAGCGAGATCTACATTTTCTGTACATTAAGATTTTGTGAATCTGTCACGGTTAACTGTGTTCTGCTAGGGAGGATTAACTGAGATTCGAACTGAGGACAGTTGTTATCTGGTGTGACAGTATGGTGGTCACGTAGCTTGGAGCATGACGAAAGTAGGAGAATACAATTTTATTGAAGTGGAAGAAGAAAGCAGCTTCACACGCACCGGCGGACGGCCCTAGGGCGTAAACTCGCTCCGTCGCTCGGTCGCTCGGCTAGAGGCAGGTGGGTTTTCAGTTGGAGATTTCTTGTTCTTCTTCTTCTTGATGATGATGCTGCTGCTCCATCAAGTGCACCTGCTGTTGATGTATGTGACCGACTCTGCGGCGTTGCCAGCTCCTTGGAATGCTATGTGCCCACAAGGCCAACAACTTAGCTGAACATTGCTGCACCCTGGTGACAGCCTCTCACATTACAACGCCTCTAAGATGACAAATCACTGTTATACAAACCCTTATACCTCTATCCTCAACTTGATAGACATAAACCTTTCTACATATCTTACTATTGTTAATTTTCTTGTAGCTACAAGGGGAAAAACAAATAATTACTTCCTTTACGAGTAAATTGTTATGATTCAGGTGAATTCAAGCACCATAAATAACATTTCTTCTTCTTTACCTGATTTCCCTCCCCTTATGTAGGACTTACAAGACAGTGTCTAGAGTCAGACGTCTGTCAGGGAACACAGGAACCTATGTACCAGACAGAGTGAACACCTGCAAGTATGAGAGTGAGGAAGTGATTACCCTCCCCTTATGTAGGACTTACAAGACAGTGTCTAGAGTCAGACGTCTGTCAGGGAACACAGGAACCTATGTACCAAACAGAGTGAACACCTGCAAGTATGAGAGTGAGGAAGTGATTACCCTCCCCTTATGTAGGACTTACAAGACAGTTTCTAGAGTCAGACGTCTGTCAGGGAACACAGGAACCTTTGTACCAGACAGAGTGAACACCTGCAAGTATGAGAGTGAGGAAGTGATTACCCTCCCCTTATGTAGGACTTACAAGACAGTGTCTAGAGTCAGACGTATGTCAGGGAACACAGGAACCTATGTACCAGACAGAGTGAACACCTGCAAGTATGAGAGTGAGGAAGTGATTACCCTCCCCTTATGTAGGACTTACAAGTCAGTGTCTAGAGTCAGACGTCTGTCAGGGAACACAGGAACCTATGTACCAGACAGAGTGAACACCTGCAAGTATGAGAGTGAGGAAGTGATTACCCTCCCCTTATGTAGGACTTACAAGCCAGTGTCTAGATTCAGACGTCTATCAGGGAACACAGGAACCTATGTACCAGACAGAGTGAACATCTGCAAGTATGAGAGTGAGGAAGTGATTCCCCTCCCCTTATGTAGGACTTACAAGCCAGTGTCTAGAGTCAGACGTCTGTCAGGGAACACAGGAACCTATGTACCAGACAGAGTGAACACCTGCAAGTATGAGAGTGAGGAAGTGATTACCCTCCCCTTATGTAGGACTTACAAGTCAGTGTCTAGAGTCAGACGTCTATCAGGAAACACGGGAACCTATGTACCAGACAGAGTGAACACCTGCAAGTATGAGAGTGAGGAAGTGATTCCCCTCCCCTTATGTAGGACTTACAAGCCAGTGTCTAGATTCAGACGTCTATCAGGAAACACGGGAACCTATGTACCAGACAGAGTGAACACCTGCAAGTATGAGAGTGAGGAAGTGATTCCCCTCCCCTTATGTAGGACTTACAAGCCAGTGTCTAGAGTCAGACGTCTGTCAGGGAACACAGGAACCTATGTACCAGACAGAGTGAACACCTGCAAGTATGAGAGTGAGGAAGTGATTACCCTCCCCTTATGTAGGACTTACAAGTCAGTGTCTAGAGTCAGACGTCTGTCAGGGAACACAGGAACCTATGTACCAGACAGAGTGAACACCTGCAAGTATGAGAGTGAGGAAGTGATTACCCTGCCCTTATGTAGGACTTACAAGACAGTGTCTAGAGTCAGACGTCTGTCAGGGAACACAGGAACCTATGTACCAGACAGAGTGAACACCTGCAAGTATGAGAGTGAGGAAGTGATTACCCTCCCCTTATGTAGGACTTACAAGTCAGTGTCTAGAGTCAGACGTCTGTCAGGGAACACAGGAACCTATGTACCAGACAGAGTGAACACCTGCAAGTATGAGAGTGAGGAAGTGATTACCCTCCCCTTATGTAGGACTTACAATCAGTGTCTAGAGTCAGACGTCTGTCAGGGAACACAGGAACCTATGTACCAGACAGAGTGAACACCTGCAAGTATGAGAGTGGAAGTGATTCCCCTCCCCTTATGTAGGACTTACAAGCCAGTGTCTAGAGTCAGACGTCTGTCAGGGAACACAGGAACCTATGTACCAGACAGAGTGAACACCTGCAAGTATGAGAGTGAGGAAGTGATTACCCTCCCCTTATGTAGGACTTACAAGCCAGTGTCTAGATTCAGACGTCTATCAGGGAACACAGGAACCTATGTACCAGACAGAGTGAACATCTGCAAGTATGAGAGTGAGGAAGTGATTCCCCTCCCCTTATGTAGGACTTACAAGCCAGTGTCTAGAGTCAGACGTCTGTCAGGGAACACAGGAACCTATGTACCAGACAGAGTGAACACCTGCAAGTATGAGAGTGAGGAAGTGATTACCCTCCCCTTATGTAGGACTTACAAGTCAGTGTCTAGAGTCAGACGTCTATCAGGAAACACGGGAACCTATGTACCAGACAGAGTGAACACCTGCAAGTATGAGAGTGAGGAAGTGATTCCCCTCCCCTTATGTAGGACTTACAAGCCAGTGTCTAGATTCAGACGTCTATCAGGAAACACGGGAACCTATGTACCAGACAGAGTGAACACCTGCAAGTATGAGAGTGAGGAAGTGATTCCCCTCCCCTTATGTAGGACTTACAAGCCAGTGTCTAGAGTCAGACGTCTGTCAGGGAACACAGGAACCTATGTACCAGACAGAGTGAACACCTGCAAGTATGAGAGTGAGGAAGTGATTACCCTCCCCTTATGTAGGACTTACAAGTCAGTGTCTAGAGTCAGACGTCTGTCAGGGAACACAGGAACCTATGTACCAGACAGAGTGAACACCTGCAAGTATGAGAGTGAGGAAGTGATTACCCTGCCCTTATGTAGGACTTACAAGACAGTGTCTAGAGTCAGACGTCTGTCAGGGAACACAGGAACCTATGTACCAGACAGAGTGAACACCTGCAAGTATGAGAGTGAGGAAGTGATTACCCTCCCCTTATGTAGGACTTACAAGTCAGTGTCTAGAGTCAGACGTCTGTCAGGGAACACAGGAACCTATGTACCAGACAGAGTGAACACCTGCAAGTATGAGAGTGAGGAAGTGATTACCCTCCCCTTATGTAGGACTTACAATCAGTGTCTAGAGTCAGACGTCTTTCAGGGAACACAGGAACCTATGTACCAGACAGAGTGAACACCTGCAAGTATGAGAGTGGAAGTGATTCCCCTCCCCTTATGTAGGACTTACAAGCCAGTGTCTAGAGTCAGACGTCTGTCAGGGAACACAGGAACCTATGTACCAGACAGTGAACACCTGCAAGTATGAGAGTGAGGAAGTGATTACCCTCCCCTTATGTAGGACTTACAAGCCAGTGTCTAGAGTCAGAGGTCTGTCAGGGAACACAGGAACCTATGTACCAGTCAGAGTGAACACCTGCAAGTATGAGAGTGAGGAAGTGATTACCCTCCCCTTATGTAGGACTTACAAGACAGTGTCTAGAGTCAGACGTCTGTCAGGGAACACAGGAACCTATGTACCAGTCAGAGTGAACACCTGCAAGTATGAGAGTGAGGAAGTGATTACCCTCCCCTTATGTAGGACTTACAAGTCAGTGTCTACAGTCAGACGTCTGTCAGGGAACACAGGAACCTATGTACCAGTCAGAGTGAACACCTGCAAGTATGAGAGTGAGGAAGTACCATGAAAAAGAAGCATAAACAGTGTTAGAAAAAGTAGACCATTTTGTGAAGTACGGAAACGAACCACCAGTAAGTACACACGCACGTGTTTAAATGTTAAATTGTTGGGTTTAATAGACCCCATGCACCGCATAGACACCAACATTCATATGTGCATAAGATTACAAAGCTTAAGTTTTCTAAGAAATGGTTCGAAGTTTGTGGAACTCTGTTGCATCAGAACAGAAATTCTAATACCGAATTTGAGCAATGTAAATGTGACATAAAACAGCTTTTTCATTAAAGTATGTCCTTAAAAAGCACAAAGGGAGAGAGCGCTATTGTATTATTGTCGCTAGTTACAACAAATGATGCTATTGTTGCTGGGCTACTGACGGAAGCCTCACAATGGCTACCTTTGTGCACGGCAGTTAATCTATGAATAGAGAGACGGAGCAAGAAATGAATCGAGCACTAACTCTGCGAAAAGATAGGCTTTGCCTGTTAATAATCTATTGAAAATGATCCGTCTTAAACTATATTGTTGTCCAACAATGAGAGTAAGTAATGCTTCATTAGGAATGAGGTAAATACCCTAAGCCTTGGGAAATTTGATTAATACGAACGTTAGACACAAGGTATGAGGAATCAATGTAAATTCGTCTGTAAAATTTGACGAAAAATTAATAAAAATTAATTTTAAATACATGTTTACAGTAACAAGAAAGAGAGAGAGAGAGCCATAGAGAGCGATAGAGAGGTGGTTAAACATTACGTTACTGGTGACGTCTTCACTTTCTGTCGCAGATAAAGAGAGCCAGTCGCTGGGGGTCATCACATTTCTCTTTGAGCTGAGATAAATCGTTTCTCCGCCGGTCACAGCCACTTTCAGCTTTTTGATCTCCGAGCCGGAATGTGGCATTCATTTGTCCTATAGCGTCGCAGTATCCAACACCCCCATGACGAAATAATTGACTGCGCGTGTAACTATAAGATAGAACAGCGCTACTCATGTCCTCAGATACAATACGATTTTATTTATAGTCGTTCTTTACTTTCTCTGCTACATATTGTAAGTAGAGGAAGTATTGTATTCCACACAAAAATTCCATGTCGAGATTTCACCGGAAATATATGTTTTGAGGCCCCCTGAATTAAAAGAAAGCCGGTTTAGAAACTGATCTCTGTGTGTGTGTGTGTGTGTGTGTGTGTGTGTGTGTGTGTGTGTGTGTGTGTGTGTGTGTGTGTGTGTGTGTGTGTGTGTGTGTGTGTGCGCGCGCGCGCGCGTGTGTGTGGACAGCATAATCCATGGAAACGAACAAAAAGAACGAAGGAAGCAAAACCTTGTGCGATAGTCAAATCTTTTAAACCTTTGAGATTCCCTTCTCTTTGCACACTTAAGATATAAAAAAATGAACAACAATGTTGCAGTTCACGAAACTTTTAAGTTTTCCGAAACTGACACAAATAACAAGGAATATCTCCGAAATGGTTCACCCTACAAGAAAATGTATTTGCACATAAATTATGTATTTTAGCAAGATCCACTTTTTTTGTATAGTATGATTTGGTCTATCTCTAACGGTTTACCAGTTATGCAAAAGTCGTCCAGAGTAAATACGACTACAGGGGCTATAGCCAGAAAATTCAAGATATAAATTTCATGTCATAAAAATATCTCAAACTTAATGGCAGTTTAATCAAAATAGTTGGACCTATTTTGAAGAAAATAAAAATTTTCGAAAAGTTTTCCATGTAAAGGGTAGTTTAGGGTGAGGCTATTTTCTTCAAAATCTTTGTCTCGCATCCTTGAAACACATTAAACTTAAATACCAATTTTGGTTTTTAACCTACTTTTCGTTTTTGAGTTACGCTGTTCACCGACTGACAGACACACAGACACAAACACACGCGGACCTTTTTCTAAAAATGCTTCTTTGGGTTCGGGGGTCTGAAAATTTATATGGTCAAGTACAACCTAAGTCTAAATGTTGTAGTGATAAATCATCAAACCACGGACAATCCCGGGTATTTCAGTTAGTAACAAAGAAACACAAGACTATTGGACAAGTACAACCTAAGTCTAAATATTTTAGTGATAAATCATCAAACCACGGACAACGCCGGGTATTTCACCTAGTAACAAAGAAACACAAGACTATTGGACAAGTACAACCTAAGTCTAAATGTGGTAGTGATAAATCATCAAACCACGGACAACGCCGGGTATTTCACCTAGTAACAAAGAAACACAAGACTATTGGACAAGTACAACCTAAGTCTGAATGTTGTAGTGATAAATCATCAAACTACGGACAATGCCGGGTATTTCACCTAGTAACAAAGAAACACAAGACTATTGGACAAGTATAACCTAAGTCTAAATCTTGTACTGATAAATCATCAAACCACGGAGAACGCCGGGTATTTCAGCTAGTAACAAAGAAACACAAGACTATTGGACAAGTACAACCTAAGTCTAAATGTTGTAGTGATAAATCATCAAACCACGGACAACGTCGGGTATTTCACGTAGTAACAAAGAAACACAAGATATTGGACAAGTACAACCTAAGTCTAAATGTTGTACTGATAAATCATCAAACCACGGAGAACGCCGGGTATTTCAGCTAGTAACAAAGAAACAAAAGACTATTGGACAAGTACAACCTAAGTCTAAATGTTGTAGTGATAAATCATCAAACCACGGACAACGTCGGGTATTTCACCTAGTAACAAAGAAACACAAGGCTATTGGACAAGTACAACCTAAGTCTAAATGTTGTAGTGATAAATCATCAAACCACGGACAACGTCGGGTATTTCACCTAGTAACAAAGAAACACAAGACTATTGGACAAGTACAACCTAAGTCTAAATGTTGTACTGATAAATCATCAAACCACGGAGAACGCCGGGTATTTCAGCTAGTAACAAAGAAACACAAGACTATTGGACAAGTACAACCTAAGTCTAAATGTTGTAGTATAAATCATCAAACCACGGACAATGCCGGGTATTTCACCTAGTAACAAAGAAACACAAGGCTATTGGACAAGTACAACCTAAGTCTAAATGTTGTAGTGATAAATCATCAAACCACGGACAACGTCGGGTATTTCACCTAGTAACAAAGAAACACAAGACTATTGGACAAGTACAACCTAAGTCTAAATGTTGTACTGATAAATCATCAAACCACGGAGAACGCCGGGTATTTCAGCTAGTAACAAAGAAACACAAGACTATTGGACAAGTACAACCTAAGTCTAAATGTTGTAGTATAAATCATCAAACCACGGACAATGCCGGGTATTTTAGCTAGTGACTAATATAAAAAGACGTAATGAAATGCAAGGGTTAATGAAAGCTAGTGTATTTATTAAACATTTGCAAATACAAAGGGTAATTACGTGCCTGTGACGGGTTTAAAAGCAAAGTTGGCAATAATGAAGTGGTAATAAGTTTTATGACACTAGTGTGATAAAGGACAACTTTGAATTCGTGTGTCTTGTGTTAAAAGTTGTCGTTTTAGTTGCAGTTGACTGAAAAATGGAATGTAATTATTATGAGGAGATTGGAGGTAAGGGCAAATGCATATCCATAATTTGCTGTGAGCCCTGCAGGTGTCACCTCGGGCGTGTTTGATCTGAAAGTCACAAAGCCAGCCAGCGCCACACACAGTCATACCAACTGCAGTAATAAAAATGTGGTAAACCGTATGATATGATCTAATTAACCTCTGATACTGTATAGACAATGCCACGAAGGCTAGTTAACAATTTATCCAGCTGCAGTTTCTCTTCATCCGACTAGTACTGTGTTCACCAAAATTCGATATCGAGATTTCATTGACTGAAATATCTGATGTGTTGCACTCGCATGACGTTCTCTACTTTTATAAGCGCTAACAATAACTTTATGGTAATCGAAATAAACATTGGATACAGTGGAAATGGGACAATAGGACTTAAGCGATAGTAAAATGTTTTAAGGGCTTGTCGCTGGGTAATGGCTTTGAAATTCCAATCCATTTATATGACCAGGAAATAAAATTATGCTGCTTTTCCATTTGAGAAAAAGTAAGCTTTGTAAAATTGAAATAAATAACAAGGAATATTTCGGAAATGATTCATTCCACAAGCAAATTTCTAAGGTGTGGTACCCATTAATTAATAATTTCAGTTTACTTTACTTCACGTTGATGTGACCTTTGAAGCAAGATTACATAGTTCTTTGTCCGTCACATGTTGATAATACTGTTTGAAGTAACAATGCTTCATGCCTCTTAATAACCTCTGAAGTCCCTTTGCCGCCGATAAAGCTATGAGATTTCTCTTCCTGGGTATGCGCGAGTTGTTGAAAAAGTATGGATATTAAGAGAAGGTTCAGTAGTTTCTCGCAGAACGTATACATTTGCTCTGTTACTGCTTATGTCATGAATATAATAGAAAGGTTCCTTTCAAGCACCTCTCTTAGCGTGTGTATTAGTTAAAAGAAATTCCAATTGAGATTGGACTCTATTGAACAGGAAAAGTATATCTAATACAAGACAAAGTTACAAAAAAAAAAAAAAAAAAAAAAAAAAAAAAAAAAAAAAAAAAAAAAATTGTTAAATGAAAAAAAAAAAAAAAAAAGGATAAGAAATGACACGCAAAAAATGATAAATGAAATCCACTATTCTCTAGCCTATAATGATCAATAATGAACATAGATTATTGCAACTTCGGACGATGGCAGCGGTAACACAACAAAGGCTCGGGGCCGGGCTGCCTCACACCACAGGCCGTACGAGCACTAAATACGCTCGTGCGACTGTTTGTGAACATATGACAACAATGACCGCGTCAAGTCAAAGGGAGTTCGAGATTATTCGAGAAGTGTCCAGCGACCGGGGTATTTGTAGTTCTAGAAAGATGAAGATTGAGAAATTCCCATGTTACGTCATTACCACTATACGAAGAGGAGAGGTGACCAGAGTTTGGAGTCAAGTGAAGAGAAAGTGAAAGGACTGAGTCAAGGTTACGGGAAGAAAACTGTTGTGAGTTGTAATATCGCGAAGGACTGTATGCTGTGCTTACGTTAGTAAAAGAGAACTGTGTTGTGCATTCAGTTAGAAGAAAATAAAGTTACAAGAATAATTTGACTGGACTTTGCCACTTTTGTCACACTGGTGGCAGGAGTGGGATTCGTCGAATTGTCAGTTCTTACATTAGTGGAGCCTAGAAAAGAAAAAGTGATCTTTCCTCAACTTCGTAGCCGTAGTAACAAGGTTTTGTAGTGAGAGTAGAGGAGGTGATGAAAATGCAACATGTGGGTCGCCTCTTATAGGCAGCCCAAGTAGACACGTCCGTCATTTGGAATCATTACAGATGGCCAACAGCTGTTAAGGCTCTCACATAATAACATGATAATATTTTGGTATTAAACGAGGTGACAAAACTGTTGTGAACGTGGACATATTCCGCAGGATGTGCAGTGTCATTAGTCATTCTATTGTGTGCTGCACACGCTTTGCAAACTTCGTATATTTATCTTGCATTTCAACTTTTTGATATTTTAGCCTTTGTTCTATTCTGCCCTGTTCTGTTTTATCATTGTCGCTATAAACTATAAAACCAGGGAACCATTGCATTCCACCTCAAGACTGAAACATACCATACGTACTGTTATATAATTATATCGGATGATTTAGAAAAAATCTGATGTGTAGCACTCACATGACTTTCTCAACTCTTGTACTAACCATTCTTACAAACGCTTATTCCTATATCTTCTTCGTGTTAGCTGAGATGAGCATTTGTAGGTACAAGGGGAATATTAGAATACAGTAGGCTTTGTGCGATAGTCAAAACTTTAAAAGCTTTGAGATCCCGTTCTCTTTGGCGCTTAACATATAAAAAAGTGAAAAACGATGTTGCATTTCGCGAAAGTTTCGAGTTTTCCGAAACTCACACACATAACAAGGAATATCTCCGAAATGGTTCACACTACAAGAAAATTTATTCACACATAAATTGTGTATTTTAGCAAGATCTACATTTTTTGTATAGTATGATTTGATCTATCTCTAACGGTTTACCAGTTATGCAAAAGTCGTCAAGAGTAAATACGACTACAGGGGCTATACCCAGAAAATTGAAGATATACAATTCATTTTCCATAAAATATCTCAAACATGAAATTTTAATCAAAATCGTTAGAGCCATTTTCGAAAAAATTTCCATGTAAAGGGTAGTTTAGGGTGGGGCTATTTTCTTCAAAATCTTCCTGTCGCATCCTTGAAAGATAATAAATATAAATAGAAGCTTTGGTTTTTAACCGACTTTTCGTTTTTGTTATGGTGTCCACAGACACTCACACACAGACAGACATAGAGACAGACACACAGATAGACACACACGGACCTTTTTCTAAAAGTGCTGTTTTGGATTCAGGGGGTCTCAAAACAAAACCTCGACATCAAATTTTTGGGTAGAATGCAATAATTTCCCTTCTTACCAGTAGAGAAAGTAAAAACTAAAAGTCGTTTAAAAACCAAAGTTAGTATTTATGTTTAATGCATTTCAAGGACGCGAAAAGAAGATTTTGAAGAAAATAGCCCCACCCTACACTACCTTGGAAAATGTTTCGAAAATTTTAATTTTCTTGAAAGTGGCTCTAACGATTTTGATTAAAATGTCATATGTTTGAGATACTTCTGTGACAAATGAAATGTTCATCTTGAATTTTCTGTCTATAGCCCCTGTAGTCGTATTTACTCTGAACGACTTTTTCATAACTGGTAAACCGTTACAGATAGACAAAATCGTACTGTAGAAAAAAATGTAAGTCTTGCATAAATACACAATTTATGTCCCAATGAATTTTCTTGTAGGGTGAACCATTTCGGAGATATTCCTTGTTATGTGTGTGAGTTTCGGAAAACTTAAAACTTTCGTGAAATGGATCATTGTTGTTAATGTTTTTATATGTTAAGTGCCCAAAAATCAGAATCTCAAAGGTTTAAAACATTTGACTATCGCTCAAAGTCTACTGTATTCCCATATTCCCCTTGTACCTACAAGGAAATAAGCAATAAGATAATGTGTACAAATGTTCATCTCAACTAACTTGGAGATATAGGAATAAAAGTTTGTAAGAATGGTTAGTACAAGAGTAGAGAAAGTCATGTGAGTGCAACACATCAGATTTTTTCATGGTGTTTCGAGCTACCTACAGTTGTCTGTTGGAAGTGTATTATCATGTGAACAAAGTGAGGTAATTTGGTTATGGGGTTTAACGAGTGCACGTAAAGCGAAGGTTTACTCCCGGTCATTAGCGAACACAACTGGAGCTTGTTAAATTGAAAATACGTACGTATATACTTGAGATGAAGCAGGTGTTGCAGATCTATTTGATACCTACTTTTTATGTCTGGACATTATGTTCCTCTGCCAGGAAATAAAAACGGGCCCACAAAGCACTTAAAACACTGCATAAAGGTAACTTTAATGAATCTTCGGCATTCTCTATCGGCTGCAGTGCTTCTGTATTGTAACTAACGGGAAAATGACTAAATCGGAAATGTCAGTGCCAGGTGCATACATACAAGGAAAACCACGACTTACTCTACTCACTCTGTAAAACTATTCTTCCAAAAGTGTGTTATTCTTTTTCATAAACATTTCTAGAAATCGCTTTAACGCATATGATTTATCACTACAACATTTAGACTTAGGATGTACTTGTCCAATAGTCTTGTGTTTCTTTGTTACTAGCTGAAATACCCGACGTTGTCCGTGGTTTGATGATTTATCACTACAACATTTAGACTTAGGATGTACTTGTCCAATAGTCTTGTGTTTCTTTGTTACTAGGTGAAATACCCGGCGTTGTCCGTGGTTTGATGATTTATCACTACAACATTTAGACTTAGGTTGTACTTGTCCAATAGTCTTGTGTTTCTTTGTTACTAGCTGAAATACCCGGCGTTGTCCGTGGTTTGATGATTTATCACTACGACATTTAGACTTAGGATGTACTTGTCCAATAGTCTTGTGTTTCTTTGTTACTAGCTGAAATACCCGACGTTGTCCGTGGTTTGATGATTTATCACTACAACATTTAGACTTAGGTTGTACTTGTCCAATAGTCTTGTGTTTCTTTGTTACTAGGTGAAATACCCGGCGTTGTCCGTGGTTTGATGATTTATCACTACAACATTTAGACTTAGGATGTACTTGTCCAATAGTCTTGTGTTTCTTTGTTACTAGCTGAAATACCCGACGTTGTCCGTGGTTTGATGATTTATCACTACAACATTTAGACTTAGGATGTACTTGTCCAATAGTCTTGTGTTTCTTTGTTACTAGGTGAAATACCCGACGTTGTCCGTGGTTTGATGATTTATCACTACAACATTTAGACTTAGGATGTACTTGTCCAATAGTCTTGTGTTTCTTTGTTACTAAGTGCAATTCCCGACGTTGTCCGTGGTTTGATGATTTATCACTACAACATTTAGACTTAGGTTGTACTTGTCCAATAGTCTTGTGTTTCTTTGTTACTAGGTGAAATACCCGACGTTGTCCGTGGTTTGATGATTTATCACTGCAACATTTAGACCTAGGTTGTACTTGTCCAATAGTCTTGTGTTTCTTTGTTACTAAGTGAAATTCCCGACGTTGTCCGTGGTTTAATGATTTATCACTACAACATTTAGACTTAGGTTGTACTTGTCCAATAGTCTTGTGTTTCTTTGTTACTAGCTGAAATACCCGACGTTGTCCGTGGTTTGATGATTTATCACTACAACATTTAGACTTAGGTTGTACTTGTCCAATAGTCTTGTGTTTCTTTGTTACTAGCTGAAATACCCGACGTTGTCCGTGGTTTGATGATTTATCACTACAACATTTAGACTTAGGTTGTACTTGTCCAATAGTCTTGTGTTTCTTTGTTACTAGCTGAAATACCCGACGTTGTCCGTGGTTTGATGATTTATCTCTACAACATTTAGACTTAGGTTGTACTCGTCCAATAGTCTTGTGTTTCTTTGTTACTAGCTGAAATACCCGACGTTGTCCGTGGTTTGATGATTTATCACTACAACATTTAGACTTAGGTTGTACTTGTCCAATAGTCTTGTGTTTCTTTGTTACTAGGTGAAATACCCGGCGTTGTCCGTGGTTTGATGATTTATCACTACAACATTTAGACTTAGGTTGTACTTGTCCAATAGTCTTGTGTTTCTCTGTTACTAGCTGAAATACCCGGCGTTGTCCGTGGTTTGATGATTTATCACTACGACATTTAGACTTAGGATGTACTTGTCCAATAGTCTTGTGTTTCTTTGTTACTAGCTGAAATACCCGACGTTGTCCGTGGTTTGATGATTTATCACTACAACATTTAGACTTAGGTTGTACTTGTCCAATAGTCTTGTGTTTCTTTGTTACTAGGTGAAATACCCGGCGTTGTCCGTGGTTTGATGATTTATCACTACAACATTTAGACTTAGGATGTACTTGTCCAATAGTCTTGTGTTTCTTTGTTACTAGCTGAAATACCCGACGTTGTCCGTGGTTTGATGATTTATCACTACAACATTTAGACTTAGGATGTACTTGTCCAATAGTCTTGTGTTTCTTTGTTACTAGGTGAAATACCCGACGTTGTCCGTGGTTTGATGATTTATCACTACAACATTTAGACTTAGGATGTACTTGTCCAATAGTCTTGTGTTTCTTTGTTACTAAGTGCAATTCCCGACGTTGTCCGTGGTTTGATGATTTATCACTACAACATTTAGACTTAGGTTGTACTTGTCCAATAGTCTTGTGTTTCTTTGTTACTAGGTGAAATACCCGACGTTGTCCGTGGTTTGATGATTTATCACTGCAACATTTAGACCTAGGTTGTACTTGTCCAATAGTCTTGTGTTTCTTTGTTACTAAGTGAAATTCCCGACGTTGTCCGTGGTTTGATGATTTATCACTACAACATTTAGACTTAGGTTGTGCTTGTCCAATAGTCTTGTGTTTCTTTGTTACTAGGTGAAATACCCGACGTTGTCCGTGGTTTGACGATTTATCACTGCAACATTTAGACTTAGGTTGTACTTGTCCAATAGTCTTGTGTTTCTTGGTTACTAAGTGAAATTTCCGACGTTGTCCGTGGTTTGACGATTTATCACTGCAACATTTAGACTTAGGTTGTACTTGTCCAATAGTCTTGTGTTTCTTTGTTACTAGCTGAAATACCCGACGTTGTCCGTGGTTTGATGATTTATCACTACAATATTTAGACTTAGGTTGTACTTGTTCAATATAGTCTTGTGTTTCTTTGTTACTAGGTGAAATACCCGGCGTTGTCCGTGGTTTGATGATTTATCACTACAACATTTAGACTTAGGTTGTACTTGTCCAATAGTCTTGTGTTTCTTTGTTACTAGCTGAAATACCCGACGTTGTCCGTGGTTTGATGATTTATCACTACAACATTTAGACTTAGGTTGTACTTGTCCAATAGTCTTGTGTTTCTTTGTTACTAGATGAAATACCCGGCGTTGTCCGTGATTTGATGATTTATCACTGCAACATTTAGACTTAGGTTGTACTTGTCCAATAGTCTTGTGTTTCTTTGTTACTAGGTGAAATACCCGACGTTGTCAGTGGTTTGATGATTTATCACTACAACATTTAGACTTAGGTTGTACTTGTCCAATAGTCTTGTGTTTCTTTGTTACTAGCTGAAATACCCGACGTTGTCCGTGGTTTGATGATTTATCACTACAACATTTAGACTTAGGATGTACTTGTCCAATAGTCTTGTGTTTCTTTGTTACTAGCTGAAATTCCCGACGTTGTCCGTGGTTTGATGATTTATCACTACAACATTTAGACTTAGGTTGTACTTGTCCAATAGTCTTGTGTTTCTTTGTTACTAGCTGAAATACCCGACGTTGTCCGTGGTTTGATGATTTATCACTACAACATTTAGACTTAGGTTGTACTTGTCCAATAGTCTTGTGTTTCTTTGTTACTAGCTGAAATACCCGACGTTGTCCGTGGTTTGATGATTTATCACTACAACATTTAGACTTAGGATGTACTTGTCCAATAGTCTTGTGTTTCTTTGTTACTAGGTGAAATACCCGACGTTGTCCGTGGTTTGATGATTTATCACTACAACATTTAGACTTAGGTTGTACTTGTCCAATAGTCTTGTGTTTCTTTGTACTAGGTGAAATACCCGACGTTGTCCGTGGTTTGATGATTTATCACTACAACATTTAGACTTAGGATGTACTTGTCCAATAGTCTTGTGTTTCTTTGTTACTAGCTGAAATACCCGGCGTTGTACGTGGTTTGATGATTTATCACTACAACATTTAGACTTAGGTTGTACTTGTCCAATAGTCTTGTGTTTCTTTGTTACTAGGTGAAATACCCGACGTTGTCCGTGGTTTGATGATTTATCAGTACAACATTTAGACTTAGGTTGTACTTGTCCAATAGTCTTATGTTTCTTTGTTACTAGCTGAAATACCCGACGTTGTCCGTGGTTTAATGATTTATCACTACAACATTTAGACTTAGGTTGTACTTGTCCAATAGTCTTGTGTTTCTTTGTTACTAGCTGAAATACCCGACGTTGTCCGTGGTTTGATGATTTATCACTACAACATTTAGACTTAGGTTGTACTTGTCCAATAGTCTTGTGTTTCTTTGTTACTAGCTGAAATACCCGACGTTGTCCGTGGTTTGATGATTTATCACTACAACATTTAGACTTAGGTTGTACTTGTCCAATAGTCTTGTGTTTCTTTGTTACTAGCTGAAATACCCGACGTTGTCCGTGGTTTGATGATTTATCACTACAACATTTAGACTTAGGTTGTACTTGTCCAATAGTCTTGTGTTTCTTTGTTACTAGCTGAAATACCCGACGTTGTCCGTGGTTTGATGATTTATCACTACAACATTTAGACTTAGGTTGTACTTGTCCAATAGTCTTGTGTTTCTTTGTTACTAGGTGAAATACCCGGCGTTGTCCGTGGTTTGATGATTTATCACTACAACATTTAGACTTAGGTTGTACTTGTCCAATAGTCTTGTGTTTCTTTGTTACTAGGTGAAATACCCGACGTTGTCCGTGGTTTGATGATTTATCACTACGACATTTAGACTTAGGTTGTACTTGTCCAATAGTCTTGTTTTTCTTTGTTACTAGCTGAAATACCCGACGTTGTCCGTGGTTTGATGATTTATCACTACAACATTTAGACTTAGGATGTACTTGTCCAATAGTCTTGTGTTTCTTTGTTACTAGGTGAAATACCCGACGTTGTCCGTGGTTTGATGATTTATCACTACAACATTTAGACTTAGGTTGTACTTGTCCAATAGTCTTATGTTTCTTTGTTAATAGCTGAAATACCCGACGTTGTCCGTGGTTTGATGATTTATCACTGCAACATTTAGACTTAGGTTGTACTTGTCCAATAGTCTTGTGTTTCTTTGTTACTAAGTGCAATTCCCGACGTTGTCCGTGGTTTGATGATTTATCACTACAACATTTAGACTTAGGTTGTACTTGTCCAATAGTCTTGTGTTTCTTTGTTACTAGGTGAAATACCCGACGTTGTCCGTGGTTTGATGATTTATCACTGCAACATTTAGACCTAGGTTGTACTTGTCCAATAGTCTTGTGTTTCTTTGTTACTAAGTGAAATTCCCGACGTTGTCCGTGGTTTGATGATTTATCACTACAACATTTAGACTTAGGTTGTGCTTGTCCAATAGTCTTGTGTTTCTTTGTTACTAGGTGAAATACCCGACGTTGTCCGTGGTTTGACGATTTATCACTGCAACATTTAGACTTAGGTTGTACTTGTCCAATAGTCTTGTGTTTCTTGGTTACTAAGTGAAATTCCCGACGTTGTCCGTGGTTTGACGATTTATCACTGCAACATTTAGACTTAGGTTGTACTTGTCCAATAGTCTTGTGTTTCTTTGTTACTAGCTGAAATACCCGACGTTGTCCGTGGTTTGATGATTTATCACTACAACATTTAGACTTAGGTTGTACTTGTTCAATATAGTCTTGTGTTTCTTTGTTACTAGGTGAAATACCCGGCGTTGTCCGTGGTTTGATGATTTATCACTACAACATTTAGACTTAGGTTGTACTTGTCAAATAGTCTTGTGTTTCTTTGTTACTAGCTGAAATACCCGACGTTGTCCGTGGTTTGATGATTTATCACTACAACATTTAGACTTAGGTTGTACTTGTCCAATAGTCTTGTGTTTCTTTGTTACTAGGTGAAATACCCGACGTTGTCCGTGGTTTGATGATTTATCACTGCAACATTTAGCCTTAGGTTGTACTTGTCCAATAGTCTTGTGTTTCTTTGTTACTAAGTGAAATTCCCGACGTTGTCCGTGGTTTGATGATTTATCACTACAACATTTAGACTTAGGTTGTGCTTGTCCAATAGTCTTGTGTTTCTTTGTTACTAGGTGAAATACCCGACGTTGTCCGTGGTTTGACGATTTATCACTGCAACATTTAGACTTAGGTTGTACTTGTTCAATATAGTCTTGTGTTTCTTTGTTACTAGGTGAAATACCCGGCGTTGTCCGTGGTTTGATGATTTATCACTACAACATTTAGACTTAGGTTGTACTTGTCAAATAGTCTTGTGTTTCTTTGTTACTAGCTGAAATACCCGACGTTGTCCGTGGTTTGATGATTTATCACTACAACATTTAGACTTAGGTTGTACTTGTCCAATAGTCTTGTGTTTCTTTGTTACTAGGTGAAATTCCCGACGTTGTCCGTGGTTTGATGATTTATCACTACAACATTTAGACTTAGGTTGTGCTTGTCCAATAGTCTTGTGTTTCTTTGTTACTAGGTGAAATACCCGACGTTGTCCGTGGTTTGACGATTTATCACTGCAACATTTAGACTTAGGTTGTACTTGTCCAATAGTCTTGTGTTTCTTTGTTACTAAGTGAAATTCCCGACGTTGTCCGTGGTTTGACGATTTATCACTGCAACATTTAGACTTAGGTTGTACTTGTCCAATAGTCTTGTGTTTCTTTGTTACTAGCTGAAATACCCGACGTTGTCCGTGGTTTGATGATTTATCACTACAACATTTAGACTTAGGTTGTACTTGTTCAATATAGTCTTGTGTTTCTTTGTTACTAGGTGAAATACCCGGCGTTGTCCGTGGTTTGATGATTTATCACTACAACATTTAGACTTAGGTTGTACTTGTCAAATAGTCTTGTGTTTCTTTGTTACTAGGTGAAATACCCGACGTTGTCCGTGGTTTGATGATTTATCACTGCAACATTTAGACTTAGGTTGTACTTGTCCAATAGTCTTGTGTTTCTTTGTTACTAGCTGAAATACCCGACGTTGTCCGTGGTTTGATGATTTATGACTACAACATTTAGACTTAGGTTGTACTTGTCCAATGGTCTTCTGTTTCTTTGTTACTAGGTGAAATACCCGACCTTGTCCGTGGTTTGATGATTTATCACTACAACATTTAGACTTAGGTTGTACTTGTCCAATGGTCTTGTGTTTCTTTGTTACTAGGTGAAATACCCGACCTTGTCCGTGGTTTGATGATTTATCACTACAACATTTAGACTTAGGTTGTACTTGTCCAATAGTCTTGTGTTTCTTTGTTACTAGCTGAAATACCCGACGTTGTCCGTGGTTTGATGATTTATCACTACAACATTTAGACTTAGGTTGTACTTGTCCAATAGTCTTGTGTTTCTTTGTTACTAGCTGAAATACCCGGCGTTGTCCGTGATTTGATGATTTATCACTGCAACATTTAGACTTAGGTTGTACTTGTCCAATAGTCTTGTGTTTCTTTGTTACTAGGTGAAATACCCGACGTTGTCCGTGGTTTGACGATTTATCACTGCAACATTTAGACTTAGGTTGTACTTGTCCAATAGTCTTGTGTTTCTTTGTTACTAGGTGAAATACCCGACGTTGTCAGTGGTTTGATGATTTATCACTGCAACATTCAGACTTAGGTTGTACTTGTCCAATAGTCTTGTGTTTCTTTGTTACTAGCTGAAATACCCGACGTTGTCCGTGGTTTGATGATTTATCACTACAACATTTAGACTTAGGTTGTACTTGTCCAATAGTCTTGTGTTTCTTTGTTACTAAGTGAAATACCCGACGTTGTCCGTGGTTTGATGATTTATCACTACAACATTTAGACTTAGGTTGTACTTGTCCAATAGTCTTGTGTTTCTTTGTTACTAGCTGAAATACCCGACGTTGTCCGTGGTTTGATGATTTATCACTAGAACGTTAGGCTTAGGTTGTATTTGTCCAGGAAGTGCAATAATAAATAATTTAGTTGAACAATTCGTTGGCGATATATTTCTCCGAGAATAAGTGCTATAGATGTCACGTGTAACTTCAAATTATTACGAACTAAGAAGTACCTAATATTTTGAAATGCACTGAACAGTAACGCAGACAAGGAAAATGCTGAACCCTATTGAAACAAGAGCCAAGCGAGTTGAAGCAGTTGGTCAGAATTCAGTAAAGGTTCATGTGACATAATGTATTAACTCAGCTATAAGCGTCTGCTCTACAAATGTCGGAGGATACTAATTTAATCGACAAAGAATCGGAAACAATAACATACCCCAAGGACCATTTGCTGACAAGGTAAAAGACAAATTGTATAGTGTAACACACAAATGTAATGCCTATGCAGTGCTGAACAGTTTGGCGAAAGCACGGGACAATAACGTATGCAGTACAAGCCTATTCTAACTGATAAACGCACACGCTGGCTTTGTACACTCGCCACGGAACAGTCCAGGCACACACAACTTGCAGTAAAGATCCCGCACTCCCGCGCTTTTATCATCGCTTTCTTTAAATATGTCAAAGGAGAAAATAACGGATAAGTGGTGATCCATCGTTTAGCACAGAGGGAAAATTAACTTTTATCAGCATTATGTGAAGGACGCGAGTTTTATCATTCATGTTTGTATAAAGATTTAAAAACCTTGTAAAAAATCTGATATGTTGAACTCGCATGACTTTCACTACTCTTGTACTAACCATTCTTACAAACTCTTATTCCTATATCTTCTACGTGTTAGTTAAAATAAACATTTGTAGAAATTATTTTATTGTTTATTTCCTTGTAGGTACAAGGGGCATATTAGAATACAGTAGGCTTTTTGCGATAGTCAAATCTTTTAAAGCTTTGAGATTCCGTTCTCTTTGCTCTTTTAACACATAAAAAAATGAACAACGATGTTGCATTTCGCGAAAGTTTTTAAGTTTTCCGAAACTCACACGCATTACAAGGAATATCTCCCAAATGGTTCACTCTACAAGAAAATTTATTTTGATATAAATTGTGTATTTTAGCAAGATATACATTTTTTGTATAGTATAATTTGGTCTATCTCTAACGGTTTACCAGTTATGCAAAAGTCGTCCAGAATAAATGCCACTACAAAGGCTATAGCCAGAAAGTTCAAGATATGCATTTCATTTGTCATAAAAATATCTCAAACATATGACATTTTAATCAAAATCGTTAAAGCCATTTTCAAGAAAATAAAAGTTTTCGAAGAATCTTCAATGTAAAGGATAGTTTAGGTTGGGGCTATTATCTTCAAAATCTTGGTGTCGCATCCTTAAAAGACATTAAACTTAAATACAAACTTTGGTTTTTAACAGACTTTTCGTTTTTGAGTTATGCTGTGCACAGACTGACACAGACACACACACACGGACCTTTTTCTAAAAATGCTGTTTGACTCATGTGTTTAGTGCGTATAAATCCGCCCGCTAGATATAGCACAGGTAAACTGACCTACAGAGTGGACTAACCTACTTTCACGTTAGCTGCTCCTCGTGTATGACCTAGTGACATTCTCTGGAGAATTATTACCGAGTTAATTAAATGCTGAACTTAGCTGAATGACAATGAACAAGGGAATATAGATGTCTCTAGCGCTGTCAACCTAGTTGAAAACCTCTCAGCGCGTGCTTTTATTTTCGTTTGAAAGCCGGTTTCTCATTCTTCGGTTGTGTTTGTTGATATTTCATTTGGTTTTATTCTTGTTATGTTTTCTATAGTTAAATTATGGTCGTTTTGTTTACAGACACGTCACATCACTTAATTACGAGAAACAAATGATTCACCACGCCCAAATGTTTCTATTGGTTGTAATTATCAGTCATTCAAATTTCAACAGGTGTATCTTTGTTGGTACCAAATATTTCGTGACGTCTTCAAAACAGCGAAAAGATCTGATGTGTTACACTCAAATGACTTTCTCTACTCTTATACTAAACAGTCTTACAAAGTCTTATTCCTATATAATCTTCGTGTTAGTTGAATGATATGGGAATATTAGAATACAGTAGACTTTGAACGGTAGCCAAATCTTTTAAAGGTTCAAGATCCCGTTCTCTTTGCACGGCTAACAATAAAAAAATTAGCAACGATGTTTCCAAGTTTAACTTTTCCGAAACTCATACAAATAAGGAATATCTCCGAAATGGTTCACTGTACAAAAATGCACTTGGACACATATTGTGTGTTTAAATCTACATCGTTTTGGATAATAAGATTTGTCTATCTCTTACGGCTTAACAGTTATACAAAAGTCATTCAGAGTAAAGAGGACTATCTAGGCTATAGCCAGAAAATTCAAAATATAGATTTCATTTTATATAAAAATATCTTAAATATATGACATTTTAATCAAAATCGTTTATGCCAGTTTTGAGAAAATTGAAGTTCTCGAAACATTCTCAAAGTAAGGGGTAGTCTAGGGTGGAGAACTTTTCTTCAAAATCTTCGTGCTGTATCCTTAAAAGGTATTATAATTAAACACTAAGTTTGGTTTTTAATCGGCATTTAGTTTTTTAGCTATGCTGTTCACGCACAAACACGCACAAACACACACACACAGACACACACAGACACACACACACACACACCACACACACACACCTTTTTACTTTCTTTAGTGGTAAGTAGGGGAAGTATTGTATTCCACCCAAAAATTCGATGTCGAGATTTCACCGGAAATATATGTTTTGAGACCCCTGAATCCAAAAAAGCATTTTTAGAGAAAGGTCCGTGTGTGTCTGTATGTCTGTCAGTCTGTGGACAGCATAGCTCGAAAAGTCGGTTAAAAATCAAAGTTGGTATTTAAGTTTAATGTCTTTCAAGGATGCGACACCAAGATTTTGAAGAAAATAGCCCCACCCTAAACTACCCTTTACATGGAAAATTTTTGGAAAATTTTGATTTTCTTGAAAAGAGCTATAACGATTTTGACTAAAATGTCATATGTTTGAGATATTTTAATGACAAATGAAATGTATATCTTGAGTTTTCTGGCTATAGCCCCTGTAGTCGTATTTACTCTGGACGACTTTTGCATAACTGGTAAACCGTTAGAGATAGACCAAATTATACTATACAAAAAATGTAGATCTTGCTAAAATACACAATTTATGTCTCAATAAATTTTCTTGTAGTGTGAACCATTTCGGAGATATTCCTTGTTATGTGTGTGAGTTTCGGAAAACTTAGAACTTTCGTGAAATGGATCGTCGTTTGTCATTTTTTGATATGTTAAGTGTGCAAAGAGAACGGAATCTCAAAGCTTTAAAACATTTGACTATCGCACAAAGCCTTCTGTATTCTAACATTGCCCTTGTACCTACAAGGAAATAAAGACTAAGTTGTGCAAATGTTTATCTCAACTAACATGAAGAAGATATAGGAATGAGAGTTTGTAAGAATGGTTAGTACAAAAGTAGAGAAAGTCATGTGAGTGCAACACATCAGATTTTTCTCGATGCGCCTTAAAACATGTTTTATGGGAAGTCTTGGTATCGAACCATCCTCGGTTCAGCGAGTGAAAATACAAACAAGAGGAGTTGGTTCACTTTTCCACTGAGATTGTTTAGCAAAGCGAATCGTTGGAATGCGAATCACTACGGTTAACTGCCGCTAAACTCCCGTCTTGTCCCCATTCATTAAATAGCTCTGGAGCTTGCGAAATTGAAAATATAAGGGGCAGATAGAGATACAGATAGGTACCCTTACTTGGTAGTGGCCAGGGCAATTCCCCATCACTGTTCAACCACTGGGATTCTTAAATATAATCACTTCTAAATGTGTGCGTGTTGCATAGAACAGGGGTCGAACCCGGCCCGCGAGCTGCTTTTATTTGATCCGCATGTATTAAAATTTTTCCAAACTTTTAATTTTTTCCAAAATTGCTCTAACGATTTTGATTAAAATGACATGTTTAAGATATTTTTTGCAGCAAATGAATTTTATATTTTCAATTTTCTGACTATAGCCCACGTAGGATATCCATCTGTGAAAGACCTAAAATCTACAGTTTTGCTTGGATTGATTTGAAACTCTAACACAACAATTGTAGTATTAAGAATAGTTCACACACCGATTTCTAGACGTTTGTGCACAATAGTTCCTGTTATATTAACATATTTATAGTGTTTTATTGTCATTTAATTAAACCACTGGCCATGATGCAATTTTCATTTGAGAAGTATAATAATTTTCAGTTATACTTATAAATACAGTATTAGTGAATTGATGAGATGACATTTTTATCAGATTTTTAGTTTAGGAGAAAAATATTATTTAATTGTGATGTTATTAATTTTTAATTTTTAGTTGTGAAATATGAAGTTTGTTATTTAATTACACAAATACTGGTGACATTAGAAAAAAATCATCTCTGCAATTTCTTTTGGTGTTCAAGTTTCTATTTTCTCCATAGCTGAAGATGACCCAATGAAATTAATTTCACATTCATCTGCTGCTTTATGTGCAATATACCAGGTCTTGTATTCATCACTCTCGCTACCTAAAGTATTAAGTTTTTGTTCAAAAAACCCACAATATTTAGATACAATTTCAAACTCTATAACAAGTCCTGTTAAAATATCTATTACAACACCTATTGCGTTTGTCTTTTAGTCTATTCATAACTATGAAGCAAAAACATCTTGGAGGAAACGACTAACCTAACCTTAAAAGCTTACCTTGATATTTACGTACACTACGATCTAATTTTGCATTTATAACTTTAATATAATTATGATGAACCACTACATGCACTATCTTTGATAAAATATTGTACAATAAACACTTATATACTTCCCACACAGCCGGATTTACTTAGTTTACAAACACAAGTATTTGAAAACCAAATTATAAACACATGGCACTGATTAAGAGGGCTCCAAAGCGTATTCCAGTGCAGCCAACACACGTGTAGGGAAGGAATATTACCCACTGCAGAAAGTCCCCGACATTCAAATGCAGCAAATCGAATGAAACGAAGAAGTGAACCATTTCGGAGATATTCCTTGTTATGTGTGTGAGTTTCGGAAAACTTGAAGCTTCCGTGAAATGCAATATTGTTGTTCATTTTTTATATGTTAGACGTGCAAAGAGAACGGGATCTCAAAGATTTAAAACATTTGACTATCGCACAAAGCCTACTGTATTGTAATATTCCCCTTGTACCTACAAGGAAATAAGCAATAAGATAATTCTTCCAATTTTTATCTCAACCAACACGAAGAAGATATAGGAATAAGAGTTTGTAAGAATGGTTAGTACAAAAGTAGAGAGCGTGTATATTCAAGGTTGAATTTTGTTAACAGCCTATGCCTACCTAAGATGTTGGAGACCCGGGTTCGATTCTGCAGTGATGAGGACGAGATGATAACCGAAGGGAAAGGCGGGGGAAGAATTGAAAGCCCTAAGGCCAGTGCTACACCTGCTGGGAGATTTTCATACTACTACTACGAGCTATGAATCCTCTCCCTCACATCCTTCCGCTTCGAATTTATTACAGTGTATCTTCTCTCTTCCCGTTCTCTCTCGCTTCTCGCTCCATAAATTCAGGAGGGAATGCTCTATCGCCAACATCTGGGGGCTATTTCTGTCTTTGTTCTCTAAACTTGCATCCGATATCGGAACATCATTAGAATTACTGCTTCATCCTCTTTCCCCTTACTTACAAATATCTGCTTCATGCACAAATTAAGTAGAGTTAAACCAACAAATATGAGTTGCACTCACACAGGATTGATGGGACGGGATTGATGGGACGGGATTGATGGGACGGGATTGATGGGACGGGAATGATGGGACGGGGTTGATGGGACGGGATTGATGAGACGGGATTGATGTGACGGGAATGATGGGACGGGGTTGATGGGACGGGATTGATGAGACGGGATTGATGTGACGGGAATGATGGGACGGGGTTGATGGGACGGGAATGATGGGACGGGGTTGATGGGACGGGATTGATGAGACGGGATTGATGGGACGGGAATGATGGGACGGGAATGATGGGACGGGATTGATGAGACGGGATTGATGGGACGGGAATGATGGGACGGGGTTGATGGGACGGGATTGATGGGACGGGATTGATGGGACGGGATTGATGTGACGGGATTGATGGGACGGGATTGATGGGACGGGATTGATGTGACGGGATTGATGGGACGGGATTGATGGGACGGGAATGATGGGACGGCGTTGATGGGACGGGATTGATGGGGCGGGATTGATGGGACGGGATTGATGGGACGGGATTGATGGGACGGGATTGATGGGACGGGATTGATGGGACGGGATTGATGTGACGGGATTGATGGGACGGGATTGATGGGACGGGATTGATGGGACGGGATTGATGTGACGGGATTGATGGGACGGGATTGATGGGACGGGAATGATGGGACGGCGTTGATGGGACGGGATTGATGGGGCGGGATTGATGTGACGGGATTGATGGGACGGGATTGATGGAACGGGATTGATGGGACGAGAATAATGGGACGGGATTGATGTGACGGGAATGATGGGACGGGATTGATGGGACGGGATGGATGGGATGGGATTGATGGGACGGAATGATGGGACGGGATTGATGGGACGGAAATGATGGGACGGGATTGATGGGACGGGATGGAGTGTCGCCGAGGGGATTGACAGTTAGACTTGCAAGATCTTTTGCACGGAATGCGAATTTATTAAAATGCGATGTCTCTCTCTTCACCACTCTCCAATGACTCAGCAGCACTCTTGTCACTGTCTTGACATAATTATAACCAGGACCCGGATGTTTTTGACTTGAAATTATTCAAATATGCAAACACTTATCACTAGAAAAGATGGTGGAAAATATAACTCTTTGACCACATTTTCTTCAAATACTGCTGAAAATGTATGCAGGAAAAATGCCTTTAAATGTAGCACAGTGTAGGTATGTTAAGACTGCGCTAGAACTTTTAAAATGGCGCATCTAGAAAACATGACGTTCTCTACTCGCTCTTCTATAAACTATTATTACAAACACTTATTCCTCCATATAGTTCCTGTTATTCGAGGTAAACATTTACAGGAAAGGTCCCGCGATGTGTGTGTCTGTCTGTGTGTATGTGTGTGTGTGTGTGTGTATGCATGTGTGTGTGTATGCATGTGTGTGTATGTGTGTGTGTGTGTGAATGTGTGTATTGCTGTCAATCTTTGGACAGCATAAACCCAAACGAAAAGTCGGTTAATAGGTGAAGTTAGTATTTAAATTAAACATCTTTCAAGGATGCGACACGAAGATTTTGAAGAAAATAGCCCCACCCTAAACTACCCTTTATGTGGAAAATTTTTTGACAATTTTGATTTTGTTGAAAATGGCTCTAATGATTTTCATTAAACGAGATATACCTATTTGAAATATTTTATTAAAAATGAAATGTATATCTTGAATTTTCTGGCTATAGCCTATGTAGTCCTTTTTACTCTGGATGACTTTTACATAACTTGTAAACCGCAAGAGATAGACCAAATCTTACTGTACAACAATGTACATCTTGCTAAAACACATAATTTATATTCGAATAAATTTTTTGTAGAGTGAACCATTTCGGAGATATTCCTTGTTAGTGTAAGAGTTATGGAAAACTTAAGCTTTGGTCAAATGGAACATCGTTATTCTTTTTGTATGTTAGACGTGCAAAGAGAACGGGATCTCAAAGCTTTAAAAGTTTTGACTATTGCACAAAGCCTGCTGTATTCTAATATTCCCCTTGTACCTACAAGGAAATAAGCAATAAGATAAGTTGTACAAATGTTTATCTCAACTAACACGAAGAAGATATAGGAATAAGAGTTTGTAGGAATGGTTAGTACAAGAGTAGAGAAAGTTATGCAAGTGCAGCACATGAGATTTTTGCTCCTTGTATGAAGGTTTTGATACTGTCGAATCACTTTAAGATGACCATGTCTGAATGGGCGTGGAGATTTGCGAATGATTCCTTAGTCCGATAGTCTTACAGGGAAATGTTCTATCGGAAGAACCATTATTAAAATTATTTAAAGCTGTGCAGAGTTGGTTCCTCGTTCTCCTGAAATCAGGCGTAGTTAGCCAAGACAAGACAGGCCCGGTAAATTAGTCCAATTTCCAAGCAGTCAGGCAGTCAGTCATCCGGAGAGACCCACCCGACCCTGTTAACGACGGTCAAATGCTACTCCTGCCTTCCTTCCTTCAATTTCCTACCTTAGCGGTTTCAACCAGTTGAAAAGTGAACCCCAGCTATAAAAGAAACCCTTGTGCTAGCAATTTCACAAATTCCAACATTGTATTGTTTAGAAACGCAGAATAAACTGAAAAATCTGATGTGTTGCACTCACATGACTTTCTCTACTCCTGTACTAACCATTCTTACAAACTCTTATTCCTATATCTTCTTCGTATTAGTTGAGATAAACATTTGTACAAATTATCTTATTGGTTATTTCCTTGTAGGCGCAAGGGGAATATTAGAATACAGTAGTCTTTGTGCGTTAGTCAAATCTTTTAAGCTTAGAGATTTCGTTCTCTTTGCACCCTTAACATATAAAAAATGAACAACGATGTTCCATTTCAGGAAAGTTTTAAGTTTTCCGAAACGCACACACATAACAAGGAATATCTCCGAAATGGTTCACCCTACAAGAAAATTTATTCAAACACAAATTATGCGTTTTAGCGAGATCTACATTTTTGTAGAGTAAGATTTTGTGTATCTCTTATACGAGCTATTCAAAAGTCATCCAGAGTAAACAGGACTACATAGGCTATAGTCAGAAAATTCAAAATATACATTTCATTTTTCATAAAATATTTCAAACATGACATTCTAATCAAAATCGTTAGTTATTTTCAATAAAATCAAAAGTGTCGAAAAATTTTCCATGTAAAGGGTAGTTTAGGGTGGAGGAATTTTCTTCAAAATCTTCATGTCGCATCCTTGAAAGACATTAAACTGAAATACCATTTTTGCTTTTTAACCGACTTTTCATTTTTGAGTTATATTGTCCAAAGACTGACAGACAGACAGACACACACGGATCTTTTTCTAAAAATGCTGTATTCAGGGGATCTCAAAACATATATTTCCGGTGAAATCTCAACATCGAATTTTTGAGTGGAATACAATATCTTCCTCTACTTACTAGTAGAGAAAGTAAAACTGTGTTGCACTCACAAGACTTTCCCTACACTTGTACTAACCATTATTACTAGGGCTCGGAAGTTCATGCTCTAAAAACACTGAAAAATGCATGTAAATATGCTCTTAAAAACTTGAAAATATGCCAAGAAATATGCAGTACTTAATTAGAACAATTGATGTTCCTTTGCAGTAGACAAGACGAGTTAGTATAAATAATAAATAAAGTTACCTTATTCCTTAGAGGTTGGTCCCGCTGCTAGTATTAACTGCTAAATTGCAGTTCACAACCAACACTTTGCACAAATTTTCAACTGTAAAGGATCGTCTGTTGTCTCGCAAAACACTTTTGTAACGTGAAAAACTTCTCTCCACGTCACAAGATGTTATCGGCGCATATTTAAATGATGTTAACTGCTTCACAGAGAGAGTCAAGTCTCTTGGTGTGACAGATGGTTTTCTTTCAAGGATGTCTCGAATATCGCACATCTGTTTATAACCAGAAGTTTTTGAAATTATATAATTCACTCTCTTTCACTTTTTGTCCTATGCTACCAGGAACCGATGTTTTTCAAAGACCGTAAGTGATTCATGCAAAGGAGATCCTACAGCTTCCAATGCCGTTATGGCTGTTGGTAAGAAAGAAAAATGGGCAGATATGAAACTAAGATCCTCTTTTAACCCAGTGCCTGACAGAATATTTTGCACAGTTTCTATTGATGAAGCATCTTTCGAGTCCAACGAATTAACAACCTCTTCGACTATTTCTATGTGCTCAGCATAATATAAAATATCTTCAGGCACATGTTATCGATTGTACTTGACAAGAAGGTTGATATAGGTTTTTAAATGTCGGATTATTAATTTTGAAGAAAAGAATACCAACAGCTAAAAATGAATGGCACAAGTCATAGGAATGTTCAGTAACCCTACTTCCTAAACACTCTACTAGCTGTTTTTGAACAGGTGCTTTGCACATTTTCTGATTAAATTTTCCTTATGCTTTGCTGGTTTATGTGCTGAAGTGTTTGAAATCTTTTCTCACTTCCTACATTTTACTCACACGCTCCACAAAACAGTACCCTATTATCTGTAGATATTAAATCACTCGAAGACTCTTTCTGTAAATTAATTAATCTAGCACTCGAAGTTGGTTTTATTTTCGACATTTGAAGAGCTTTTTAGCATTTTATGTGCCTAATTTAATTTGGTGGGAAACAGTTCACAAGACTGTTACGTTTGAAGACCACGACGCGGTGGGCAGGCAAGTGTTGCTATAATCTTGCTAGTCAAAACATTGACCTGCGCTTTATCTTTGTTAATATAAACCTCTCAGATAACGCACTGATTATTCTCGACTCACATACATATAATGAAAGGATGTAAACAGGGAATTCACTTCATGACAACCTGACCCAACATTAGTTCTCGCCACCTTGCGAGCTGTATCATCATGTGCAATACCACCAATATGAAAAATATTATACAGATGGAAAAAAAATAATAAAAACCATTAAAATATGCAGTATAGGGGCTATAATATTGACATAATATTCATTTATCAAAACCAAGAAAATATGCAGTTATATGCAGCATACAATTATGTCCAAATAACTGAAAATTCCATAATTCGTGCACATCATGTAAAAGCATACATTTTAACCCCTATGAAAAAACATGCAAATGCATGAACTTCCTAGACCTAATTATTACAAACCCTACTTCTGTAAGTTTCGTCATTCTAAGCATTTTCTTGCATTTTTTTATCATCTCAAATATCCATGCGCATTAAAAAACAACTCGGATGGCATTAAAAATAACAGACAAAATATTTAGCGAATATTCTAGTCAGAATATTAATATTTTAACTGAAGAGACGAAGTCGAACACATACCTGACCTATCCTTGATGAACAGTTGATTTATAATTGTCATATGTTTAATTTCCCTGGCTGTTACTGTTCTCACAGACTACTGGACTAGCTGTGGTTCCAACTCTGAAAATAAATATTAATTAAAATGTATGAACGTTATTCCAAGTGCTTTACTTTTAAATAATTATTAATATTAAATAGTACTAAATAAATGAATTATTAATTACTTCATATTTGTGATAATTTTTCTTCTGGTTCGCGGCTGCGAGTTTGTCATATGAAAGCCTCATGGTGCATGGGGAACGTGGCTATGAGCGGTAGCCAAATGTTTTAAAGCTGGTCGCTATATGAAGGCTTTGAAATTCCCTTCCTTTTGCAAGGCTATAAAAACGTGAGCAATGATCTTCCATTTGAGAAAAGTTTAACTTTTGGAAAATTCACACAAATAACAAGGAATATATCCTAAATAGCTTACCCTACAAGAAAATTTATTGAGACATAAAATGTGTATTTTAACAAGATCAGAGCAATTCCGCGTGTGACTAACTGACATTTACACTACATTTTCTTCTTAAAATGTCTGTCTAATGGTCAATATAGGTGTAAAAATGTTATTTTAACAACATATGATGACAGAGAATGCATTGGCGGTTGTGATAGGGAATATAAAAACCTTAAAAAATGATACAATTATTTAATAATGAGCGCTAAACTTTTCGTGACTAACTGAACTACAGTTGACAAAAATGTCAGTACATTTTCGTATTATTTTACTCCGGGGTCTCCGTCTAGGGGATATGTGAATAGCGACCAGAAGGTGCCCAAGCTGAGCAGAACATTACTTCCACTTACTGGTGTCTAGGGGATATGTGGATAGCGACCAGAAGGTGCCCAAGCTGAGCAGAACATTACTTCCACTTACTGGTGTCTAGGGGATATGTGGATAGTGACCACAAGGTACCCAAGCTGAGCAGAACATTACTTCCACTTACTGGTGTCTAGGGGATATGTGAATAGCGACCACAAGGTACCCAAGCTGAGCAGAACATTACTTCCACTTACCGGTGTCTAGGGGATATGTGAATAGCGACCACAAGGTACCCAAGCTGAGCAGAACATTACTTCCACTTACTGGTGTCTAGGGGATATGTGGATAGCACCACAAGGTACCCAAGCTGAGCAGAACATTACTTCCACTTACTGGTGTCTAGGGGATATGTGAATAGTGACCACAAGGTACCCAAGCTGAGCAGAACATTACTTCCACTTACTGGTGTCTAGGGGATATGTGAATAGTGACCACAAGGTACCCAAGCTGAGCAGAACATTACTTCCACTTACCGGTGTCTAGGGGATATGTGAATAGTGACCACAAGGTACCCAAGCTGAGCAGAACATTACTTCCACTTACTGGTATCTAGGGGATATGTGAATAGTGACCACAAGGTGCACAAGATGAGCAGAACATTACTTCCACTTACTGGTGTCTAGGGGATATGTGAATAGTGACCACAAGGTACCCAAGCTGAGCAGAACATTACTTCCACTTACTGGTGTCTAGGGGATATGTGAATAGTGACCACAAGGTACCCAAGCTGAGCAGAACATTACTTCCACTTACTGGTGTCTAGGGGATATGTGAATAGCGACCACAAGGTACCCAAGCTGAGCAGAACATTACTTCCACTTACTGGTGTCTAGGGGATATGTGAATAGTGACCACAAGGTACCCAAGCTGAACAGAACATTACTTCCACTTACTGGTGTCTAGGGGATATGTGAATAGTGACCACAAGGTGCACAAGTTGAGCAGAACATTACTTCCACTTACTGGTGTCTAGGGGATATGTGAATAGTGACCACAAGGTGCACAAGTTGAGCAGAACATTACTTCCACTTACTGGTGTCTAGGGGATATGTGAATAGTGACCACAAGGTACCCAAGCTGAGCAGAACATTACTTCCACTTACTGGTGTCTAGGGGATATGTGAACAGCGACCACAAGGTACCCAAGCTGAGCAGAACATTACTTCCACTTACTGGTGTCTAGGGGATATGTGAATAGTGACCACAAGGTGCACAAGTTGAGCAGAACATTACTTCCACTTACTGGTGTCTAGGGGATATGTGAATAGTGACCACAAGGTACCCAAGCTGAGCAGAACATTACTTCCACTTACTGGTGTCTAGGGGATATGTGAACAGCGACCACAAGGTACCCAAGCTGAGCAGAACATTACTTCCACTTACTGGTGTCTAGGGGATATGTGAATAGTGACCACAAGGTACCCAAGCTGAGCAGAACATTACTTCCACTTACTGGCGTCTAGGGGATATGTGAATAGCGACCACAAGGTACCCAAGCTGAGCAGAACATTACTTCCACTTACTGGTGTCTAGGGGATATGTGAACAGTGACCACAAGGTCCCCAAGCTGAGCAGAACATTACTTCCACTTGCTGGTGTCTAGGGGATATGTGAATAGTGACCACAGGGTACCAAGCTGAGCAGAACATTACTTCCACTTACTGCTGTCTAGGAGATATGTGGATAGTGACCACAAGGTACCCAAGCTGAGCAGAACATTACTTCCACTTACTGGTATCTAGGGCATATGTGAATAGCACCACAAGGTACCCAAGCTGAGCAGAACATTACTTCCACTTACTGGTGTCTAGGGGATATGTGGATAGTGACCACAAGGTACCCAAGCTGAGCAGAATATTACTTCCACTTACTGGTGTCTAGGGGATCTGTGAATAGTGACCACAAGGTACCCAAGCTGAGCAGAACATTACTTCCACTTACTGGTGTCTAGGGGATATGTGAATAGCGACCACAAGGTACCCAAGCTGAGCAGAACATTACTTCCACTTACTGGTGTCTAGGGGATATGTGGATAGCACCACAAGGTACCCAAGCTGAGCAGAACATTACTTCCACTTACTGGTGTCTAGGGGATATGTGGATAGCGACCAGAAGGTGCCCAAGCTGAGCAGAACATTACTTCCACTTACTGGTGTCTAGGGGATATGTGGATAGTGACCACAAGGTACCCAAGCTGAGCAGAACATTACTTCCACTTACTGGTGTCTAGGGGATATGTGAATAGCGACCACAAGGTACCCAAGCTGAGCAGAACATTTCTTCCACTTAGTGGTGTCTAGGGGGTATGTGAATGGCAATCACAAGGTACCCAAGCTGAGCAGAACATTACTTCCACTTACTGGTGTCTAGGGGATATGTGAATTGCGACCACAAGGTACCCAAGCTGAGCAGAACATTACTTCCACTTGCTGGTGTCTAGGGGATATGTGAATAGCGACCAGAAGGTACCCAAGCTGAGCAGAACATTACTTCCACTTACTGGTGTCTAGGGGATATGTGGACTGCACCACAAGGTACCCAAGCTGAGCAGAACATTACTTCCACTTACTGGTGTTTTGCTCCTCACTGTAACATTTCTATCTGACCTTACCTTGGTCATCTCTTGTTCTCTTCCGACCCCGATGCTATTTGGGTTCCCGAGGGCTAAGGAGTCTTTATTTTCCCAACCTCTGCATTTCTCTAATTTCTCTATAAAACCTTAACCCCTAGCATGCTGACCTGTCATGACATGTAATACGTCCTCTGATTGGTAATCAGAGGATATGGGCGGTGAATTTATTTTGATAACTCTCCCGGTCAGGTCGATGAGACCCGTAAACCAATGACAGGTGTGGTCCTCCAGACATTCTGGGGGTTGTGAGAGAGCGATGTGACCGCTAAAACACAAAAATATGGCGCTCTCTAAAAAGCGGTTACTATTACTGCTATTGCTCTCTTCAATATCATCAATGAAAAATATTGGAGAGCAAGAGGATTAATGACTTCAATGCCAGAAATCCAGCATTAGCTAACAACAACATTTTTGTATAGTATCATTTGGTCTATGTCTAACGGTTTACCAGTTATAGAAAAGTCGTCCAGAATAAACAGAACTACATAGGCTAAAGTGAGAAATTTCGAAATATACATTTAATTTGTCATAAAAATGTCTCAAGCAAATTACTTTTTAATCAAAATCGTTAGAACCATTTTCAAGAAAATCTAAATTTGTGAAAAATTTCGCATGTAAAGAGTAGTTTAGGGTGGAGCAATTCTCTTCAAAATTTTCGTGTCACATCCTTGAAAGAGGTAAACTTAAATACCAAATTTAGTTTTTAACCTACTTTTCGTTTTTGAGTAATGCTGTCCACATACACACACATACACACACACACGGACCTTTTTCTAAAAATACTTTTTTGTATTCAGGGAACCTCAAAATATATTTCCGGTGAAATCTCCTCATCGAATTTTTGGGTGTAATAAAGTTCCCCTACTTACTGTACGCAGTAGAGAAAGTGCAAATGAATATCCCTTGCACATAATTAATACGAGTTTTACCAATAATTTATATAAAGATCGTGGCGTAACTGTTAACTCTGTCATTTGCCACGCGCGTTGTATCCTGTTTACATCTCTTCTAGAGGAGAGATCGACCCGTCCAAAGCTAGCATCAGATCTTCGCTTCATTTCGGATATTTAGGTCATTGTTTTGTCAACCGCAAACCTCTGTTTCCCCGCCGGCCGGCCGGCCGACCGCTGCGCTCTACCGACTTACTTCCATCATTGTTGTCACGAGCCTTATCCTTTGTTTAGTTTCGTCTTCAGTTGTTTCTCAATAGCGGTGCAATAAATGGAGCTCTCCAGAGCGGTTCCTAAGCGACTGAGGTATATACCCAAACTGAAAGAAGGAAGCACTGCACATTTAACTACCGATGTTCGATTTCAGCGGCAGTTTCCATCTTTTACTTTCTCTACTGGTAAGTAGGGGAAGTATTGTATTCCACCCAAAAATTCGATGTCGAGATTTCACAGGAAATACATGTTTTGAAACCCTCTAAATAAAAAGAAAAGCATTTTTAGAAAAAGTTCCCTGTGTGTTGTCTGGGGCCAACATAACTCAAAAACGAAAAGTCGGTTAAAAACCAAAGCTGATATTTAAGTTTAATGTCTTCGAAGGATGCGACATGAAGATTTTGAAGGAAATAGTTGATTTTCTTGAAAATAGCTCTAACGATTTTAATTAAAATGTCATATGTTTGACATATTTTGATGACAAATGAAATGTATATCTTGAATTTTTTGGCTCTAGCCCATGTAGTCATATTTACTCTGGACAACTTTTGCATAACTGGTAAACCGTCAGACACAGACCAAATCATACTACACAAAAACTGTATATCTTGATAAAATACACAATTGATGTCTGAATAAATTTTCTTGTAGGTTGAACCATTTCGGAGATATTCATTGTTATGTGTGTGAGTTTCGGACAACTTAAAACTTTCCTGAAATGGAACATCGTTGTTCATTTGTTTATGTTAAGCGTGCAAAGAGAATGGGATCTTAAAGCTTTAAGATATTTGACTATCGCTCAAAGCCTACTGTATTCTAATATTCCCCTTGTACCTACAAGGAAATAAGCAATAAGATAATTTGAACAAATGTTTATCTCAACTAACACGAAGAAGATATAGGAATAAGAGTTTGTAAGAATGGTTAGTACAAGAGTAGAGAAAGTCACATGAGTGCGGCACATCTACCATTTACAATTTTTAAGTATATTTTGTAGGTATTTTGCTTGTCATATATAAATTACTTATATCAACTTCATGATCATGATGATGATGATGATGATGATGATGGTGATGATGATGATAGTAGTGGTGGCGACGTTGTTTTTTCTTCGGCGATCTAAAGCATAAAAACATCCCTATCGAATTTTTGGAGAAAATGCATATCCCTCTTTTTATCTTCCAATAAATTGAAGATAAATTGAAAGTAAAACTCGAACCCAGGAGTTGTTGAGAAATGTGTGAAAATTCCGTGCTCATGAATATTTTAGAAGGAAAGGAAAGGACGCGCAATTTGGCATCTCTATCATTACCAGTCAAGTGATAATGATAGTGGTGAAAAATACCTACGTGGTACAAAGCTGCTGATCGAGCATGTATTTATTAGTGTGTGGTGTTAAACTGCAAGATAAGAACCCACTTGTTCAGTATGTGATGTCAACAGGTCACTCTACGCACCTAGCGGCAAACTGCTTTTCAATCTCACATTTCCCAACATTTTCTATCGAGTACAACGCCATTGTCAACGACATAGCCTTCGCATAGTATACTAAATGTTGTAGTGATAAATCATCAAACCACGGACAACGCCGGGTATTTCACCTAGTAACAAAGAAACACAAGACTATTGGACAAGTACAACCTAAGTCTAAATGTTGTAGTGATAAATCATCAAACCACGGACAACGTCGGGTATTTCAGCTAGTAACAAAGAAACGCAAGACTATTGGACAAGTACAACCTAAGTCTAAATGTTGTAGTGATAAATCATCAAACCACGGACAACGTCGGGTATTTCAGCTAGTAACAAAGAAACACAAGACTATTGGACAAGTACAACCTAAGTCTAAATGTTGTAGTGATAAATCATCAAACCACGGACAACGCCGGGTATTTCAGCTAGTAACAAAGAAACACAAGACTATTGGACAAGTACAACCTAAGTCTAAATGTTGTGGTGGTAAATCATCAAACCACGGACAACGTTGGGTATTTCACCTAGTAACAAAGAAACACAAGACTATTGGACAAGTACAACCTAAGTCTAAATGTTGTGGTGGTAAATCATCAAACCACGGACAACGTCGAGTATTTCACCTAGTAACAAAGAAACACAAGGCTATTGGACAAGTACAACCTAAGTCTAAATGTTGTAGTGATAAATCATCAAACCACGGACAACGTCGGGTATTTCAGCTAGTAACAAAGAAACACAAGACTATTGGACAAGTAGAACCTAAGTCTAAATGTTGTAGTGATAAATCATCAAACCACGGACAACGTCGTGTATTTCACCTAGTAACAAAGAAACACAAGACTATTGGACAAGTACAACCTAAGTCTAAATGTTGTAGTGATAAATCATCAAACCACGGACAAGGTCGGGTATTTCACCTAGTAACAAAGAAACGCAAGACTACTGGACAAGTACAACCTAAGTCTAAATGTTGTAGTGATAAATCATTAAACCACGGACAACGCCGGGTATTTCACCTAGTAACAAAGAAACACAAGGGACAAATGATGAGATATTTGGGTTGTGAACCCAGTGGAAGGAACACAGTGAGCTGTATTCTTGGCGACACACCAGCGCGCTACTGTTTGTGGACAAGCAATGTCACGGTCCTAAGCCTCCCATTCCAAATGCTCCGGGATTTATTAATGCTGCCCAGATTAGAGAAACATTTACACATTGGTTTAAGGGATGGGGATTTATTTAAGTCGCAGCCGCGCAGTGGTCCAGGGGGATTACAGAGTGAACAAAAAAACAGCGCGTGCGATTTTATGGGCAAGGCCCCTCGCCCTTTTTACACGTGCAGCGATAATGTGCGTGATTTTTCAAAGTGTAAAGAGCGAGCGGTGTGTGAAGGACGTGTGATTAACATAGTGACTTAGTGGCCCCCTAATCGACTATTGTCACAGAGAAAAGTTATGACCGACCGACCGACCGACCGACCGACCACTGCCATATGATACAGCTGTACGATGTCATTTTGTCTTATATGTATACATACGCTCATTCCATTTATCCAGCACTGTCCATTGTTTCGCTGTCAGCCGTGGGAAGGGTGGAAAAGTAACCGCTGTGTCTGTGACCATGACATTAACAATCAGATGTGTTTGATTCATATGACTTTCTGTACTCACTCTTCTCAAATACTTTGAGTAATCCTCATTCTGCACTTACACATTTGTTTTTGATTGTTACCAACTTTAAACCCCGTTTTTAAACTCTGTATTCAATCTAAAAATTCTATGTCGAGATTTCACCGGAAATATATGCTTTGAGGTCCCCTGAATGGGGGGGGAAAAAAAAAAAGCATTTTTAGAAAAAGGTCCGTGTGTGTGTGTGTGTGTGTGTGTGTGTGTGTGTGTGTGTGTGTGTCAGTCTGTGGACACCATAACTCAAAAACGAAAAGTGCGTTAAAACCCAAGTTAGTATTTAAGTTTAATATCATTCAAGGATACGACACGAAGATTTTAAAGAAAATGGCCCCACTCTAAACTACGCTTTACATCGACAATTTTTCGAATAATTTTGATTTTCTGAAAATGGCTCTAACGATTTTGATTAAACTGATATATCTCTAAGATATTTGTATGACAAATGAAATGTATATTTTGAATTTTCTGGCTATAGTCCCTGTAGTCGTATTTACTTTGGACGACTTTTGCATAACTGGTAAACCGTTAGAGATAGACCAAATCATACTATGCAAAAATGTAGATCTTGCTAAAATACACAATTTGTGTCTCAATAAATTTTCTTGTAGGGTGAACCATTTCGGAGATATTTCTTGTTATGTGTGTGAGTTTCGGAAAAGTTAAAACTTTCGTGAAATGGATCATCGTTGTTCATTTTTTATATGTTAAGCGTGCAAAAAGAACGGAATCTCAAAGCGTTAAAAGATTTGACTATCACACAAAGCCTTCTGTATTCTAATATTGCCCTTGTACCTACAAGGAGATAAGCAATAAGAGTTTGTAAGAATGGTTAGTACAAGAGTAGAGAAAGTCATGTGAGTGTAATACACTAGACTTTTTTGTAATTATCTTAAAAAGGTAACCAACATTTTTCGTTCGTAGTTTCGTTGAGAATATTGCTTTCGACATATACATATTGTATCTTAGAAAGCCGTTGAATTGGTATGTAATGGAATTTTCGTATTGGAGATATTGAAATAGTGGAGCATTTGCTATAGATGAGTAAATGGGGGTGAAGGTTATAAATTAGTAATGCAACAAGTATTAATTAGATTGGAGGAAGGAGTTTGGCTCCATGCAGCCTCCCCAACTAACTACCCAAGCAAGCTCGGAAACTTGAAGCGGTTACCGCTTGAAGACATTTGTAACAGGTGGAGTGAGTATCAAGAACTTGGACTTGCAGCAGCTGGTGAACCCTTCTCATCCCATAAGGTAGGTAGACATCACATGCATATTTATATGGCAGTACGTAGGTACCAGCTGCACACCATTCATTGTAAAGATCTGATTCCCAACTCTCGAAAAATCCTATCTTACGTCTCACAAAATCTTCCAACGAATGTCATCCAGGAGGCCGTATATGACTGTTTGATGGTTGAACATTTTGTTTAATCCTCAGTATTTAAGAGTTTTACAGTGTGTATCATCTGTTCTTGTGCTACGAGTGGAAATAGAAGAGTTTTTGAAGGATTTCTTCGTACCCAATCCGGGTTTGACTCGGGCCGCTCGGATTTTAACAAAAACCTGCAGCAAACTAAGGTAACCTAAAAATGTCTTCTCCATTGACTAACCCAACTCAAAGTTATTCCTTAATGGCAAAGAATGGACCGACTAAAGATCAGGCAATTGTAATTGAAGCATATGAGGGTATCCATCTTAAAGAATATATTTATGCTATTGGCAAACTCACCGATCCTTCTCAAATTCGATTTGTATCCAGAATCTCAAATAACAGAATTTGCATTTACTTAGCGAGTAAACAACTGGCTGAAACTCTATGTAACCAACATGCTAAAGTTAAAGTTAACAACGTTACATTAACGTTGCGGCCACTCCTAACCAAACAACGTAGAATCATACTGTCAAACGTATGCCCAGTTATACCCAACTCTGATCTTGAACATGCTTTAAGTAACTTTGGAATTAACACCACCTCTGCAATAAGGCATATTCGAGCAGGATTTAACCTCCCAGGTTACTCTCACATACTGAGCTTCCGACGTCAACTCTATGTTCAACCTGAGGATTTTGAAAAGCTTCCAGATAGTTTTGAGGTGCATCATGAGGGTACTGCATACTGGATATATGTATCTTCAGATACTCCAACGTGCTTTGTGTGCAAGATGGAGGGTCATTTGGCTAAACAATGCACTCAACAAATTACCGAACTGCCAATACCTACCACTATCGACTCTAACACTGTAGACTTTCCTCCTCTCTCACCGAGAATGGTGCCACCCGATGAGCCTCCCTTGCCTAAAGAAGGGGCCAATGTCAAAACCAGTCTAACAGAGCCACATATTCCGACTCCAATATTGGACCATACTGTTCTTGCTGCTTCCTCTAGCACAGCATTGCAATGTGTGAACATTCCTCCAAAACAAACTAACGACCAGTCTCTGGCACCTCACGCTTGTGCAAAACGTCCACTTTCCAGTACCAGTAGTGCTGATACAGAATCGTCTGAGGGGCCTGTCAGCTATCACTCTCACCTGTCTCCGAAAGCTGAATCATCTGTTGATGATATTGTCCAAAAGCACAAATCTACCCCGCTAGCCAAAAAACCAAAACCTTCAGATGCTGTGCTATCTATCACTAAATCACTTTCGCCCATCAAACCGATGTTGGATGCTGCGCCAAGTGAATTTATTTTCACCTTTACTGAACTTTGCAGCTTCTATGAGAACGCATACGGGTCAAGTGACTTCACCAAAGTAGCCCTAACCTATACTACTGATTTGCAAGGAATAGTGGAAATGCTTCGCAAGATATATCCCCATCTTACAAGCAATAGCATTAAAAATCGCACAACCAGACTGCAAAAGAAACTAATGGCATTAATAGAGAGCGGTACTGATGTACCAAAATCATCCCCTATGGATGCTGATGAGGCTGAAGGGTCTTTCTCTTCATAATGAAGTGCGAACTTACCCTACTGCAATGGAATATCAATAGTTATCACTCACATCTTGAATACCTACAGCTGCTTTTGCATTCCCACAATCCTCTTATTCTTTGTTTACAAGAGACCAACTTCAATGAAAATTATATAGCTCCTCTTAAACAATATTCTGGATATCATCGTAACCGCACAGGAGCTTGGAGAGCAAGTGGCGGTGTTGCGACTTATATTAAAGATAGTTTACCACATAAAGAAATACCTCTTAATACTTCATTGGAGGCTGTAGCTGTGTCTGTTTTTTCAACAACAGAGATCTGTATTTGCAATCTTTACCTACCAAACAGTATCACTGTTGATCTATCTACGCTTTATGCACTGATTGCTCAACTGCCTAAACCATTTGTACTACTTGGTGACTTTAACAGTCACAATCCTGTATGGGGCAGTAAAAAACTTGATCAACGCGGGAAAATGTTTGAAACTTTATTACGTACTTCGGATTTAACACTCCTTAATCTTCCAATGCCAACCCACTATGATATCTACCATAACAGTTACAGCTGCATTGATCGCACCATGTGTTCTTCCAGCATAGCACACTTATTCCAGTGGTCTGTCTATTCCACCCCTCAGGGTAGCGATCACTTTCCGATCACCATCTCTGCTCACCATTTTACACCTACTTCTGAATTACGGTTTCCCACTTGGAATCTTAATAAAGCAGATTGGAATCTTTATAAAGATTTACTTTTAAAAGCCTTGCAACAGCTTCCAATTCCTGACTTGTTTCCACAAATGGATATCGATGAAATTGTTTTAAAATTTTCTACCGCTCTAGTTGGGACGGCAAAACGTTCTATACCTACAACCAGAACTGGCAACTACAACAGAACTGTTCCATGTTGGAATGAAAAATGCCAAGAAGCTATTAAGTTAAAACATAGGACATACTATAAATACAAACGAAACCCTACCTTAGTCACTAAATCTGAGTTCCAGCAACTTCGAGCTGCTGCACGACGTGAAATTAAGCGAAGTAAAAGGGAATCTTGGTTGACCTACGTCTCATCCCCTACCAACAAAACTTCTCAGACTGAACTGTGGCATAAACTCCAAGCTATATGTGGTACACGTCGGAAACCTTCGATCAATCATCTTCGAAGAACACCCTCTGGCGAAGCCATCACTGAACCACAGATTATTGCAGATACTCTTGCATCTACCTTTTCTTCTGTATCCAGTGAATCCAAGGATAACCAGGCAGATTTTCTAACTCCTTGCCCCTTACAAGCAACTCTTTCCTCGGCTTCCATAGATTTCAGTCAGCCCTTCAACGAAGACCTTACAATGGATGAAATGCTTGCTGAATTACATCACTGTAAGAGCAAAAGCGCTGGACCTGACAACATTCCTTATGCGCTTCTTAAAGAACTGCCGCATAGGGGGTTACAGTATTTATTGAAGGTATTCAATTACATCTGGAAAGCACAACGCTTTCCCAGTCAGTGGCGATCGTCTATTGTGATTCCTATACCTAAGCCAAACAAGGATCATTCCAATCCTAACAACTATCGCCCTATTTCACTGACATGCACCATGTGTAAACTGCTAGAGAAGATCATTAACAGAAGATTGCGATGGTTTTTGGAACACGACAAATTCTTCAACGATTTACAAAGTGGCTTCCGCCAATACAGATCTACGCTAGATACCTTGTTGATACTGGAGTCTGAAATTTGCAATGCTTTTGCCAGCCATCAGCATATGCTTACTGTGTGTCTCGACATTTCTAAAGCCTATGATACGGTGAAACGTCCTCACATCATTCTAGAACTCCTTAAGGCCAACGTCAAAGGAAATATGCTTGCATTTATTGTTAACTTCCTTCAAGATCGAAGGATGTGTGTGAGAACCAATGGTGTCTTGTCACAAAGTGTTGTCCTTGATAAAGGTATACCGCAGGGCTCGGTATTGAGTGTAACACTTTTTTTAGTGGCTGTTAACTCAGTATTTTCATGTATTCAACCTCCAGTAAAGGCTGTACTGTTTGCTGATGACCTGACAATATATTGTAAAGGAAAGAATATTACTACTACACAAGAGCTACTACAATCAACACTCAACAATTTTAAAAATTGGAGCCACAACACTGGCCTTATTTTTTCTTCCCAAAAAAGTCAAGCTATTCTTTTCTCCAGATTGAAAACTCCTAGCCCAAACCCTATACTACACATTATCAACTGCCAACTCCCAGTGGTAAATACCGTCCGTATACTGGGCATGCACTTTGATCATAAGTTGACTTGGATACACCATCTTAAGCTTCTTAAAGCTGATTGTGTTAGGCGGCTTAATCTTTTAAAAGTCTTATCTGCCAAAGGGTGGGGAGCCGATCTCAGTGTTCTACTTCGCACTTACAGAATTACCATCCTCTCCAAGTTGGATTATGGTTCTATTGTTTATAACTCCGTCAAACTATCAAGTCTTAAAATGCTGGACACTGTTCAAACCACAGCTCTAAGAATTGCACTTGGGGCATTCCATACTAGTCCTACAGAGAGTCTAAAAATTGCAGCAGATGAACCACCACTTTCTTTCCGACGTAAAATGTTAAGTCTTACTTATTTTACCAAGACCTTAACCAGACCTAATTCTGGTGCAGTTGCTCATATATCACGCCAAGATAATACTCAACCCAAAGGGTTCCCTATCCAACCCTTCTCCCAAAGAATTGTTACATACCTTGAAGAGTTTAATCTGAGTATTCCTTCTTTCATTTCCCGTACCTTCAACATAAATGATATACCATGGAGAATAAAATTACCTGTCATCAACACCACTTTGACAAAATATGTGAAGGCTCATACCCAAAAATCTTGTTTTACCATGCTGTTCAAAGAATTGTGTGACACGTATGCCAATTTTGAGCCAATTTATACCGATGGTTCCCGGTGTGACAACAATAATGGCTGTGCGGTGGTTGCTCCTAACCACACCATGATGTATAGTCTACCAGACACTCTCACCATTTTCTCTAGTGAACTGTTTGCTATACGTTTCGCCATGGACTATATATCAAAGAATGGAGACTTCAAATCATTCATTATATACACAGATTCCCTTAGTGCATTAATGGCTATACAACAACGATCTCCTTGCCACACCTTGGTAAGGGAGATACGTGAATTATACAGTGAGCTTATTTCATCAGGTAAATAAATAATATTGGCATGGATACCATCTCACTGTAACATACCAGGAAATGATCTTGCTGACACTGCCGCAAAAGAAGCTACCAAGCATCCTCCAAGCTTACCAGATCTTAAGCTACCTCATGAAGACTATTTACGGCATCTTAAAACAACTATCCTACGCCGATGGAAGACAGATTGGACACCTACATCCAACAGCAAACTGCATGATATCTGTCCAATACCTAACCTGTTCACAACAATTACAACACTAACCCGGCGAGACCAGGTGCTAATAACCCGATTATGCATTGGCCACACTGCGCTCACTCATTCCTACATTCTGCCCCGTGAACTTCCTCCTAAATGTACTCTGTGTGATTCTACTCTCATCTGCTCACTGTTTGCCCAAGATACACTCACCAGCGACTTCAGTATGGAGTTCCTGAGAACCTTCAGCTAGCTTTGGGTGATCAACAATATCACAAGAAAATCATCAAGTTCATCAAAGCATGCAAAGTTAATGTTTAAATTCATTGTAAACTTCATGATATGTTTCCTCCTTTTTTTCCTCAATGTTTAGTCGCGATATGACTTTTATGTTGAAGCGACTTCAAATAATAAATAAATTAAAAAAAAAAATCTTCCAACATTACTACATCCTATATCAGGTCACAAATATGATAGAAGCATCTGATGGTTTGCACTCACATGATCTTCTCTACTCACTCTTCTACAATTTATTCTTACAAACACATTCCTATATCTTCTTGTTCTTCTCAAGACACTAGGACTTCAAAATTGAAGGCCCCGAACCACCTTCTTTCCCAGGGATATAAATAGGAAGAATTGCTCCTCTAGGTTGGTGGTTGGACGTGAGGAAAAATAACCTTGCTCACAAATCTCAACAAGAAATAGCTGGATAGATAAATTCTTCTATCCACTTCATAAGAATACAGATAAGCATTTACAGAAGCTATCTTATTACTAATTGTTTTATAGATGCAACTGAAATATGGGAAAGGACAGGCAAGGTATTTGTTTGTGTTCTCAAGAAGCACCTTTACTGTGCTTGTTTACGTACTGAGCTAGGGAAAGTGACACCCGCACAACCTGCAGTGTTGCCAGCTTGTTTTCGAGAAAACTAAAATATCTCCGTAGGAAATGGTCAGAGACAAAAACGCAAGATGCAAAATACCCTCCAAATATGGAGATCTACCACTGGTTTAAATTAATGTTAGGATTTAAAAAAAATCCGAACTGGTAATTCACATACAAAATTACCAATTTCAATTTTTTCATTTCTTCGGCTGTAGCTTTCAATTTTCCCAATGTGATTTTTACTTCCTCTACTGGTAAGTAGAGGAAGTATTGTGTTCCACCCAAAAATTCGATGTCGAGATTTCACCGGAAATATATGTTTTGAGACCCCCTGAATCCAAAAAAAGCCTTTTAGAAAAAGGTCTCTCTCTCTCTCTCTCTCTCTCTCTCTCTCTCTCTCTGTGTGTGTGTGTGTGTGTGTGTGTGTGTGTGTGTGTGTGTGTGTGTATGTGTGGACAGTATAACTCAAAAACGAAAAGTAGCTTAAAAACCAAAGTTGATATTTAAGTTTAACGTCTTTCAAGGATGCGACATGAAGATTTTGAAGAAAATAACCCCACCCTAAACTACCCTTTACATGGAAAATTTTTCGAAAATTTTGATTTTCTTGAAAATGGCTCTATCGATTTTGATTAAAATGTCATATGTTTGAGATATTTTGATGACAAAGGGAATGCATATTTTGAATTTTCTGGCTATAGCCCCTGTAGTCGTATTTACTCTAGACGACTTTTGCATAACTGGTAAACCGTTAGAGATAGACCAAATCACACTATACAAAAAATGTAGATATTGCTAAAATACACAATTTATGTCTAAATAAATTTTCTTGTAGGGTGAACCATTTCGGAGATATTCCTTGTTATGTGTGTGAGTTTAGGAAAACTTAGAACTTTCGTGAAATGGATCATCGTTGTTAATTTTTTATGTTAAGTGTGCAAAGACAACAGAATCTCAAAGCTTTAAAACATTTGACTATCGCACAAAACCTACTGTATTCTAATATCCCCCTTGTACCTACAAGGAAATAAGCAATAAGATAATTTGTACAAATGTTTATCTCAACTAACACGAAGAAGATATAGGAATAAGATTTTGTAAGAATGGTTAGTTCAAGAGTAGAGAAAGTCATGTGAGTGAAACCTTTGCTCACAAATATATGTAGAACCAAATATTGCAGCAAAAATTCCCAGTCTAGCAATGTTTCGTTGGGAAAATATTTAAATAAGGTGCCACGTTATAGTTCTGCAAATGCTTATCTCAACATGAATTGTAAGATGAAGGTTTTGTAGGAAGAGTGAGTAGAGAAAGCTATAAGTGAGTAGTTCCGCAGGACCAGCAGTAAAACACTGGCTAGTTTTTACAAAGCCTGTCTGTTACTACACCGAAGGGAGAACACAGCGCATTGGCTTGAGGAATTAAAACTTTGTCATGTGTCTGTTTTATTTTTAAACCACGTTGCCCGCAGACACACACACACACACACACACACACACACACACACACACACACACACACACACACACACACACACACACACACAGACACACACCTTTACACAAGAAGGAATTTTAATTACGTTTGAACACAGCAGTAAACCATATCCACCACAAAACCACCGTAGTCCTGGCTTCAGTACCCGGCGACAATATCACACAAGTTCATGTTGCTCGATTGATGCTGAAATTATGGGACCAGTAAATAATATAACCGTCAGATTATATTTATATGCAGTATTTCATAAATAAAATATGAATTTAAATACTGGCACACAAGGCGAGGGTGCCTCGCGCGACTGTTGTGGACAAGTGATAACAATCAGAGCGGCAGAAGAAAACTGTTTTCGGGATTATGCGAGAAGTGTCCGGATGCCGGTATATCTCTACCTCCCTTGTATATAAGGAGGCGAGGAAACGAAGGAGTGAGTGCTGAGTTACATACAGAAGTGAATCAGTTTGAAGTTTGTGTGTGTGAGTCTGTGGACAGTATAACTCAAAAACGAAAAGTAGCTTAAAAACCAAAGTAGATATTTAAGTTTAATGTCTTTCAAGGATGCGACACAAAGATTTTGAAGAAAACAACCCCATCCTAAACTACCCTTTAAATGGAAAATTTTTCAAAACTTTTGATTTTCTTGAAAATGGCTCTAACAATTTTGATTAAAATGTCATATGTTTGAGATATTTTTATGACAAATGAAAAGTATATCTTGAATTTTCTGGCTATAGCCCCTGTAGTCGTATTTACTCTGGACGAGTTTTGCATAACTGGTAAACCGTAAGAGATAGACAAAATCTTACTGTACAAAAAATGTAGATCTTGCTAAAATACACAATTTATGTCTGAATACAGTTTCTTGTAGGGTGAACCATTTCGGAGATATTCCTTGTTATGTGTGTGAGTTTCGGAAATCTTTAAATTTTCGTGAAATGGATCATCGTTGTTCATTTTTTTATATAAGTATGCAAAGAGAACGTGATCTCAAAGCTTTAAAAGATTTGACTATCACACAAAACCTTCTGTATTCTAATATTGCCCTTGTACCTACAAGGAAATAAGCAATAATATAATTTGTGCAAATGTTTATCTCAACTAACACGAAGAAGATATAGGAATAAGAGTTTGTAAGAATGGTTAGTACAAGAGTAGAGAAAGTCATGTGAGTGCAACACGTCACATCAACACGTGGTACTGCTGTTCTTGTAATTACGTAATTCCAGTCGGTGATCTGACCCACGAACCATGAGCCCTAAGGTAAAGTTGAGAATATCGACGAGTAAGTTTCGATATCGGAAGCAGCAGGTTGCAAGCTGTGTGCCACAAAGTTGCAAGTTCCGGACATTAAGCTACCTAGCTAATCACTACAACAGCAACAACACACTGATAAACTTGCAACTCGCCTTCTATTAATATGCAACCGTTCCACTTAAACATGCTTCTAAAAAATGAGCTTTGTTTACATGTTTTCTAATGTTTTGCTGTAATAGTTTGTATTATTATCATGAGTACCTGGGCGACCGAGCTTCGCTCGGCGTTTTTCGCCTCTGTTTTTGTGAAATCTTGTATTTTGTGGGAGAAGATACTTATTTAGACAAACCTGAAAGGTAAAACGCTAACTAAATAAAACTACTTGTCGCCATTGTTAAGAGTAATGTCTGAGATACAAGAGATATAGAAATACATAAAAATATTTCATAAACAGCATCATTTCAGCTGTAAAACGTGTACTGCTGAAAGCAGGCCTCCCCCATAGATATACACCCAGTTTGAGGTTTTCGTCGAGCATTTGTTCCATTATGGAGTTCAGTTCTTTGCTGCTGTAATTGACTCCAGGACGTTAACACGTTGGCCGAGGTCCTTCATACTTCCATCGAGTTCTTCCATGGCTTCCTTAACCCCGGCCAGCCGCTAGTTAGTATTCTTCGATAGACCTGTCTTCATATTGGAATTCCCGTCTTCATCTTTTCCGTTTCGGAGTTTACATTTTCAATTTGGCTTCCATTTTTGTTCCCATATTTTCTATTCCGTAGTTTACATTTTTCCAATTCGGTTTTCATATTTGTTTCCTCTGTCGCATTCCGGAATTCCTTTCATTTCCCATTATGTCCATCTTGGCTAACATTTGTTTCATCAACTGTTCCATATCGTTTTTTTCGTTGCACTCCGGACACCGATTGAGGTTACTTTACTTTTTTAACTATTTCTTTATTTTTTATTAAAACACCGGAGCGACACTAGGCAAAATCAATGTTGAAGAACAACAAATACTAGAGGAAGAAAAGCTGGTTGATAAAGCCATGTGAATGTACTGCACATTTATGTTTCAAACATATAAAATTGAATGAATTGCTCGTAATTGTTTGTCGAAGCGGGAGTAGTGAAAGAAATGTGATTGTGTTTTACTAAAGAAAAATGAGTAGAAAAACCATGTGAATGTTATACGTTGCACTTATATTTCAAGTGTATGTAAAAATGTATGGATTGTTTGCAGAAGAGGGAGTAGCATGTTAGGTAAAAGAAAAGGGAGTAGAGAAAACCATGTGAATGTAATACATTGCGTGGTAAAATGGATTGCATAAAAACCTTCGCCATGAAAAAAATTAGATATGTCACTTTTCATGGCGATCGGTCAACCAGTTTTGGAATTTAATCACTCTTCAACATAAGATATGTATAGGCCTTGGTATGTATGAAGTTGATAAGCCATAGGGAATAACATGTGAATTGTTACGTAAAACAAAAGTGAGTAGAGAAAGTAGTATGAATGTAATACGTTGTATTTGTTTCAAACATATAGCAAATTGTATGAATTATATGTTGAAGGGCGAAGAGCGAAAGAAGACTGATTGTGTCTTGTAAAGGAAGAATTAGTAGAGGAAATCGTGTGAATGTAATACGCTGCATTTATATTTCAATCCTAGAATATTATATGAATTGTATGTTGAAGGGCAAACAGAGGATACATGAATGTGCTACGTAAAAGAAATGCGAGTAGAAAACCATTTGAAAGTAATATATTGTGTAGTAAAATTGTTACCATAAAAAATCTCCATGGGAAAAGAAAAAAAAAAAACAAAACAAAACAAAAAAAAAAAAAAAACATATACGTGCCGAATTTCGCGGCGATCGGTTAAGCGGTTTTCGAGCTTAACAGTTGGATATTTATGTATATAAACATTCAAGTTGTATAGATGATATGAATTGTTTGTAGAAGAGTGAGTGGAGAAATAGATGTGAATGTGTTACCTAAAAGTGAGTAGAGAAAACACTGTGAAAGTAATATGCGTGTATACAAAAATTTAACCAAACCTTTAGAGCCGTTTCTGAAATACCGGGAATACATATACAAGAATTGCACTGTGGAAGCGGGAATAAAAAAAGTTACTTTTTAGGTAAAATCGCGTTTTTTCGGGAATTACGACTATGTACTCGTAGATGAACTTCTGAATACAAAATTTGATGGAAATCGTTAGAGCCGTTTCCAAGTTGCGCGGAATACATATACAAGAATTGCTCGTTTAAATAGATAAGATTTAAGGATTTCCGACTACGATGTTTACTGTTTTAAATTGTCATTAACACCTAAACAGTGTGAAGATGGGCTTAGAAATTCATTTGATCAAGAAGTCCCACCTAAGGTAACAAACAGTGAATTCAAAAGATGTTTTTTTTTAGTGATGAATTTGATGAAGGCCGGAGGCCCAAGAACTGTTGTCACTGTTGGAGCAACGCTTGAAGAAGATCGACGGACATCTTAGGCATTTATTCGGGCGACATTGCACATACTTATGGGTCAATTCCAAAACATTTTACATCAACAGACGTGAGAAAACTTTTATCCATTACTCGCGGTCATAACCAACAACTCCTTAATTGGTAGAGACAATCTGATGTGTTGCACTCACATGACTTTCTCTACTCTTGCATTACTGTTAAGAATCTTATTCTTCTATCTTCTTCATGTTAGTTGAGATAAGCATTTACAGAAATTATCTTATTGCCTATTTCCTTGTAGGTACAAGAAGAATACGGGTAAACAGTAGGCTTTGAGCGATAGTCAAATCTTTTAAAGCTTTGAGATTGCGTTCTCTATGCACGGCCAAGACCTGAAAAGTGAATAAGGACTTGCCATTTGAGAAATTTCGTTTGTCATAAAAATATCTTTAACATATCGCATTTTAATCAAAATCGTTAGATCGGTTTTTGAGAAAATAAACATTTTCGAAAGTTTTCCCAACTAAAGGGTAGTTTAGGGTGGAGAATTTTCGTAAAACTCTTCGTGTCGCTTCCTTGAAACATATTATTACGCTCACATACACACATAGACCTTTCCTAAAAATGCTTTTTTGCATATATTTCCGGTGAAATCTCGACATCGAATTTTTGGGTGGAATACAATACTTGCCGTAGTTGAGAAAGTAAAAGCAGCTAATGTCCAAGGTGTGGTAGTGTTATTAAACGTTGTGCCTTTGCAGTTTTTGCTGCCTCCGTCCCTCTTACCCACTCGCTTGCTTGCTCCATTATCAGCTGCGAAGTAATCGCCTTCATAAGCCGCACTAGATGTGTGCTGCCATTGATATTTTCCATCTAAATGTTAATTGACAGTGAATGATTCGGCACAACAAAGTAATTACACACTCAATAGAATCCTGCTGGTATTTAATTGCTCATGATTTAGAAATCTCCCCAGCTTCAGCACGTTAAACAAGGGACTGCCGTTATACAAACATTATAGGATGGTAAGTGATTCTTTACTGAGTTTGAAAAAGCGAGAAGCAGTAGAGTATAAGTTGCCGTGAGTCACTCAAATATTACCTCGAAAATTTCCCTACGGCCTTCGCCAGGTGTGTGTTAGTCTGATCGCTGTCTTTAAACGCTACGGATTGCCGATAAACGATCACACAAAATCATACTGTGATACAAACAATTATAAGGCTGCAAGACACCAAAGGCACAAGGTTTAAAAATATACGCTCTTTTACGGCCATCAAAGATGCATCTGTTCATAACGATACTGCTATCCACCAATCAAAGGTGCACCTTTCACAACGATACTGCGGTCCACCAATCAGAGGTGCACCTGCTCATTACGATAGTGCTATCCACCAATGAAATGACCTGCGTGTAGCAATCAATACTTTGTCATTTGTGCACATCCCCACGCAGCTGAAAGCGAAGTTATCGATTCCCGTGTGTTCAATCAAATAACAACCAGTTCGAATTTAGGAAAACTAAAAATTGTAACAAACAAACTCGATTTATCTTCTCGTTTTTGGAAGTGTACGTTTTAAAGGTAATAACACACACACACACACACACACACACACACACACACACACATCTTGACTCATGTTTAAAAACATAAATATTCATATGAAATTTGAGTATAATGACTAGAACTAGGAAGTTCATACATTTGCATGTTTTTTTCATAGGGGTTAAAAATGTATGCTTTTACATTATGTGCACGAATTATGGAATTTTCAGTTATTTGGACATGATTTTATGATGCATATAACCACATATTTTCTTGATTTTTGATAAATGAATATTATTTCAATGTTATAGCCCCTATATAGCATATTTTAATGTTTTTTATGGTTTTTTATTATTTTTTTCTATCTGTATAATATTTTTCATATTGGTAGCATTTCTGAGACAATGGTTCTTTCCCATTAATAGATAGATTTGTATCCAGTACGAAGATAATTTTTGTTAAATCTCCTAAAAGAGTTAAGTTGTTTAGATCAACAGCACCTAATATCCGACTTCCTTCTGCACCAGTGTTAATCGATGGGGAACATGGGTCGATGCAGTTTTATATTATGCTGAGCACATAGAAATAGCCGAAGAGGTTGTTAATTCATTGGACTCGAAAGATGCTTCATCAATAGAAACTGTGCAAAATATTCTGTCAGGCACTGGGTTAAAAGAGGATCTTAGTTTCATACCTGCCCATTTTTCTTTCTTACCAACAGCCATAACGGCATTGGAAGCTGTGGGATCTCTTTTGCATGAATCACTTACTGTGCTAGAAAAAAAACAATATGTGACCCAAGTTCGGTTCCTGGTAGCATAGGACCAAAAGTGAAAGAGAAAGTGAATTATGTAATTTAAAAAAATTCTGGTTATAAACAGATGTGCGATATTCAAGACATCCTCGAAAGAAAACCATCTGTCACACCAAGAGAGTTGACTCTCTCTGTGAAGCAGTTAACATCATTTAAATATGCGCCGATAACATCTTGTGACGTGGAGAAAAGTTTTTCACGTTACAAAAGTGTTTTGTGAGACAACAGACGATGTTTTACAATTGAAAATTTGTGCAAAGTGTTGGTTGTGAACTGCAATTTAGCAGTTAATACTAGCAGCGGGACCACTTCTGCTTCAACCTCTAAGGAATAAGGTAACTTTATTTATTATTTATGCTAACTCGTCTTGTCTACTGCAAAGGGACATCATTCGTTTTAATTAAATAGTGCATATTTCTTGGCATATTTTCAAGTTTTAAGAGCATATTTGCATGCATATTTCAGTGCTTTTTAGGGCATGAACTTCCGAGCCCTAATAATGACAATTAACATGTTGGTATGGATATTATGAACTAACTTCCTAAAGCTCGTTTCATAAAATATACTAGCACATTAATTGCTGCCATTATGCTCCGGTCACAGAACAAAGGACGGGCGGGGCCAAAATACTTCACAGCACATGCAGGGCCGGCCAACGGTCAAAGGCGTTCAAGATCAGACTGGTTCGCGCGACTGTTTGTGTGTATGCGGTTACATAAAGGAGCTTTCTCCAGAACTTTCGAGAAAGATCTGGCCAACTGATCGCCGGCGTGTTTATAGAAGTCGAAAAAGGTCCGTGTGAAGTCATCCCCGCTATATAGGGAGACCAGAAGAGAGCAAGAGAGGAAGGTAGACTGTATTAATGTCAGTAAAAGAGAACGGCGTACTTTTGCAGAAGTAAAAGGTGATTCAGCTATGTAAAGCGTTTAAAATCATTAGGAACAGTGATGACAGATATTGAAATTACAGATGTAAATGCCAACTGCTGCACGTGAAAATGGTCCGTTAATTTGACATTTATTCCAAAATGGTAACATGAGCAATACTTCCTCCTTTCTGGGGAGAAGGTGCGCACACGTATTTAAAACGCTTTTTTAAAATTCGTAAAGCAAATGGTGTGATTGTCACGGTACTGAAGGAGAGATATGATGATAAAAAAGAAGTAACATCTGTCGAGTTGTGCACAAGCGTGGCTAATTTGGGTAGCGAGCGTGAAATAGCAGTGACGTAATTAGGGCAGTCCGTTAATCCGCCAGTCCGGATGATCCGCACCGCATCGCCAAGCGATGGATAAAGAACAAAAATAAAATTGCTGCCCGGACGGACGGACGGACGGACGGACGGACGGACGGACGGACGGACGGACGGACGGACGGACGGATGCAGTAATTTACGTTCGGCGAGGGGTAAATTACCATCTAAGCTACTTGACTCTTCTACTAAATTAATAACCTTGCTTTCAAACCCTACAATATCACCTTTATTAGTTTAGTTTGCTGTACCACCCTTTGTAAGTTAAATGGCCCTTAAGGGATGTGGGTGTTGTGGGCATAATACGAAAATACCCTTCATGCAAATAAGAAAAAAAAATGTAGGCCTTATTTAAACAAATATGTCTATATGCATTTTTTTCGTAGAGTGAACCATTTCGGAAACATTTCTTCTTATTTGTGTGCGTCTTTTCTCAAATTGAAAATCGCGATTCACTTTTTACTTTCTCTACTGGTAAGTAGGGGAAGTATTGTATTCCACCCAAAAATTCGATGTCGAGATTTCACCGGAAATATGTTTTGAGGCACCCCTGAATACAAAAAAAGCATTTTTGAAAAAGGTCCGTGTGTGTGTCTGTGTGTCAGTCTGTCAGTCTGTGGACAGCATAACTCAAAAACAAAAAGTCGATTAAAAACCAAAATTGGTATTTAAGTTTATTGTCATTCAAGGATGCGACACGAAGATTTTGAAGAAAATAGCCCCACGCTACACTACCCTTTACATGGAAAAATTTTCGAAAATGTTTACCTTCTTGAAAATGACTAACGATTTTGATTAAAATGTCATATGTTTGAGATATTTTTATGACAAATGAAATGTATATCTTGAATTTTCTGGCTATGGCCCCTGTAGTCGTATTTACTCTGGACGACTTTTGCATAACTGGTAAACCGTTAGAGATAGACCAAATTATACTATACAAAAAATGTAGATCTTGCTAAAATACACAATTTATGTCACAATAAATTTTCTTGAAGGGTGAACCATTTCGGAGATATTCCTTGTTATGTGTGTGAGTTTCGGAAAAGTTAGAACTTTCGTGAAATGGGTCATCGTTGTTCATTTTTTATATGTTAATCGTGCAAAGAGAACGGAATCTCAAAGGTAAAAAAGATTTGACTGTCGCACAAAGCCTTCTGTATTCTAATATCTCCCTTGTACCTACAAGAAAATAAGCAATAAGATAATTTGTACGAATGTTTATCTCAACTAACACGAAGAAGATATAGGAATGAGTTTGTAAGAATGGTTAGTACAAGAGTAGAGAAAGTCATGTGAGTGCAACACATCAGATTTTTAATATAGGATTATTACTATGTTTAAACTATATTTTAAATGGTTAATTTTCTCAATATATAATTTGGGTATTGAATTTTTTAAGGAAAATAAAGTGACCGAATAAGTAACTGTACTGTGTAATTTGTCACAGTGGTGTCAGGGGTGGGATCTGTGGCATTGTCCATCTTGTGGCAGTAATATTGCACATAATTGTCTACTAACTAGGTTGAAGACTTTATCGTGTGACTGTTACGTAGGTTCACGTTGCGATATGAATCTGTAAGAAAGGGGATCGCTTGCTCCTGCGTGCGTCAACAAGCTGATCTTGGTCTAAGATTTCTCTTCCAACTTCATTTTCCAGTCCATGAGGCGGCAAGGGGTGGGGGGGGGGGGGGGTAGCTGTATCCAATTATGCGAGGGCAAATATTAAGCAAAGAAAAGTAAACCTGGACGGAATCTTGGTTCAGGGGCGGTGTTAAGGTAATTGATAGATGTAGAGAGAGAGGGACAGGGACCCGCCGGGAAATCGCAAATGTACACAATACGTCATATCCCTGCGGGGGTTGAAACACAACGCCGCACTGCGGGCACTAATGGCGCTAATGCTGACGTTTAATTACCGCTCATTACGCCCTCTTACCAACTATTGCTTGTCCTCAAATTTGTTTTCTCTACATAAAACGCTTTCGTATTCCATAATATTCTCACTTTGCTCAGTTTTAAATTTCTCTACTACGTATAGTAAGTAGAGGAAGTATCGTATTCCACCCAAAAATTCGATGTCGAGATTTCACCGGAAATATATGTTTTGAGGCCCCCTGAATCCCGCCCCCAAATAAGCATTTTTAGAAAAAACAGACATCCCTGTCTCTGTTAAAAATCACAGTTGTATCTTTCAACGATACGACACAAATATTTTGAAGACAAATCCTTCGCCCTAAACTGCCTCTTAAATAGAAACTTTTTCGAAAATTTTCATTTTCTAAAAAATGGCTTTAATATTTTGATTATTATTATTAAATATATTTTATGGGAAATGAAATGTATATTTTGTATTTTCTGGCTATAGCCCATGTAATCTTCATGACTTTTGCATAACTGGTGAACCATAAAAGAGAGACCAAATCTTACTATACAAAAAATGAGATCTCATTGAAACACAATTTATGTCCAAATGTATTTTTTTTTTTTTTTTTTTTTTTTTTGTAGAGTGAACCATTTCGGAGATATTCCTTGTTATTTGTGTGAGTTTTGTAATATTTGTATTTTTCTCATGTGAAAGGTCGTTATTTAGTTTTATTTATCTCTCCGCCGTGGAAAGAGAACGGAATCTCAAAACTTTACTGTATTCTACTATTCCCCTTGTACCTACAAGGAAATAAGCAATAAGATAATTTATACAAATGTTTATCTCAAATAATATGAAAAAGATGGAACTTTAAGGATTTGTAAGGATATTAGTACGAGAGGTTCGAGTAAAGGTGAATTCCGAGAAAAATCCGTGGCACGTCTATATTAATTGAGCAGACAGTGACAAAAGTGAGTAGTTTTTGTGATGGAGTTATGAGTGTTGTTAACCTTGTGTGTGGCATCAGAGACAGTTTGGGACATTTAATCGTTGTGAGTGAGTATAATCGTCGAAGCCAGCAGTTAAAGAGAACCGAAAGACAGAAAAGTACCTCTCAGGATTACGAGAAGACAGAACAGTTCTGAACAAGGTGCGAACTGTAGACTGTGTTTTGTGTTGGAAATAAAGTCAGAGAATAAGCACACTAATGTCAGTAGTGGGTTTTGCCCTGAGCCAACTAAGTCATACGTACTGTAAGAATGTTATTCTTGGATATTGTTGTTTTACACTGTCCGGGTGTGGGGCAGATAATGAAAAGGTAGAGTCAGAACTGCCATAACCGGGATTTGTACCACGCATGCATTTTTGAAGTTCATGTTTTGTTGTGATCGATTATTGGTAGAGTGTAGTGCTTAAAGACCGCTGTCGGATTAGTATATCTTGGCGGTCAATGCAAGAGCTCTCTCCGCTTAATATTTATTATGGAAACTGTTATTTTAAAGTGTAAAGCACTCCAGAAGTTATCAGATATAGTTAACAGTTTGTAACAGTTTAATTCTACATTCTTATTTCAAATATATAAATTGTTAGCTTAGGTACATTAAACGTATCAGACAAGTTAGTGGGTGTGGCGTATTCTCACACATATATACCTTGATAGAAAGATTTAGAGACAGTATTAAAAGTATACGCCGAAGGTGCCGGGACCCCCCCCCCCCCCCTTGATGTAGATGTTCATCCCATCACGTATGAGTTTAATACTCGAGATTTTGAAGTGTAATCTCTTTCTCTCGGAGTACAAGAGACAAAGGCAACGGAAGTCGTTTGCGTACAACTCCGTGCTTTAATATTTGAAGAGGTGCGGAGATAACCATTCTTCAGCTGGTTTTACCTTGACTCGTGACCACGCATCCAGCTTCTTCTCAAGGGAAATAAAGAAATGGAAGCTGCGGAGACAAATTCAGAAAGTTCCAGACTCAAGATTTATCTGTCCTCTACTCTTGTGTTAGTGTGGAGGGAAATTGATACAGCGAATCGCTTCTGCTTAATTGATTCCACATGTTTACATACAGACGTCCACAATGATACAGAAACTCTGGGTTAAGTAAAGAAGTCGTTTAAAATCACGTAGTAATTAATTATATCGGTGTGATAGGGCATTGTATAAACTTCCTTTCCGGGCACGAGCAGGCCCCTTATATAGTTCTCTGGACAATGGAAAAGTTCTGGAAGTAGAATAATCGGGAGTGGCTGTGAGAGACAGTGTATTGATGGAGCACGTGCAAGTAACAGTCGCCCAGCATCAAGTTTAAACGTCAGTGCTACAACACAGAGGAAGGTAAGGTAATCGCTTTAGGAACACACAAACCTCACCGTGAACGAAAGTTATCCCAAACTCCCGCTATATAATCCTCTGAAGGGAGGAGGATAATCTCTACCTGTGGTAGTTACTGTCTCAGGTGTTCCTCGTCTCTGTCTTCAACATTCCACTAATACGCATCTTGCTTCCTCCTCACATTATCATAGCTCTGTCACTTCGCCCAGTTCTTCAACTGCCACTTCACTAAAATGAACTACTTCCACTGTGCACTGCATTTGCTTCACTTTCATCTGTAACGTAGCGCGTAACGAAATATGGCCACCGCAGCCTCTACTTCCGGACGGTTAACTCACTGACAACAGCGTAGCAGAATCAAAAGGGGTTTTCGAGATTATTCGTATCATCAAAGTCGCCTGTCTGAGAGAAAGAGAAAGGTAAGAAATACAGAAAGGAGTGTGTCAAGCTTAGGAGAAGAAAACAGTTGTGACTTGTGTAACAAGATAATCCTTAGTAAAAGTGTTGGGGGTGACGTTGGATGCGGATACTGCCTCAAATTGTTACATTGTCAGCGTAACTATTAAAGTTAATAGTGTTGGTCGCTGATTAACAATGTGTAGATAATTCTTGTACATAGTTGCATAGCTGGAAAGATAAGTATTCGTATCTCAGGGTGTGCGTGGGTTTTGCGAAAGGATGAGAGTAGTTTCGAATTTTAACACATTTTAATGATGTATCACTTATACTGTTGTTAAGAGATATGTCGACCAATAAGTGAAATTGTGGACCTATAACTCGGCAATCCACACTAAAGATATATTAATAAACTTTTATAAGCAATTCTCTTTATCTGTTAATAGTGACGCTAGCATCAGAATAGACGCCTAGCTATGTGTTTATTATTATTATAATTATTATTATTATTATTATTATTATTATTATTATTATTATTATTATTATTATTATTATTATTATTATTATTATTATTATTATTATTATTATTATTATTATTATTATTATTATTATTATTATTATTATTATTATTATTACTATTACTACTATTATTACTATTACTATTATTATTATTATTATTATTATTATTATTATTATTATTATTATTATTATTATTACTATTATCAAATGCTTTATTTCCTCTTTATTTAATTCCTATTTTTAAATTATTTATGGATGTCGGTATCAAAATAAATTTTAGTATCGGTTGTAATATCACGAATGACTGTAGAGTATGTTAATGTCAGTAAAGAAGAACTGTGTTGTGTAAAAGTTTAGTAGAAATATCTGATGTGTTGCACTCACATGACATTCTCTACTCTTGTACTAACCATTCTTACAAACTCTTATTCCTATATCTTCTTCGTGTTAGTTGAGAAAAACATTTGTACAAATTATCTTATTGACACACACACACACACACACACACACACACACACACACACACACACACACACACACACACACACACACACACACACACTTTTTGTAAAGACGCTTTTCTTGGATTCAGGGGCCCTCAAAACACATATTTCCGGCGAAGTCTCGACATGGAATTTTTGGATGGAATACAATACTTTCTCTACTAGTAGAGAAAGTAAAAATGAAGTGACAGAAAAAGTAATTGGGCTGGACTTTGTCACAATATTAGCCCATGTGAGAAGGTTTGCTTGTACTTGTAGAGATCGGACACTTGCTAGGTACGTACCTAGGTATGATAATAAATCAATTGTCGAATAACTCAAAATCAGAGAGCCGGGGGGGGGGGGGGATTGCCTTCAGCAAGGCTCGACGATACGGTCACAATTTCAACAGCGGATATCGAACATTGATGAAAGCGCCATAATAAATTAGATATTGACGTCAAAGCACATTTGTATATTCATAGACATACATCATATTGTCTGAACCAGCATTAGCTAACTGTGTCATTTGATTATATGTATGTCCTTAATAGGCATAATGGCCAGCATTCTAACAAGCACATACATCTCTCTCTCTCTCTCTCTCTCTCTCTCTCTCTCTCTCTCTCTCTCTCTCTCTCTCTCTCAGCGCTACCGTAGTCTATTACCCGACTCAAAAATTAAATGTCGAAATTTCACTCAAAATGTATGCTTCGAGTTCTCCTGGATGTACAAAAAATATAGAACACAATTTAAAAATCAATCACTGATTCTTACAAACTCTTATTCCTATGTCTTCTTCGTGTTAGTTGAGACACAAAAAATGTTACTGTACAAAAAATGTAGATATAGCCAAAAAACATAATTTATGTCTAAATAATTTTTTTGTAGAGTGAACCATTTCGGAGATATTCCTTGTTATTTGTGTCAGCTTCGGAAAACTTAAAAGTTTAGTAAAATGGAACATCGTTAATATTTTTACTTTCTCTACTAGTAAGTAGGGGAAGTATTGTATTCCACCCAAAAATTCGATGTCGAGATTTAACCGGAAATATTTTTTGAGGACCCCTGAATCCAAAAAAAGCATTTTTAGAAAAAGGTCCGTGTGTGTGTCTGTGTGTCAGACTGTGTGTCAGCCTGTGGACAGCATAGCTCAAAAACGAAAAGTCGGTTAAAAACCAAAGTTGGTATTTAAATTTAATGTGTTTCAAGGATGCGACACGAACATTTTGAAGAAAATAGCCCCACCCTAAAATACCTTTTATATGGAAAATTTTTCGAAAATTTTATTTTCTTGAAAATGGCTCTAACGATTTTGATTAAAATGTCATATGTTTGAGATATTTGTATGACAAATGAAATGTATATCTTGAATTTTCTGGGTATAGTCCCTGTAGTCGTATTTACTCTGGATGACTTTTGCATAACTGGTAAACCGTTAGAGATAGACCAAATCATACTATACAAAAATGTAGATCTTGCTAAAATACACAATCTAGGTCTGAATACATTTTCTTGTAGGGTTAACCATTTCGGAGATATTGCTTGTTATGTGTGTGAGTTTCGGAAAACTTAAAACTTAAATGAAATGGAACATCGTTGTTCATTTTTTTATATGTTAAGTGTGCAAAGACAACAGAATCTCAAACATCTGACTATCGCATAAAGCCTACTGTATTATAATATTCCCCTTGTACCTACAAGGAAATAAGCAATAAGATAAATTGTACAAATGTTTACCTCAACTAACACGAAGAAGATATAGGAGTAAGAGTTTGTAGGAATGGTTAGTACAAGAGTAGAGAAAGTCATGTGAGTGTAACACACACACACACACACACACACACACACACACACACACACACACACACACACACACACACACACACACACACACACACACACACACACACACACACACACACACACACACACACACACACACACACACACACACACACACACACACAAGACCTTTAGCTACAAATGTTTTTTCTTTAATTTAGGTGACTTCTAAACGTGTATTTCTAGTAAGGTGTCGGTGTTTCTGTGTGGAATACAATACTTGCCCTAGTAGTGAGATTACTACAGTAGTAAAGCCAGAGAGCAAGGCGCCATGATACGATACCAACTTCAAACGTTGCTAGCTCTCTCTCTCTGTAAATACATCACTCCACAATACGGTTTTTAAAAGGAAGTTCCTTGCATATTTATGACGACGAAGCTGCTGGCATATTCTCTAAATAATAGTTTTTTTTTTTCTTTTCCTTTTCCCCCTTACATAATTTGCATCCGCGCAAGTTTCCTTTTAGCACATTTTATCTTGCCTCGTTCTGTTCTCTTCAAGTGCACTTCACTGCCGTAGTTTTGCCCTTCCGCTCCACTCATGCATTCGGTTGTGTGCTTCCTGCATATCGGCACAACAATGACACTCTGTCTGTCTTCAACCTGCAAAAATGTGTACGCACCTACACTACACCAGCTTGCAGAGAAATCACCCTCCCGTTATTATTCCACTGCACCCTACTTTCCTAATTATTTAAATTGGTGTTTAAAACACACATGGCTTTCTCAACTCTTGTACTAACCATTCTTACAAACTCTTATTCCTATGTCTTCTTTATGTTAATACAGATCTACATTTTTGTATAGTAAGATTTGGTCTATCTCTTACGGTTTACGAGTTATTCAAAAGTCATTCAGAGTAAACAGGACTACATAGGCTATAGCCAGAAAATTCAAGATATACATTTCATTTATCATCAAAATATCTTAAAACGTATGACATTTTAATCAAAATCGTAGAAGCCATTATTGAGAAAATCAAAATTTTTGAAACATTTCCCAGGTGGTCCTATTTTCAAAATCTTCGTGTTGTATCCTTAAAAGATTTTAAACTTAAATACCAACTGACACACACACACACACACACACACACACACGCACACACACACACACACACACACACACACATCTACGAACTTTTTCTAAAACTGCATCTTTTTGGATTCAGGGGGCCTCAAAACATATTTGCGGTGAAATCTTGACATCGAATTTTTGGGTTAAATACAATACTACATTGAAAAAATATTTTATAAAAATCATACAAAATTTACGTACCTTTTCCTTTGGAACTGTTTGCGACACAGAACTGGCAATAATGCAATAAATCTAGCGCAATTAGCGCATATCTTCCCTCATGTCACTTAGATTCATTACCTCCGTCCCAGCTCACACATAGCTCATTCAGAAGTCTTTATCGCATACTTGGACCTAGTTTTCGATAACCTGCAGTCTTGTTCTAATTTCTCTCCAGAAACTTGCTTTTATTGTTTCTTTCTGCGCATGCTTCCCCCAGAGCTACTTCCTCCAGTATTATCCGCATTTTGTGCACCAAGTTTTAGATATGAGTAATGAATTAATGCACATTTGGTAGAGAATGAGAGAGCATTTGTTTAAGTGAATTCCCCTCAATGGCTTGTATTGTGTAGAACGTGAATAGAAAAGAAACAGAGAGGGACGTATCTTTGTTTCAAAGGTTTCTTTGAATTGGAGAAAGGCGGTAGTGGTGTGACCGCTGGGCGATCGAGAATTGATAAACCAGTAAATAAAAGAACAGTGTGTGAAAACACGCAACTCCCAAGGGCTCTATATTTCTCTTGTCGGCTGGTGACTGTTTCTGGGGCTGTTCTGCCAACACAGGGCAACAATCCACGTGTCTAAACGGAAAATGATCAAATACCAAACTTCGCAGTTAAGTTCACTATCTTCTAAGGATGCAGTGCCAAGTGGGGAGGGGGGGGGGAAGGATCCTCCCTTCTCAAACCATCTCTTACACGAAAAAAAAGCTTTATTTTCTGAAAACAATTTTGATTAAATTGCCACTTTAAGAGATATAGAAAATCTTACTACATAAAAATCTTCTTAAGGCATTAAACTTATCTCAAATACATATTATCGTGGAGTTAAAATATCGGATATTCTTGTTATTGATTTGAATTTTTCAAAACTTGTGCTTTTCTCAAATAGGAAGTCGCTATTCGATTTTATAGCCTGGTCAATTAAATATCAAAGACATTATATAGCGCTCAGCTCTTAAAAGACTTCACGATCACTCAAAGTGTACTGTATTCTCATACTCCCCTTGTAATGACAAGACAATTATTAACAAAGCGGCAATTTGCACAAATTTTTATCTCTGTTAACATGAAGTAGATAGAGGAATAAGCGTTTATAAGAATAGTTTATATAAGAGTGGGTAGAGAAAGTCCTGTGAGTTCATACTCCAGATTTTTAACTTAAGAACAGTATATTTGTGTTAGTCACTGTGTGTGTTTATTTGGTAGCCTGCAATTTTCATATTGTGACTTCGGACTCGACGCACAACAAAGGGCGGACGGTACCAAGCTAGTTCACACCACATGCCGTGCCGGCGAACGGACAAAGACGTTCAAAGGTCGGGCTGCCTCGCGGGACTGCTCTGTGTCAACAATCGAGGCGGCGGAAACAAACGGGGTTTTCGAAAACGTTTGCGATACTTCTGTCTGTGTCATTTCCGGTGTTAGTGAGGAAATCGAGAAAGGTCCGTGTGACGTCATTCGCAGTATATAAAGAAGCCAGGGAAGAACTGAGTAGTGAGTTTTTAGAGTTGAGTTGCCGGCATGAGGCGGTGAGTGTGAGCCAGCTGTGTGTGTATGTGTGTGTGTGTGTGTCGTGTTGGTACGTCGTAAGAAGAGTCAGCGAGCGTCGCGCGTGATTGTAACATCGTAATTAGTGCATGAGACAGAGGAAGTGAAAAAAGACGCTAAAAAGACCGATTAAGGTTATGAGGAAAAGAAAACAGTTGTGAGTCGTAATATTACGAATTACTGTAGACTGTGTTAACGACCAAACGAAAAGTGTGTGTTTGTGGTAAAGTTTTAGAGGATAATAAACTTAAAAATGACGGGACCGTATTTTGTCGTTTTGCACAGTGTTTACAAGCCTCGCGGCGTTTGTGCATTATGTGAAAATATGTGGCTTTGATGACATTAAGTAAACCACTGTAACATGCCGATGATTGTTCCACCGCCTAAGGCTATAAGACTATAAGTTAGGAACCGCCACTGCCAATCAAGAACCTAGTAAAAGCTTGCTGCTGAAAGGTACGTGGCGTTACGCTATTGGACGCTCACTTGTTTGTCCGACATCCCAGGCCTGTGTAATATGGCGGGTATATCCGCGGTGCGGTTTATCCATCCGGCGGTCACCACTTTAAATTACTACCTTTGTACAGGTGCGACCAAAAATAATCTGATGTATTACACTCACATGTCTTTCTCTACTCACTCTTGTATAAACCATTCTTGCACTTATTCCTCTATGTTCTTCATGTTAGTTAACATAAACATTTATACTAATTATCTTATTGCTAATTTTCTTGTAGGTACAAGGTGAATACGGGAATGTTTGAGCAGGTATTTCCTCCAAAATAACCACCCGTACTTCCGCTGTATAGAGAACTATTTATAATTATTATGAAACTCGACAGGGAAAGTGAGGTTATAGGAACTGTAAATCAATAAGCTATTGAAATAGAGAGAAGAATGGGTTGTGTAGAAAGTCGCTACTTTGTTAGTCGTAGCGTGTGGCACTCTATTGTTCCAAATTTAATAATTACTCAATTTTGGTTTCGTTGACCGCTCCATAATGAAGCAGACTTGCTCAACATTTCCCCCGTATCGCGCTTCGCTTGTCAAAAGACGTTACCAAGCAACTTTGAAACTCATTCCCGCACAAAATGAGCTTCGAAATTAAATTCTTTTGCAACAGTCTACATATGAGAGGGCATTAATGGAATTTTTTCAACGCTCCTCTTCTACTCTGGTATTTTTGTGCACTGTTCAAAAGCAAGAGCAGAAATCGTTTCATCCTCTAAATTACAATTTTCTGAACAAAAGGGAGCAAAAGACAGAAGGACCGACCGTATGAATACAAATGGGGTTTGTGGGCCGCCGACCCACGTCACTTGCACCATATTACTACATACACTACTCCACATCTTTCATCACCAATCACCTTCTGCTGATAATATATGTAATCACTTCGGGAAAATGCCAAACCATCGTAAACCATTTTTACTTTCTCTACTATGTATGGTAAAGTAGAGCAAGTACTTTATTCCATCCAAAAATTCGATGTCGAGATTTCACTGGAAATATGTTTTGAGACCCTTGAATCAAAAAAGAAGGCCTTTGTGTAAATGTGTGTGTCTGTATCAGTCAGTCTGTCTGTCAGTCAGTAAGTCAGTCAGTCTGTCTGTCTGTCAGTCAGTCAGTCAGTCAGTCAATCAGTCAGTCAGTCAGTCTGTCTGTCAGTCAGTAAGTCAGTCAGTCTGTCTGTCTGTCTGTCTGTCAGTCAGTCAGTCAGTCAGTCAGTCAGTCTGTCTGTCTGTCTGTCTGTCTGTCTGTCTGTCAGTCAGTCAGTCAGTCAGTCAGTCAATCAGTCAGTCAGTCAGTCAGTCAGTAAGTCTGTCAGTCTGTCTATCTGTCAGTCTGTCAGTCAGTCAGTCTGTCTGTCTGTCTGGCAGTCTGTCTGTCTGGCAGTCAGTCAGTTAGTCTGTCTGTCAGTCTGTCTGTCTGTCAGTCAGTCAGTCAGTCAGTCAGTCTGTCAGTCAGTCAGTCAGTCTGTCTGTCAGTCTGTCTGTCTGTCAGTCAGTCAGTCAGTCAGTCAATCAGTCAGTCAGTCAGTCAGTCAGTCAGTAAGTCAGTCTGTCTGTCTGACAGTCAGTCAGTAAGTCAGTCAGTCTGTCTGTCAGTCTGTCTATCTGTCAGTCTGTCAGTCAGTCAGTCTGTCTGTCAGTCTGTCGGTCTGTCTGGCAGTCTGTCTGTCTGGCAGTCTGTCTGTCTGGCAGTCTGTCTGTCTGGCAGTCAGTCAGTTAGTCTGTCTGTCAGTCTGTCTGTCAGTCAGTCAGTCAGTCAGTCAGTCTGTCAGTCAGTCAGTCAGTCTGTCTGTCAGTCAGTCAGTCAGTATGTCTGCCTGTCAGTCAGTCAGTCAGTCTGTCTGTCTGTCAGTCAGTCAGTCTGTCAGTCAGTCCGTCTGTCTGTCTGTCAGTCAGTCTGTCTGTCAGTCAGTCTGTCTGCCATTCAGTCAGTCTGTCAGTCAGTCGGTCTGTCTGTCAGTCAGTCAGTCTGTCTGTCTGCGAACAGCATAACTTGTGACTTTCTCTACTCTTGTACTAACCATTCTTACAAACTCTTATTCCTATATCTTCTTCCTATTAGTTGAGATGAACATTTGTACAAATTATCTTATTGCTTATTTCCTTGTAGGTACAAGGGGAATATGGGAATACAATAGACTTTGAGCGATAGTCAAATCTTTTAAAGCTTTGAGATTCCGTTCTCTTCACACTCTTAACATATAAAAAATGAACAACGATGTTCCATTTCACGAAAGTTAAGTTTTCCGAAACTGGCACAAATAACAAGGAATATCTCCGAAATGGTTCACTCTATAAAAAATTTATTCAGAAATAAATTGTGTATTTTAGCAAGATATACATTCTTTGTATAGTAAGATTTTGTGTATCTCTTATGGTTTACAAGTTACTCAAAAGTAATCCAGAATAAATACGACTATAGAGGCTATAGCCAGAAAATTCAAGATATGCATTTCATTTACCACAAAAACATCAGGAGATCTGGAGAAAGCAATTATCAGGAGCTTCATTCGTTGGAATGTTAGGTAGGTAGTGTATGAAATGTTATCTGATGGACACACACACACATACTAGTGTACCTACGAGGAAATCCGGTGATCTGAAGGAACCATCACGCATGACTGACTGCTTTTGTTTCGCGGTTAGCGATGAAGCATAACAGAGGCTTCCCGGCCTGCCTGCCTGCCTAAGTAAGCTGCGCACTTCAGTTAGGAGAGGAGGTTTCCAGAGAACTTAAAGTGCCTGTTCCCACCTTAAACTTCTTTACACCAGGCTAAGAAGTAAATGGAATTTTTAATGCAGCCTTATAAGGCCCAATTATCCACTTTGAGGGAAAGAGCGCGGCTCTGTCAACAGATCAAAAGCTTGTTAACTCGTCTTCGTTTGTGATGTGAAACCTTAGCCTCGGGCTAACAAACACCAACATAACAGTTAACTTACACACACACACACACACACAGCTGCTAATTTGATTTCACGGCCATGGGCGAAAAAGAACATTTGTAAAATTATGAAAACAAAACGTCTAGTTGCTCTTGTGTTAAAATCAATATATGGGTCTTTCAAATACAAGTCCAAACAAACCGTTGTAAATATAAATCTGCTATCTTGCACTCACATGACTTTCTCTACTCTTGTACACTCTATTTTACTAACTTTAACCCTTTAATTGGCAACTCTTTTGCTACTTATACCGTTCTTCCTCTAATTCGAATAGCCATGACGGTTAAGGCGATACGCAAGGAACTGGTAACCCATTCAAAGTCGAATGTCGCGAGTTCGATTCTCAGCGGTGGTAAAGGAAGGGAAGGACCCAAGTAAAATAATCGGTGTACGGCACGCTAGGAAACTGGCGGGTTTACATTTGACTATAGTTGCAAGGATTTTTACCTCTTCTCAAAAAACCACCAACATTATATTGCAAAACTTCAATATTTTTACAATGTAAAACAACTGCAAATACTTGAACTATATTTATGTTAGCATAACAAGAAATTAAAAAGAGAGCCAATACACTATCTCAAAACGTAACAAATTTACAAGTTCCTTGTAAGCAACCCTGCAAAAGTGATAGTCAAATCTTTTAAAGCTATTTGCTGTGCGAAGATTTAGAAAATCCATTCTCTTTCCAAGGCCAAGAGATAAAAAAATGTACAATAATCTCCTATTCGAGAAAAGAATGCCTTAAAAATTTAGACAAATAACGAGGAATATCTCCGAGAAGGTTCACTGCACAAAGAAATGCCCCAGATGTTTCAGGTTTGCCAGTTATGAGAAAGTCATCAAGAGTAAACTGAACTATGTAGGCTAAAGCCAGAAAATTCATTTGTCATAAAAATATCTCAAACGTATGGCATTTTAATCAAAATCGTTAGAGCCATTTTCAAGAAAATCAAAATATCGAAAAAAAATTTCAGGTAAAGGGTAGTTTAGGTTACAGGAATTTTCTTCAAAATCTTCATGTCGCACCATATATTAAACTTAAATACCAACTTTGGTTTTTAACCGAGTTTTCATTTTGAAGTTTGTTCACAGACCTCTTATAAACCTTCTGTTAGATTCAGGGGGCCTCAAAACATACATTCAGCACAAGACTGTTACAGTGACTGAAGCGATGACTCAACTACAACTGATATATTATCATATTCAAGTTGTACGTAGTGTGTTTTGAAGTCCTCGCTGCAATGCATCATGCAGGGCACAGAGCTTTGTTTCATACATGTTAAATAGTGATTACAAAATGTCATTTGTTATTGATTTATTGGATAGGTAGTGCTGTTGCAATCATCACGGTGATTTATGACGTATACCTACCCCGCCTAGGTATGCTACCAACCTTCCATATTCATTTATGCAATTGTTTCCTGATTTATATGCATCGCAATAAAAGATACATATGTAAAGTTGCAAGACTTGAATTTCACTGATGCAAAATATATTTAGTATCGATTTTAGAAAAATCGCAGTCAAATATACATCACCCTGGATTCTCTAATCGCCTAGGGGTAACATACCATCCTCTGATTCCCGAGGTCGCGGGTTCAAACCCTAAGGAGGGCGATGCATTTTCTTCGACCGCAAAAACCATTATCATAGCTTACTTCGCAAGACTATTATGTAAAGTACAACCTAAGTCTAAATGTTGTAGTGATAAATCATGAAACCACGGACAACGTCGGGTATTTCAGCTAGTAACAAAGAAACACAAGACTATTGGACAAGTACAACCTAAGTCTAAATGTTGTAGTGATAAATCATGAAACCACGGACAACGTCGGGTATTTCAGCTAGTAACAAAGAAACACAAGACTATTGGACAAGTACAACCTAAGTCTAAATGTTGTAGTGATAAATCATCAAACCACGGACAACGTCGGGTATTTCACCTAGTAACAAAGAAACACAAGACTATTGGACAAGAACAACCTAAGTCTAAATGTTGTAGTGATAAATCATCAAACCACGGACAACGTCGGGTATTTCACCTAGTAACAAAGAAACACAAGACTATTGGACAAGAACAACCTAAGTCTAAATGTTGTAGTGATAAATCATCAAACCATGGACAACGTCGGATATTTCACCTAGTAACAAAGAAACACAAGGATATTGGACAAGTACAACCTAAGTCTAAATGTTGTAGTGATAAACCATCAAACCACGGACAACGTCGGGTATTTCAGCTAGTAACAAAGAAACACAAGACTATTGGACAAGTACAACCTAAGTCTAAATGTTGTAGTGATAAATCATCAAACCACGGACAACGTCGGGTATTTCAGCTAGTAACAAAGAAACACAAGACTAATGGACAAGTACAACCTAAGTCTAAATGTTGTAGTGATAAATCATCACACCACGGACAACGTCGGGTATTTCAGCTAGTAACAAAGAAACACAAGACTATTGGACAAGTACAACCCAAGTCTAAATGTTGTAGTGATAAATCATCAAACCACGGACAACGTCGGGTATTTCAGCTAGTAACAAAGAAACACAAGACTAATGGACAAGTACAACCTAAGTCTAAATGTTGTAGTGATAAATCATCACACCACGGACAACGTCGGGTATTTCAGCTAGTAACAAAGAAACACAAGACTATTGGACAAGTACAACCTAAGTCTAAATGCTGCAGAGTGCCCTTTGTGAGGACGCATATCGATTGTCAGAGGTCCCCGGTTCGACTGGAGGACGTTCGCTACAAGGTGTTTGGCTATATACCGGGCCGAGTGAGAGAGTGAGTTAGTTTATTGCAGTGACTAGGCATGGCTACCCGTCATACACCGCGACTTGACGTGACGTGCAGGAACACACTAATGATAATAAGATTATGAATGTACCACCAATTGTAGTTCATGTCCATCACCAACCTGCTGCAGATCAATGCAATCAGCCAACTGACGTTTAACTAACAACTCAAGCTTTACTATATTTAAAATGTCACACAAATAACAAGGAATATCTCTGAAATGGTTCATCCTACAAGAACATTTATTGAGACATAAATTGTGTATTTTAGCAAGATCTACATTTTTTGTATAGTATGATTTGGTCGATCTCTAAGGGTTTACCAGGTATGCAAAAGTTGTCGAGAGTAAATACGACTACAGGGGCTATAGCCAGAAAATTCAAGATATACATTTCATTTGTCATAAAAATATCTCAAACATATGAAATTTTAATCAAAATCGTTATGCTGTCTATAGACTGACAAAAATTGTTCAAATAGCTCTTCCACGATAGAGCAAGTTTAGCTATGTGTTAGGTAGTGTACTGGTATCTGATTTTGGCGCATTTGAATCATGCGCGTTGCACTCGCCCCAGGAGTTGATTTATTGATATGAAATGCCCCATCACTTTACCTGAGGGATTGAAAATATGTATTTATTACTATATGTCAAATCAAGTGCAGATCAACCCTCCAAGCATGGAAAAGGACACACGCGCGCACACACACACACACACACACACACACACACACACACACACACACACAGATGGACCTTTTTATAAAAATACTCTTTTTTGGATTTAGGCGCCTCAAAACATATTTCTGGTGCAATCTCGATATCAAATTTACGGTCGAATACAACACTTCCTCTACTTACTATTCATAGTACAGAAGGTACTGATTAAAATACCGAAAGTTTAAAATGCATTTGTTTTGAATTTTCTGTGAATAGTTCCTGAAACCGTTTTCATTCTGAATGACTTTTGTATAAATGGTAAACTGTTCTTACAGCACACAATAATTATATACATACGTGTGAGGTTAATTTTCTTGTCTGTTTTTTAAGTCTGTGTCATGCAAAGATAATGGAATTTCAAAGCCATTACACAGTAACCAGCTCTTAAAACTTTTGACTGTCAATTAAAACCAAGCATGGGTAAACTGGGCCACTCCTCTGAACCAACTTTTTGCCTCACTCCACCTGCCATCCCTCATTCAGTGGCGAGTATAGCTGTTTCACGAGGAGTGGCAGATATGCGGTTTACAATATCAAACGTCACTTTGATGTGACGACACTAGAACCTTCCAGTTATCTATCTTTATCTGTTTCGGCAAGCCTTTTATCTCCGCGCTGCAGTATCTGTCTCTTTGTGCACGTCGGCCGCCAGTCGCAACAATGGGTCGTGACAGTATTCTGACGCGTAATACAACGTCTGACTTTCTTTCCTATTGTTGAGGACCGATAATTTTCAAGTAGCTCTGATTTGAAAGGAATGTTTAAAACTTCATTGTTGAAATGTATTTTAATGGAATTTTGTTTTATTTTATTGTTAAGATAGGCTATTTTATATGAAAGTACCTGGGTGACCGAGCTTCGCTCGGCGTTTTTCGCCTCTGTTTTTGTGGAATCTTATTTTTTGTGGGAGAAGATACTTATTTAGATAAACCTGAAAGGCGAAACACTAACTAAATAAAACTACTTGTCGCAATTGTTAAGAGTAATGTCCGAGATACAAGAGATATAGAAATACATAAAAATATTTCATAAACAGCATCATTTCAGCTGTAAAACGTCCACTGCTGAACGCAGGCCTCCCCCATAGATATCCACACAGTTTGAGGTTTTCGTCGAGCATTTGTTCCATTATGGAGTTCAGTTCTTTGCTGCTGTGATTGACTCCAGGACGTTAACACGTTGGCCAAGGTCCTTCATACTTCCATCGAGTTCTTCCATGGCTTCCTTAACCCCGGCCAGTCGCTCGTTAGTATTCTCCGATAGACCTGTCTTCATATTGGAATTCCCGTGTTCATCTTTTCCGTTTCGGAGTTTACATTTTCAATTTGCCATCCATTTTTGTTCCCATATTTTCTATTCCGTAGTTTACATTTTTCCAATTCGGTTTTCATATTTGTTTCCTCTGTCGAATTCCGGAATTCATTTCATTTCCCATTATGTCCATCTTGGCTAACATTTGTTTCATCAACTGTTCCATATCGTGCTTTTCGGCGCACTCCTGACACCGATTGTGATTACTTTACTTTTTTTTTTAACTATTTCTTTATTTTTTATTAAAACACCGGAGCAACACTAAGCAAAATCACTGTTGAACAATAACAAATACTACAGGAGGAAAAGCTGGTTGATAAAGGCATGTGAATATACTACGTTTTAAACATAGAAAATTGAATGAATTATTGGTAATGTTTGTCGAAGCGGGAGTAGTGAAAGAAATGTGATTGTGTTTTACTAAAGAAAAATGAGTAGAAAAACCAAGTGACTGTTATACGTTGCACTTATATTTCAAGTGTATGGAAAAATGTATGGATTGTTTGCAGTAGAGGGAGTAGTATGTTAGGTAAAAGAAAAGGGAGTAGAGAAAACCATGTGAATGTAATACATTGCGTGGTAAAATGGATTGCATAAAAACCTTCGCTATGGAAATAATTAGATATGTTACTTTTCATGGCGATCGGTCAACCTGTTTTGGAATTTACCCACTCTTCAACATACGATATGTATAGGCCTTGGTATGTATGAAGTTGATAAAAGATAGGGAATAACATGTGAATTGTTACGTAAAACAAAAGTGAGTAGAGAAAGTAGTATGAATGTAATACGTTGTATTTGTTTCAAACATATAGCAAATTGTACGAATTATATGTTGAAGGGTGAATAGGGAAAGAAGACTGATGGTGCCACGTAAAGGAAGAATTAGTAGAGGAAATCGTGTGAATGTAATACGCTGCATTTATATTATATTTATATTATTATATGAATTGTATGAATTGTATGTTGAAGGGCCAACAGGGGATACATGAATGCGCTACGTAAAAGAAAAGCGAGTAGAAAACCATTTGAAAGTAATGTATTGTGTAGTAAAATTGTTGCCATAAAAACTCTCCATGAAAAAAATACATATACGTACCGAATTTCGCGGTGATCGGTTAAGCAGTTTTCGAGATTAACAGTATACAGGATATATATAAAAATTCAAGTTCTATAGAGGATATTAATTGTTTGTAGAAGAGTGAGTGGAGAAAGATATGTGAAGGTGTTACCCAAACGTGAGTAGAGTAAACACTGTGAATGTAATAGCATTTCTATTTAAAACATACAGAACATGGTATGACTAATTTTAAAAGTGGGGACAAAAGTGTTTTTTGGTGCAAAATCACGTTTTTTATGGAAAATTATTTATGGAAGGGTGAGTAGAGAACGAGATGTAAATGAGATACCTAAAAGTAAGTAGAGAAACTACTGTGAATGTAATAGGCAACATCTTTATTTCAAACTTACAGAAAATTGCACGACTTATTTGTAGAAGAGTGAGTAGAGAAAGAGGTGTGAATGTATCACTTAATAGTGAGAGGAGAAAACAGTGTGAATGGAACATCACTTCTGTTTCAAACATATAGAACATGGTTTGACTTATTTTAAAAGTGGGGATAAAAATGTTTTTCGGTGCAAAATCACGCTTTTTATGGAAAATTGTTTACAGAAGACTGAGTAGAGAAAGAGATGTGAATGTGTTACCTAAAAGTAAGTAGAGAAACCTCTGTGAATGTAATATGCAACATCTCTATTTCAAACATACAGAAAATTGCACGACTTATTTGTTGAAGAGTGAGTAGAGAAAGAGATGTGAATGTGTTACCTAAAGTGAGAGTAGAAAACAGTGTGAATGTAATAGCGCTTCTGTTTCAAACATACAGAACATGGTATGACTTATTTTAAAAGTGGGGATAAAATGTTTTTGGTACAAATTTGTTGTTTTTTTTTTATGGAAAATTGTTTATAGAAGATTGAGTAGAGAAAGAGATGTGAATGTGTTACCTAAAAGTGAGAGGAGAAAACACTGTGAAAGTAATATGCATGTATACAAAAATTTAACCAAATCTTTAGAGCCAATTCTGAAATACCGGGAATATATATGCAAGAATTGCACTGTGGAAGCAGAAATAAGAAATGTTATTTTTTTATGTAAAATCGCGTTTTTTCGGGAACTACACCTATAAACATGAACTTAAAAGGCAAAACAATCTGAATACAAAATTTGATCGAAATCGTTAGAGCCGTTTCCAAGTTGCTCGGAATAAATATATATACAAGAATTGCTCCTTGAAATATATAAGATATGGAACATATATGGAAATTAATTAAAATATGTATTGAATTGTAAAATATGGCGAAATGGAAAATAAAGATAGCACTTTTGAACTCTATACATTATGAAACATAATGGCAATGCAAAATATAAATTATATTAGCTTTATAAGTAAATATGTATTTACATATAAATCATTTCCCAACTTATAAGTTTATTTAACATAAACTATTGTATTTTAGCTTTCAAAGTTTCAACATAATATTAAATTTAAAACCAAAACATTTATTGCGTTGATCAAATAGTTTTAAAATATTTTAAGGCTAGTATGTTAATTATAAGGCAGTATAAGGATAATACGTGCATAAGATAAAGGAAGGTTATAAACTTGAAGATTATGAAATTTATCTAACCACAATAAAAACTATTGTGTGCAAAATATGTATAACATACCACCGCCCGAGTTGAACGAGCCCACCACTGCACGTGTTGTATCCAAACAAACCTTGTCACTCGACAACAGAAAGTCGGGTGAGTAAGGCAAGTTCAATCGTTCAACCTATAAAAAATGAACAATAAGATAATTTTTCGATGAATTATAGGGTGAAATGCTGCTGAAATGAACTCTAGTAAGAGCGTTATGTAGGTAATCAGCCCATCTGAGATTCGAACACGGGACCCCTTAAATGTAAGGCAAATCACGCTACCCCCACACCACAGAGGTGGGCTAAATGCCCAACAGAATTCTGTCTATTTGTAACAAAGAGTATCTGGGTGCAAACTGAGGAAAGAACATGTGTTAAATTCCCACCTTGGACTATTTCTTTCTCTGGCAATTTATCTACTTCAGTTCATTTGTAGGGAGTGTGCTGGTACATTAAACAAAGTGGGCCTCGGTTGCTCGGTCGGTCGGTCGGTCGGTCGGTCGGTAAATCAACCAGGAACCAGGTGGTCAAGTTTCTATCCCACAAACTTATAGGTATGTTGAAAACATAAACATCAACGGCGGGAGGAGCTGCAACTTTCAAGAATATTGTTTGTGTCCTTGGTTTTAAATATGATTACAACAAATTTTCATGTTCTACTATAACCGGTATTTCAGCTAATAACAAAGAAACACAACACTATTGGACAAGTACAACCTAAGTCTAAATGTTGTAGTGATAAATCATCAAACCACGGACAACGTCGGGTATTTCACCTAGTAACAAAGAAACACAAGACTATTGGACAAGTACAACCTAAGTCTAAATGTTGTAGTGATAAATCATCAAACCACGGACAACGTCGGGTATTTCACCTAGTAACAAAGAAACACAAGACTATTGCAGAAGTGCAACCTAAGTCTAAATGTTGTAGTGATAAATCATCAAACCACGGACAACGTCGGGTATTTCACCTAGTAACAAAGAAACACAAGACTATTGGACAAGTACAACCAAAGTCTAAATGTTGCAGTGATAAATCATCAAACCACGGACAACGTCGGGTATTTCACCTAGTAACAAAGAAACACAAGACTATTGGACAAGTACAACCAAAGTCTAAATGTTGTAGTGATAAATAATCAAACCACGGACAACGTCGGGTATTTCACATAGTAACAAAGAAACACAAGGCTATTGGACAAGTACAATCTAAGTCTAAATGTTGTAGTGATAAATCATCAAACCACGGACAACGTCGGGTATTTCACCTAGTAACAAAGAAACACAAGACTATTGGACAAGTACAGCCTAAGTCTAAATGTTGTAGTGATAAATCATCAAACCACGAACAACGTCGGGTATTTCACCTAGTAACAAAGAAACACAAGACTATTGGACAAGTACAACCTAAGTCTAAATGTTGTAGTGATAAATCATCAAACCACGGACAACGTCGGGTATTTCACCTAGTAACAAAGAAACACAAGACTATTGGACAAGTACAACCTAAGTCTAAATGTTGTAGTGATAAATCATCAAACCACGGACAACGTCGGGTATTTCACCTAGTAACAAAGAAACACAAGACTATTGCAGAAGTGCAACCTAAGTCTAAATGTTGTAGTGATAAATCATCAAACCACGGACAACGTCGGGTATTTCACCTAGTAACAAAGAAACACAAGACTATTGGACAAGTACAGCCTAAGTCTAAATGTTGTAGTGATAAATCATCAAACCACGAACAACGTCGGGTATTTCACCTAGTAACAAAGAAACACAAGACTATTGGACAAGTACAACCTAAGTCTAAATGTTGTAGTGATAAATCATCAAACCACGGACAACGTCGGGTATTTCAGCTAGTAACAAAGAAACACAAGACTATTGGACAAGTACAACCTAAGTCTAAATGTTGTAGTGATAAATCATCAAACCACGGACAACGTCGGGTATTTCACATAGTAACAAAGAAACACAAGACTATTGGACAAGTACAACCTAAGTCTAAATGTTGTAGTGATAAATCATCAAACCACGGACAACGCCGGGTATTTCACCTAGTAACAAAGAAACACAAGACCATTGGACAAGTACAGCCTAAGTCTAAATGTTGTAGTGATAAATCATCAAACCACGGACAACGTCGGGTATTTCACCTAGTAACAAAGAAACACAAGACTATTGGACAAGTACAACCTAAGTCTAAATGTTGTAGTGATAAATCATCAAACCACGGACAACGTCGGGTATTTCACCTAGTAACAAAGAAACACAAGACTATTGGACAAGTACAACCTAAGTCTAAATGTTGTAGTGATAAATCATCAAACCGCGGACAACGTCGGGTATTTCAGCTAGTAACAAAGAAACACAAGACTATTGGACAAGTACAACCTAACTCTAAATGTTGTAGTGATAAATAATCAAACCATGGACAACGTCGGGTATTTCACATAGTAACAAAGAAACACAAGGCTATTGGACAAGTACAATCTAAGTCTAAATGTTGTAGTGATAAATCATCAAACCACGGACAACGTCGGGTATTTCACCTAGTAACAAAGAAACACAAGACTATTGGACAAGTACAACCTAAGTCTAAGTGTTGTAGTGATAAATCATCAAACCACGGACAACGTCGGGTATTTCACCTAGTAACAAAGAAACACAAGACTACTGGACAAGTACAACCTAAGTCTAAATGTTGTAGTGATAAATCATCAAACCACGGACAACGGCGGGTATTTCACCTAGTAACAAAGAAACACAAGACTATTGGACAAGTACAACCTAAGTCTAAGTGTTGTAGTGATAAATCATCAAACCACGGACAACGTCGGGTATTTCACCTAGTAACAAAGAAACACGACTATTGGGCAAGTACAACCCAAGTCTAAATGTTGTAGTGATAAATCATCAAACCACGGACAACGTCGGGTATTTCAGCTAGTAACAAAGAAACACAAGACTATTGGACAAGTACAACCTAAGTCTAAGTGTTGTAGTGATAAATCATCAAACCACGGACAACGTCGGGTATTTCACCTAGTAACAAAGAAACACAAGACTATTGGACAAGTACAACCTAAGTCTAAGTGTTGTAGTGATAAATCATCAAACCACGGACAACGTCGGGTATTTCACCTAGTAACAAAGAAACACAAGACTATTGGACAAGTACAACCTAAGTCTAAATGTTGTAGTGATAAATCATCAAATCTCGGACAACGTCGGGTATTTCAGCTAGTAACAAAGAAACACAAGACTATTGGGAGAGTACAACCTAAGTCTAAATGTTGTAGTGATAAATCATCAAACCACGGACAACGTCGGGTATTTCACCTAGTAACAAAGAAACACAAGACTATTGGGCAAGTACAACCTAAGTCTAAATGTTGTAGTGATAAATCATCAAACCACGGACAACGTCGGGTATTTCACCTAGTAACAAAGAAACACAAGACTATTGGACAAGTACAACCTAAGTCTAAATGTTGTAGTGAATGTTGAACATATATGTATGTATGATGAGTTTGTGATGATAATGCAGTTGACGTGCGCAGATCGTTCTGTTTACTGGGAGAAACCCGACAGCAGCTTTAAGATGGCTGTTAATAATTGAGGGGATTTATGAAATACAGTGTAGGTCCCGCCCGCCCGACCGACCCTGTTGTGACATACGACACATAAAATATTGAGGAGGGAGGCAGTCACGTGTCATGTGACGTTTTATGGAGGTACTTCGGTAAAACAAGAGAATGTCTTAATCCAGAGATGGGTGTTTTACCATCCCATATGCTCTGTTAATTAAGGAAACGTGCGCATAAAGCAACTAACTTCATTACCGTGCTGCATTCACATCACATTCTCTATCCACTCTTCTACTTCAGTTTATGCTGGAACTACCCCAGGTTATTAGAGATAAACTTCGATTTTATGTAGCTATAAGTAAAAATCTGATGTGTTGACTCAATGCCAAAATTTCACTGGAAATATATGTTTTGAGGTCCCCTGAATAAAGAAAAGCATTTTAGAGAAAGGTGTGTGTGGATGTGTGGATAGCATAACTCAAAAACGAAACGTCGGTTAAAAGCCAAAGTTGGTATTTAAGTTTAATGTCTTTCAGGGATGCGACACGAAGATTTTGAAAAAAATAACCCCACCCTAAACTACCCTTTACATGGAAAAAATTTCGAAGGATTGATTTTCTTTAAAATGGCTTTAACGATTTTCATTAAAATGTCATATGTTTGAGATATTTTTATGACAAATTAAATGTATATCTTGAATTTTCTGGCTATAGCCCCTGTAGTCGTATTTACTCTGGACGACTTTTGCATAACTGGTAAACCGTTAGAGATAGACCAAATCATACTATACAAAAAATGTAGATCTTGCTAAAATACACAATTTATGTCTCAATAAATTTTCAATTAGGGTTGGAGATATTCCTTGTTATGTGTGTGAGTTTCGGAAAACTTAAAGCTTTCTCGAAATGGAACATCGTTGTTCATTTTTTTATATGTTACGTGTGCAAAGAGAACGGGATCTCAAAGCTTTAAAACATTTGACTATCGCTGAAAGCCTACTTTATTCTAATATTCCCCTTGTACCTACAGGGAAATAAACAATTCACTATTAGAACTTTAAGCAACACGGATTTTAAGTAAATAATTGATAAATAGATAGAGAAACCTGAAGCAGTTTCTCTTTTCTATTGGCGTCTGCCTTACTTAGGTATAGACACGAGGGAAGAAGTTTAAAGTGCTCTCGTTCGCTATAAATGTTGGCTTAACCCTAAGAGACAGGGCCCGGCCGGCGGCCGCTCCATGTTTGGCCCCAACCTCCTGGGACCGCCCCCCCCCCCCCCCCCCTGCGCTCCGTGAGTGAGTGAGTGGTGCTATTTCTTTTTCCTTCTCTACCTCACCACCGCCGATACTACCACTTTTCACCCCCTCATGTAAAGTGTGTGCCAAAACAAATTAACTTTATTATCCAGAATTAACACATTCAATATTGCACCTTCTGTATTCGCTCCAAAAATACAACCCCAATATGCATTGTACTCACATGACTTTCTCTACTCACTCTGTGAATATTCTTCTGTCTGTGGTGAGCATAACTAAAAAATCTGAGTGTTGCATTCCTGCGCAGAGCACGTGCGCGGAACTGGCTACTCCAACAGTGTGATTATTTAGTTTAGGCGCGAAGATAATGTTCTGCTCGAGTACACGCCACAAGCAATTTCACTTTTTTACACAGCTTCATATGAGAAAAACAAGACAGTGCTGAAGACATGGGAAATTGTGTGTGACCTTTTCTCCTCACTGGTATTTATCGTTACAAAAGTCTTATTCTTCTGTTCTGTCTACTGTAGATTAATCGAGATAAACAGGAAGGAAGGGTTTTATTAATCATATCATATCCTTGTTACAGACACGAGTTCCAATCCTTCCTTCTTAAAAGTCGCTTTATTATAATGTTCAGTTTTCACGGTCCCTTCTTTAATGAGATTTGGTTAAATTTTCACTTACTTCAGTAATGAGATTTAGTTCAGTCCACTGTCACTTCAGTAATCTGTTTAATTAATTTTTACTATTACTTTACATTTTCTGTTCACTGATGTCATTTAGAACAATCCTCACTGCGATATTGAAATTTTATATTGACAAAATATATAATTTAAAAAGAACTAATATAACTAGAATAATACTTTTAATTGAAAAGAATGAATGAGTGGAGAAAAAGAACGCAAGAAGGGGGGGGGGGGGGGGTAGCCTCCCGAATTTCCTAAGCTGAGTGAGTGATATCCGTAGACGTTCAAGTGCATAAGGTAACTGCTGATGCAGGTGGCTCCGTCTGGAGAGAAGCCTTCACAACTCCCTGGTCCTTCCGTTTTACTTGATGAAGGAAATAGGCCTCAGAATGAGTGGTTTCCTCTGTAATGCGGGACCCAGCACTACCATCTTGGCTGGTGGCGGGCTCTATGTAAAGTAAAGTAGACTAAAGAGGCCCCCAAGCCTCTATTTTATACGCCACGCTTATTCAAGCGTGCTCAGGTGTGTCTTACCACATCGACACAAGTTCGACTCTCTTTGCCCAAAACACAAGAGTTAACTGTGACGACCTGCAACTGAAGAACTGTCTGCACTTGTTAGGGACCCACCGTAGTAATTCTACCTGTCAGCTATCGGCTGATGTACCGGAATCGCTACCATGACAGATAGACAGACAGACAGACAGAAACACAAAGTGCACAGAGCTGGAAAAACAGCAGCAACAACATTTTAGGGACACACAAGGGACGCTGCCCTTTGTCATTATCACTGCTGATGTGAATTCACATAACGAGTTTAATGAACAAGTCCCGCACTATATTATCTATAATCGGTGACTCTTGGCCGAGACAAATATTTTTATACATCTAGCGTTAAAACGTGTTTACTCTGAGGGATAGAAAATGCATAAAAATAGGAATCGGCTTGCGAGTTATTAAGCGTAATTAAATGTTTCACAGCAGGCGTGGGAAATGGCTAACTGGTTTACGGAAGGTTTTAAATTAATATCCTGTAATACGGGGCGCGCATTCACTAATTAAAAGCTAGGAGAACATTTATTTTAGAGGCGCTCGTGCTGATAGCTCCCGTGTCAGTGGCATGGATAAGTGTATGAGAGACCTTTCATAAACTATATCTAGGTACAATCACTACAACATTTAGACTTAGGTTGTACTTGTCCAATAGTCTTGTGTTTCTTTGTTACTAACTGAAATACCCGACGTTGTCCGTGGTTTGATGATTTATCACTACAACACTTAGACTTAGGTTGTACTTGTCCAATAGTCTTGTGTTTCTTTGTTACTACAACCTCCCATATCGCACAGATAAAGCCGCAAGAGCGGCTAGGTGCTGTGCGAAAAGACACACCGTACAGGAGTACCTGTACGACCTGATAATGGTTCTGGTTCTTTGTTACTAGGTGAAATACCCGACGTTGTCCGTGGTTTGGTGATTTATCACTACAACACTTAGACTTAGGTTGTACTTGTCCAATAGTCTTGTGTTTCTTTGTTACTAGGTGAAATACCCGACGTTGTCCGTGGTTTGATGATTTATCACTACAACATTTAGACTTAGGTTGTACTTGCCCAATAGTCTTGTGTTTCTTTGTTACTAGGTGAAATACCCGACGTTGTCCGTGGTTTGATGATTTATCACTACAACATTTAGACTTAGGTTGTACTCTCCCAATAGTCTTGTGTTTCTTTGTTACTAGCTGAAATACCCGACGTTGTCCGAGATTTGATGATTTATCACTACAACATTTAGACTTAGGTTGTACTTGTCCAATAGTCTTGTGTTTCTTTGTTACTAGGTGAAATACCCGACGTTGTCCGTGGTTTGATGATTTATCACTACAACACTTAGACTTAGGTTGTACTTGTCCAATAGTCTTATGTTTCTTTGTTACTAGGTGAAATACCCGACGTTGTCCGTGGTTTGATGATTTATCACTACAACACTTAGACTTAGGTTGTACTTGTCCAATAGTCTTGTGTTTCTTTGTTACTAGCTGAAATACCCGACGTTGTCCGTGGTTTGATGATTTATCACTACAACATTTAGACTTAGGTTGTACTTGCCCAATAGTCGTGTTTCTTTGTTACTAGGTGAAATACCCGACGTTGTCCGTGGTTTGATGATTTATCACTACAACACTTAGACTTAGGTTGTACTTGTCCAATAGTCTTGTGTTTCTTTGTTACTAGGTGAAATACCCGCCGTTGTCCGTGGTTTGATGATTTATCACTACAACATTTAGACTTAGGTTGTACTTGTCCAGTAGTCTTGTGTTTCTTTGTTACTAGGTGAAATACCCGACGTTGTCCGTGGTTTGATGATTTATCACTACAACACTTAGACTTAGGTTGTACTTGTCCAATAGTCTTGTGTTTCTTTGTTACTAGGTGAAATACCCGACGTTGTCCGTGGTTTGATGATTTATCACTACAACATTTAGACTTAGGTTGTACTTGTCCAATAGTCTTGTGTTTCTTTGTTACTAGGTGAAATACCCGACGTTGTCCGTGGTTTGATGATTTATCACTACAACACTTAGACTTAGGTTGTACTTGTCCAATAGTCTTGTGTTTCTTTGTTACTAGCTGAAATACCCGACGTTGTCCGTGGTTTGATGATTTATCACTACAACATTTAGACTTAGTTTATGGTGTTGAGGTGTTGGTTAGTTGAGCAGAGGGTATTAACGTGTAAGGATGGAATGTGACGCCCCAGTTCTTGTTTCTAATGGTGGTAGAATATTATAGGATCATTAACATGAGCCATAGCCATAAGCTTAATTGAAACATGATCCTATCGCTCGTTACAGTGAGTTACTTGATACTGAATTAACATTGTCTGTCTCTCTGTCTGTCCGCCTGTCTGTCTGCCTATCTGTCTCCACAGCAGCGGCACTTGCCCTTCACAACAAATACGTATATGATAATATATCTTCCACCTTGTCAATCTATTTAACGATTTGCTGCTGGGGTTCAATGGAAAAAAACAGTTCTGAGGCTGATATGACACTCACATGACCTTCTCTACTTACTCTTATACAAACTATTCACACACACAGTGATGCAGTTGATGAAATATTGTTTGTGTGTGTGTGTGTGTGTGTGTGTGTGTGTGTGTGTGTGTGTGTGTGTGTGTGTGTAAACAGCATAAGTCAAAAAGGGAAATTTGGTTAAAAACCAAAGTTGGTATATAAGTTTAATATTTTTCAAGGATGCGACACGAAGATTTTCAATAAATTCCTCCACCCTAAATTCCCCTTACATGGAGTCATTTTCGAAACTTCTGTAGTTTAAAGAATTCCTAACGATTTTGATTAAAATGTCATATGTTTAAGATATTTGTATGACAAATAAAATGCATATTTTGAATTTTCTGGCTACAGCCTATGTAATCCTGTTTATTCTGGATGACTTTTGCATAACTGGTAAACCGTAAGAAATAGACCAAATCATACGATACAAAAAATATAGATCTTGTTAAAGTGTATAATTTATGTTAAGTAGCTAATCATTTCTTAGTAGTTAATCATTTACGAGAAATTTAACATTTTAAAACATGTTTCTTAAAAGAATAGTATCTAAGTTGTTTTTTAATTTTTTTCCCTCTTTAGCACAGAAAGAGAATCGGATTTCAAAGTCATCAGATAGTGAACAGCTCTTAATGTAATGCTTCTGTCTGGTCTATGTACAACATGCTCTTCTCTGGACCCCGAGGTCGCGGGTTCAAATCCAATACAGGGTGATCGATTTTTTCGGGTGTAAAAATTCATAGTGGTGTGGTAGATTTACACCTGAAAGAGCGTAAGCTTGATAAAAGGTGCCCACAAACATTTAAAACATTCTTTAAAGATTACTTATTATTACTTACTATTATTACTTCTAATACCCTCGATATCCCATAGAGAATTAAAATAACTATTTAAAATGACAGTATTTACACGCATCAGAGACCATACACAAGTTGCAGAAGCGAAGGGGTGAAAAACCCTCTCGTTGCTAACAATAAACACGGCGAAGGGGTAAAAATGTCGCAAATTGGACGTGCTGGTTGGTTGGTGATGTCAGCAGCAACGTGTCATCTAGCCAGCCAACGGACGTGCAACGTCAGCAGTCATTGTTGCTCGCTGTCTGTCTGCCTGCCTGCCGAATACCGTCCTTTGTTTCCATCCGACCTTGCATGTATGCAAAAACAGCCTCCTGGCTTTAAATCGCCTTCACTTGTACTCTACCAAATAACTGGACTCGTACAAGTTGAACTGTTTCTTTGTCTATTCACTGCAAGTTAGGGACTATTGTATTACAAAAAAAATCTGACGTGCTGCACTCACATGAGTTTCTCTACTCGCGTTACAAATGGAAGACGTGATTCAGTCTATCTGTGTGTCTAATAGGCGATAACATATGGGCCAGAAACTGTCAATAAACTCAGCTGCATGTTCGAAATATCGACTTGTGTAAACCGTGCTGTAACACGCCCCCCCCCCCCCCCCCAATGCGCGGAATAATTTCCTCATGGCTGTACCTTCAAGGAAATATCTAATGACAATTTCTGCAGATATTAATCTCCATTAAGATGAAGTAAAGGAAGTCATGTGAGTTGGTGGTGGTGGGGGGGAGGAGTAGGACGGGTGAGTAGGAGGGGTGAGTAGGCAAAGGGGCTTTAGGATATTCAACAGCTATGGTGATTAGCTGCCAGCATGTGACTTAATCGCACAAGATGTTTCTAATTTGCAATATTTTATTGATGTTTTGTATACCTACAAATACATTTTTGAAAGTTTAAATCCTTTAATTATGCTCAGATTTCAATTCCGTTGCTTCTTCTAAAAATTGTTTGTGTGGAAGCAAGCCCGTGTATTGATTTATGTTATTGGGGCGTACAGTTAGAATGAAAAAGCATACGGTTGGTGTGTGAACATCCCCCCCCCCCAGGATCCCCCCCGGGCCCGAGCCAACTTCCGGGGGCTCAGCCATATATATGTTATTACCTAATAATACATGTTCAAACGAAGCATCGGATATAAACAAAATAGCAACACTTGTACACACACAGTGCCCTCTATTATAAACCACAAACAGTTTAAAACAAAACAAAAACTAATGCGCATTTGATTTTTCAGGTTTGAAGGTTTTTGTGCGTGCCAATACTAATTAATAGAATTTTTCATTAAAGTTTGATATATAGGATTATATGAGAGTGGTGCATTGCTCGTATCGTCCAGGGAGGGAGGGAGTGAGTGGTCCCATTTCCGTGTGTGTGTGTGTGTAATTGCCAGTTGAAAATGGATCAATTAACTGTGACAGACAGAGTCATCTATCGGCTCTGACAGTTTATCACAGGCGCTTTACATCTCACACGTGCTTACACAAAATGCTTCCTTACAAAACGATATCAACACACAGGCATTAGAATCTACATTTCTATATTACTGTCGAGATTTCACATAAAACATGTTTTGAGAACCCTGAATCCAGAACAGCATTTTTAGAAAAATACGCGTGGATGTGTGTGATAACCAAACACCCCTTTTATCTTGCAATAGACAAGTGGACTCGACCATAAACTACTGCGCAATATTACGTCACACGCCACCTTTGTACAGATCTTGAAATCGCTTTGTGTTAGTGCTTCATTGTTGTCAGCCACGTTCACACAAACAGTCGCACGAGGCATCCTGAGCTTGCCGGCCTGCTATGTGGTCCTTTGCTGTGCGCCGCGTCCGGCATCACACTATTTTGGTGTCGGGATGGCGTCCATGAAATATTTGTTAGCAATAAACTTACTCCCTGTAAAACCTTCATTATGTAGCATTTAAATTAAATCATAAAATTAATTAATAACCGAGAGGAGACAAGGGACAATAATTTTCTTGCTGTTCTTTTGTTTTTTTAGAAGAATAAGAAGAAGCGCTCGTTACGGTCATCAAACTGTGATTTAATTTACTGGAGTGTTTCCCTTAGTTGGAGTACCAACTTCTTTGTTTGCTGAGTGAAGTTGTATCATGTAATTAGAGTTAACTCGTTATGAAAACACAATTTTACGCAATGTCCGCCGAGTGTGTTTGATTAAAGACTTCTTCATTTACACCATGACCTACAGAGAGTTGCCTCCGGTTCAGATGAATCACAGAAGTGCTATTATTAGACATACGTACTAGTAGTAGTGTAATTGTAAATATACTATGCTTCCTCCGTTACTGGGTCACACCGTTTCCTGCCGGCCGCTGCATTATTTACGGTTTACTTTACAAATGCTCATTAGCAGTCTTAAATATATCATTTACTAGCGCCTTTTTCCCTTCTTAGTTCTCCGTAGTGTTTTCAATTATAACTTGCTTTACTGTGACGAATCACAGGAAAAACAAGATCTTCTCATAACTATATCTACATCTGTGTAACAACAAACAATTCATTTTTATTTATTTTATAACGAGACCTATAGTTTTTGTGCCGTAATACAGAGAAAATTCAATATATACATTTTAATTATCATAAAAGTATCTTAAGTATGTGATATTTTCATCAAAATCGTTATTTTTGAGAAAATAGGTTTTTAGAACCTTACACATAGGTAATTGTATGTCAAACCCCAGAAAGGAAGGGACGACAGGAGAGCGGTCTACGGGTGGTCAGACCCGGGACTAGTGGAGGTTGTTCAACCCTACACCAGGGTGTGTTATGCAGTTCCGGACACAACGCCGCATGTACGTCGAAAAC
>CM060963.1:204527640-204732640 GCA_030765045.1 Tenodera sinensis
TAATTGGTCCCATTATTTTCCTGTGTTCAGTGTTGAGATTTTGTCTCCAGTTATGAATGAAAACCATTCGCTTTGTGGCACGCAAATGGACGTTAATTCAGTTAAAACTGGATATCATTCTCCCGTCCGTCCGTCCAGCCAGCCAGGAACCCACTGCTCACAATTTGATGCCTTGTTTTTAACGAACACGCCCAAATCTATCACATTACTTCTCCTGCTAAATGATTGCTCGTTTTGTGTTTTTCGAGGAACTATTTGCCAACTTTACGACAAAGGGGGGCGTTTTTAGAGTTTGTAGGACATGTATTCTGAAAAACTCTTATTTTCTATAAATTATCTTATTGGTAATTTTGTATAGGTACAAGGGAAATATGTGTACACAGTTAGCTTCTAGCGATGTTAAATGTTTTAAGAGCTGGTTTCTTTGCATGGGCCAGAACATAACAACGAAAAAATCATTTTGTTTTTCTGTGAACCAAGTCTCGGAATATCCGAAAATGACATTCCCTAACCGGAGGCGGCGTCAATGACAACTCGTCAAGTTATGGTTTGAGGACCACAAACAAAGAAGAGGAACCAATGGCTATAGGCTGTGAGTTTGCAGTTGTTGTTGAGCAGTTTGTCTTGATCAATTTGGATACCATTTGTCAAAGCCACCCTCCTTTGTTCATGTCGGCAGAGCGGCAGGAAAATGATCACCACACATAGACGAGTGTTTCATCTTCTCAACAAAAGTGCTTTTTGTGTTTGTGTTTACGTGTGTTTGCGTGTGTCAATCTCCTAAGAACAGTATAACATTAAAAACGATAGTTAAATACCGAACTTGATATTAAAGTTTATCATCTTCAAAAAATTCCCCCATTCCGTGCTGCCATTTACACTTTACATCGAACATAGAAAAATTTTGACTTTTACGTTAAATGTCTTTCAAGGATGCGACAGAAAGATTTTGAAGAAAATTCCTCCACCTTTTAAATCGAAAAGTTTTGAAAAATGTCTATTCTCTCGCAAATGACTAACGATTTTTATAAAAATGCCATATGTTTAAGATATTCTGATGACAAATGAAACGTATGTTTAAAACTATTTGGTACAGACTGAGTAGAGAAGGTTATGTGAATGTATGACACAAGATGTTCAGTTTATGGGAAGGCGAATATCGTGAGTTGTCTGTGACTGTCTTTTGTTATAGGGGAACACAATGCAGTGACTAATGATGAATGGTCACCGCCAGCTTCACATTCCTTCCCTTGAAGGAGCTGTTTGTTATCAATCAACAACATACATACATACAGAAAATTAGTCAACTCTGTCTGTCTGTCTCAAAATTACACCCGTAACTAATGGATTGGGAAACAGTTATTCCATAATATAGCGGTATATCAGCTGCACTCACATGACTTTCTCTACTCTTGTACTAACCATTCTTACAAACTCTTATTCCTATATCTTCTTCGTGTTAGTTGAGATAAACATTTGTACAAATTATCTTATTGCTTATTTCCTTGTAGATACAAGGGAAATATTTAGTCGTCTTTTAAAGCTTTGACATTCCGTTCTCTTTGCACATTAACATATAAAAAAAATGAACAACGATGATCCATTTCACGAAAGTTTTAAGTTTTCCGAAACTCACACACATAACAAGGAATATCTCCGAAATTGTTCACCCTACAAGAAAATTTATTGAGACATAAATTGTGAATTTTAGCAAGTTCTACATTTGTTGTATAGTGTGATTTGGTCTATCTCTAACGGTTTACCAGTTATGCAGAAGTCGTCCAGAGTAAATACTACGGGGGCTATAGCCAGAAAATTCAAGATATACATTTAATTTGTCTTAAAAATATCTCAAACATATGGCATTTTAATCAAAATTGATAGACATTTTCAAGAAAATCAAAATTTTCGAAAAAATTTCCATGTAAAGGGTAGTTTAGGGTGGGTCTATTTTCTACAAAATCTTCGTGTCGCATCCTTGAAAGACATTAAACTTAAACACCAACTTTGGTTTTTAACCGACTTTTCGTTTTTGAGTTATGCTGTCCACACACACACACACACGGGCCTTTTTCTAAAAATACTTTTTCTTGTATTCAGGGGGTCTCAAAACATATATTTCCGGCGAAATCTCGACATTGAATTTTTGGGTGGAATACAATATTTCTACTTGCCAGCAGAGAAAGTAAAAGGTCGCGTGAGTGCAAAATTTCAGATTGTTAAAAACTGAGGTCCTCAAAATATGTACTTGAGTGCGTAAGTGGATGGGAGAGTGAAAAAGGGGGAAAATTGAGGTTTAGTAATCTCAATAAGCTTTTGTTTAAACAACATGGTGGGAACATAATCCTACTTTGGTGCCGAGTCTTGCACTGAATCAGTGAAGTGCGACTGACTTCATCAGCAAATCCCCAATGTCATCAAAACAGACGCTACGCTTCTAGCGGCGCCGACACGATTTTTCTCGGATGAGAGGAAGCAACACACATTTTTTTAAACCGACCTCGAGAGAAAATGGAGCACGCAGCAAGCACGCAAATACTGTTGCAAATATAACTTCAAGCTGCACTCCAACGTAACAAAAGTGTTCAGGACGGGCGTGCAAAATGCTTATATATAAATGAATATTTGTTTGTCCCGTAAGTGTGGTTGCTATACATTCATCTGGTTGTGATGATATATCTTAAACATATGACAATTTTAATAAAAATCGTTAGTCATTTTCAAGAAAATCAAAATTTTCGAAAAATTTTCCTTGTAAAGGGTAGTTTAGGGTGGGGCTATTATCTCCAAAATCTTCATGTTGCATCCTTGAAAGTCATTAAACTTAAATACCAACTTTGGTTTTTAACCGACTTTTCGTTTTTGAGTTATGCTGTCCACAGACTGACAGACTGACACAGACACACAGACTGACTGACTGACAGACAGACAGACAGACTGACTGACTGACACAGACACACAGACTGACTGACTGACTGACTGACTGACTGACTGACTGACTGACTGACTGACTGACTGACTGACTGACAGACAGACTGACTGACTGACAGACAGACAGACAGACAGACACACAGACAGACTGACTGACTGACAGGCAGACACACAGACAGACTGACTGGCTGACTGACTGACTGACAGACAGACAGACAGACAGACAGACAGACACACAGACAGACAGACTGACTGACTGACTGACTGACTGACAGACAGACAGACAGACAGATTGACTGACTAACAGGCAGACACACAGACAGACAGACTGACATACTGACTGACTGACAGACAGACACACAGAAAGACTGACTGACTGACTGACTGACTGACTGACTGACAGACAGACACACAGACGGACAGACTGACTGACAGACAGACAGACACACAGAAAGACTGACAGACAGACAGACTGACAGACTGACATACTGACTGGCAGACAGACAGACAGTCACACAGAAAGACTGACAGACAGACAGACTGACAGACTGACATACTGACTGACAGACAGACTGACTGACTGACAGGCAGACACACAGACAGACAGACGGACCTTTCTCTAAAAATACTTTTCTTGGATTCTTGATTCTAATACTCATCTGTTAATATTCAGGTTTTAAAAATGTTTTTATCACCCTTATCTCCACTGTGGTTGTTTTCTTCTCGTTGAAGTAAGAAGCATTGTTCACGAAGGAATTTTATCGGTCTTTACCACTTTCATGAAGGTCGCACGAAAGAGGCTTGGGATAAGCCTGAAAATCGAGATGTTGGTTCACATTTTAACCTTTAACCTTCACTTGTGAAGCTGCTTCTACTGCTAGTTGAATAATTCAATGTCTTTCCAAACCCTTCCTCATGTATCAACAATTTTCAGAGTGCAAAGTCCTTTATGGATGTGTCTAGCGGAAAGCGTTCCTTCTGCTGTAAAACTATACCTACTTCCACAGACGCAGAGGACAAACCTTCCAAACGAGCATTATAACTCTCTGATATGTTGCACTCACATGACTTTCTCTACTCTTGTACTAACCATTCTTACAAACTGTTTCTCCTATATCTTCTTTGTGTTAGTTGAGATAAACATTTGTACAAATTATTTTAGTACCAATTTTCTTGTAGGCACAAGGGGAATATGGGAATACAGTAAGCTTTAAATGACTATATAATGCTTTACAAAGGTATAAAAAATTAATAACATTTGAGAACGGTCTACAAGTACTGCAAAATTCGGACAAATAACAAGGGATATCTGCGAAATCGTTCACTTGACAAAAAACATCAACGTTTTATGTAATTTTAGTATTAAAATGTGTAAAAACAATTAATAAATTTGTTAACGGTAAGCTTATAATGTCACAGATGTATGACATAATATGGCTGTATCATTTGTTTCAATACTTATAGAGGAAATATCAAATCTCGTATCCAGTTTAGGTTGGAATGTAATATTTGCTGTTCTTAGTACAAGTATAGAAAATATAGAAATTGCAAGGAGATCGTTTCTTACCTTTGGTGGCTTTTGTAACAGCTTTAGTGACGCTTTTGTTTCCCTTCATTAGGAGGTTTCTTTCTACACATATTTGCCGTCTCCTCTTCGGCTAATTTATGCAAAGAAGTAGCAGTAGCAGTATCACTAACAAAGGTCAAAGGAACGAACGAACGAACGAACGCTATTTCATGTTGTTAAATCTAATTTGCGTAATGCTGAGTGTGCACAAGTGAGCATTCCTTGCTAAAGCACAAAGCCCCGGCGCGTATCGACGTCTGACGTCGCTGCCTGGGCTAATTGATTAAATATTTACAACACTATTACGACGGCACTCTGATTTAATTACGTTTCTGCGAGAAAAAGGTGAACATTAATCTGGAGCTTTTGTTTTTTTGTTCCTGTTGGGAGAAACAAAAGAGAGGACAGCTGCAAACCGCTCACGTTGCTGTGGTAACTGGCACAGGTAAGGTAGGCTGGCTGGCTGGCTGGCTGGCTGGCGGGCGGGCGGGCTCGCTGGCTGGCTCACTAACTCCATATTCACGGTGTTCTGTATCTGACCACAAATCTGCCTTCATTCATTCCTTCCTTACTCGCTTTCTTCAGATCTACTTCTTAGTGTTAGTTGAGATAAACATTTGTACAAATTATCTTATTGAGTTATGCTGTCCACAGACAGACACACACACATACACACACAAACACACACGCACACACACACACACACACACACACACACACACACGGACCTTGTTCTAAAAATACTTCTTTTTTAGATTCAGGGGTCTCAAAACACATATTTCCGGTGAAATCTCGACATCGAATTTTTTAGTCGAATACGATATTTCCCCTACTTACTATATATACTAGACTTTCTCTACTCTTGTACAAACACTTATTCGGCTGTCTACGGCAAGCTAATAGAGATAAATATTTATGGAAATTATCTTATTGCTTTAGGTACAGAATCCGAATTTAATAAAATACAAGGATACTATGATTAGTTAACAAGGCCTTTGTAGCTTCTTTCCCTCTCTTTACCCCTCTCCAATGACAGCAGACAGCGGCACGCCTCTAGTCCCGTACTGCAACTGTCATTGGTCACTAGTTACGTCTCAGCCCTTACAACACCCCGCAAGAGATAAGAAACTGAGAGATGATCCCAAACTGTGTATTTTACTATATTCGCTTCTTATACAAGGGGACACGAGAATATAGCACGCTTTAACTAGTGGTCAAATATATTAAGAGCCCGTCGCTATATGATGGCTTTGAAATTACATTCTCTTTACAAGGTAAGAGAGAGAAAATTAGTAGCTTCCTTTTTGAGAGGATATAATACGTTGCATTTTTATTTCAATCATAGAAACTTGTATGCATTATATGTTAAAGGGCAAGTGAATTTGTCGCGTAAAATAAGAGCAAGTAGCTTCAAAACTTCCCCATGAAAACACTTATATGAGTAAATATTTATCTTGATCGGCCAATAGGTGTTGGAGTTTACCAACTTCACACATATAAACACATCCATTTTCATTAGTTCATTATTCGTTTCCGGAATGGGCTTGTCTTATAGAAGTCTACGTAATCGTTTAATCCATTTTCATGATCTATGGCCAGGGTATTTGGGCTAGTATTTGATAATGGCTCCCTTCAAACGTGTATATGTATGTTTGTCCTGGATTGTTAACAAGCAAATATGTGAAGTGTATTGCTTGTTGACCTTATGGAGGTTCATCAGTGTCTGGGCCAGTCAGTCGCGTGCCAGACCAGACCTTTGTACCTACACAATAGATGGATGGATCGAGAAAGTTTCCTTGCTCTATTACCAAGTTTAACTTGGAAGTGCCTCTTTGATCGAAAGTATGAAGTAAGTGGGCGCCCAAGTTCCCCAACTTCAAGTAGCGAAATCCTCCTTACAAATATTTTGGGTTACTCAAGGAGTTCAACTATTTCAGCTACGCTGAAGCAATGATCACCAACAAGAAACAAAAACTTCGTGGTGAACACCAGCAGGCCACAAGAATTTATAGTCTTTGGCTTCATTTTTACTTTCTCTGCCGTGTTAGAAAGGGTATCGTATTGAAACCAAAAATTCAATACATGCGCATGGTCTTCTAAGTCCAAAAAGGTGTATTTAGAAAGACGTCCATGTGTACGTATGTTTGTATGTGTGTTTAGGTGTGTATGTGTGTGTGTTTTGTGTCTTTTTTGCATGTGTTATGTGAAAACAAGTCGGTCAAATACTAAACTTATATATTAGTTCAGTACGTTTGAAGAATGGGACACGAACATTTTTAAGAATACTCTTACCGCAACCTACCCTTCGTATAGGAAAATTATCGCAATTTTCTGGAATGAGTGACCACGATCTGGGAACCTATACTTTGCATGTTAAGGTCAAGACCACCTGATGCTTTGGAATTTAAACTCTTAACCTCAACTCTTGACCTCTAACTAGTTAATATCCTGCATTTTCCTTCCCTTGAGGGGAGCAGACCAAGAGTAAGTCCATTCTAACAACTCCACATTCAGTTTCTCATATTTATGTTCTTAAATTACCTTTTTACTTTATCTACTTCACTTTGGCACACAAATAAGGATAGTGGTTGGTCAAAGCAATTGAACGCCACTTGTCGTATTTTGTTTGTGTGTTCTGCAGCTGTCCTTTTATTACAAACTTTTTTACACATCAACGATTACTTGCACCTTAAACTGCACTTGAATGAACACTTGAAGAGACGTGTTCTGGTAACAGCTGTTTCCTGATAGTTGGCTGTCATTCCTGGAGTCGAATGTTCCAGGAACAGATCTGGTAAATCACCGGAAGTGGGCGCTATTTATAACGAGAGTCTGCTGTCTGTCTGTCTGTCTGTCTCATTTGGAATTCCGAACAAGCTGTTCTAAGGGTCAAATCGAAGTCGTTACTTTCTGGCTGATCCGAGCAGTAAACTCTGGTTCACTCAATCACTTTCTCCAGCAAGTATTTATCTTATATATTTAAATGAGCAATTCTTGTATATTGATTTCCATCAAATTTTGTATTCAGATAGGGTTTTGCTTTTTAAGTTCATCTATATAGGTGCGATTCCCGAAAAAACGCGAGTTTACATAAAAAAATAACATTTTTTATTCCCGCTTCCACAGAGCAATTATTGTATATATATTCCCGGTATTTCAGAAACGGCTCTAAAGATTTGGTTAAATTTTTGTATACATGCATATTACTTTCACAGTGTTTTCTCTACTCACTTTTAGGTAACACATTCACATCTATTTCTCTACTCACTCCTCTATAAAGAATTTTCCATAAAAACGTGATTTCACACCAAAAAACATTTTCATCTCCGCTTTTATAATAAGTCATACCATGTTCTGTGTGTTTGAAATAGAAATACTGTTACATTCACAATGTTTTCTCTTCTCACTTTTAAGTAACACAATTCACAGTGTCTTCTCTACTCACTCTTCTAAAAAGAAATACAATTTTCTGTATGTTTGAAATAGAGATGCTGCACATTACATTCATAGTGGTTTCTCTACTTACATTTAGGTGACACGTTCACATTGCTTTCTCTACTCACTCTTCTATAAACAATTTTCCATAAAACACGTAATTTTACACAAAAAAAATACATTTTTATCCCCACTTTTAAATTAAGTAATACAATTTTCTGTATGTTTGAAATAAATATGCTACATATTATATTCATACTGTTTTCTCTTCTCACTTTTAGGTAACATATTCAGATCTTACACATCTCTTTCTCTACTCACTCTTCTATAAACAATAATGGAAAATAACTCCATAATGGAAAAAATGCTCGACGAAAACCTCCAACTAGGTGGATATCTGGGGTAGGCTTGCGTTCAGCAGTAGAAATGATGGTGTTTATGAAGTATTTATATAAATTTCTATATCTCTTGTATCTCAGAAATGACTCTATTAACAATTGTGACAAAAAGTTTTATATAGTTAACATTCAGGTTTATCTAAGTAAGTATTTTCTTCCATAAAAACAAGATTTCTCAAAAACAGAGGCGAAAATCTTCGAGCGAAGCTCGGTCTCGGTCACCCACGTACTACGTTAATATAATTTACATAACCCTAATACTACTCTGACAAATGGCAAAATCAGTACCGTACTTTTGTATCACTTTATTCTATTCTTAAATGTCAGCACAAATACACAGTATTATATATATTTGAATGCAATATTTTGTTATTTATGTTGTAAACCACCACACAAAGCTCCAGCACGATACATTTATTCACAATACGAAAATACGTTAATATTCAAAATATTCTGAAATCGTTTTTGTGCATTTATTTTGTTTTAAATAATGAGAATGTGATAATTTGGTAATTTTTCGGTTCAAGGAGAGTCGACTGTATTATGAATGTGTTGCTTGGTCAAGGGGAGGTTTAGTTGATAATTTAATATTCACATACATACGTGTGTGTGTGTGTGTGTGTGTGTGTGTGTGTGGGAGCAAGTCCTCATTATCCACACGTCTTTTCCACAACAATTACCTTCCTGTCTCACACCGGGTGGAAGGAATTGTGACTCGTCGCTCCAATGTTTTAATCCCCTACCTAAACCTACCTCAAACTTTATTCTCCTTGTACGTATAACAAATAAGATAATTTCTGCAAATGTTTATCTCAACTAACACAAAGAAGATATAGGAATAAGATTTTGTAAGAATGTTTAGTACAAGAGTAGAGAAAGTCATGTGAGTGCAATACATAAGATTTTTTTAAAATGTAATTGTTGTTTCGTTTTGTACAAATGTTGACTGTCGGCTCGTAGAGAAGATGAACATATCTGAATGCTCGAAGCCCGTGTGAGTGTGGGAGAGATTACCCAGGTTCCAGTTATTGCTGACGAGGAGAACAGAGAACGTTTCAATTCTGTGCGCTACCTCGTCAGAGCCACCGGAAGACATGTGTATGTACAACATTATCATTATCCTCGCCCTTCTACTTGATTTATTATTTTTCAGCATCCTTCGAACCAATCTGGGATTGACCTTCGGGACATTTGATTTCCGAGCGGACGTACAGAACATATAATGAACAAAGAGCAAACACCTGCCTGTACCAGGCTTTCCTGGGTTCGACTCCCGGCTACACATTTTCTTATCGCCTCTAATGGGCAGTATACTGTGACAAAAACGACAAAAGTCCAGTCCAGCTAATTTTTGTCACTTTATTTTCCTCTAAAACTGAATGCAGAATAACACAGTTCTCTTTTACTGACCTTAACACAGTCTACAGTCCTTCGTGATATTGCAACTCACAACTGTTTTCTTCTTGTAACCTTGACTCAGTCCTTTCTGTTTTTTTTTTTTTTTTTTTTATTTTCTCTGTGTCTCAAATGGGTGACTTTGAGGATACAATTTATGTCCAAATAATTTTTTTTGTAGAGTGAACGATTTCGGAGATATTCCTTGTTATTTCTGTGTTTTGGAAAGCAAACTTTCGTCAAATGGAATATGTTATTAATTTGTTTATATTAGCTGTGCAAAGAAAATGGAATATGAAACCTTTAAAAGATCTGACTATAACTCGAAACCTACTGTATAGCCATATACCCCTTGTACCTACAAGGAAATAAGCAATAAAATAAGTTGTACAAATGTTTATCTCAACTAACACGAAGAAGATATAGGAATAAGAGTTTGTAAGAATGGTTAGTACAAGAGTAGAGAAAGTCATGTGAGTGCAACACGTCAGATTTTGTACTAGAATGCAATACCATCTCTGGCAGATTGAGTAAAAATTAACCAAAAGATCTGACTATAACTCGAAACCTACTGTATAGCCATATACCCCTTGTACCTACAAGGAAATAAGCAATAAGATAAGTTGTACAAATGTTTATCTCAACTAACATGAAGAAGATATAGCAATAAGAGTTTGCAAGAATGGTTAGTACAAGAGTAGAGAAAGTCATGTGAGTGCAACACATTAGATTTTTAAAATCATATATTTCACCAGCTATAGTTTGTTTATAAAGTTACGCACTTTACAGTTTAATAATTCTGGTATCACACATAAACACAGGAGCATGTTCGCGATAGATTCCCACTTAAATTAGACGCCGCTTCCGTGTCTTCTGTTCGGAGAACATGTGATATATGATATGACGTCATACCATGGCCTTATTTTAAGTTTCCTAGAATGTAGGTATAGCGATGGAACACAAAACATTTCCAGTCATGCCAACCAACTTGATCGAATATATATAATATTGTGATTTTATTAAATATTTGGTACAGTTTCTAGGAAACTTTTCTTCCATGAAGAGAGAGCTGGTTGCGGAGTAGAGAGAGCATTCCTGTTTGTGAGAGTAAATTCTGAATTCAATCCAAAATTGGATATGTAATTTCACCAGAAACACATGTTTTGAGGCTCTCTGATATTGGACAAGACCATTTTTAGACAAACGTCTGTGTCTATCAGTGAACACAATAACTCAAAACCGAAGAATATTCAACAAGTGACAATTTGATATATGCCACTTCTGACACCATGCGACAAAATGACGGGAGTCCACTGATAATGGAGAAGCACATTCAAGTGTTGCCTGCAGTTATACGATATGTATGTATATTTATAAACACAATTTGAACTTTGTTTTAAACTTTCACTACCACGTTGCATTATGACTTATATAATTAACAATGAAGGGCACTTCTTTTCAGTGCTTCTATACACATGCATTTAAGCAACTTTCATCAGATGGTGATTTGTCTTTAAAACAACTAGAAGCTTCTTGCAAAGTAAGTACAATATAATCTTACACACAGTAACGTTATTGTGAACATAGGTACTCTTTAGCAGTAATTTTAAATGCATTGAAATTGTTAACTTCTCCCTTAAGATCATTATTGGGCAGGTTTTGCAGATTCATTTCGTTAAAAAGCTAGGTAGCGGAAATAAAGGGAATGGGAAGATGCAGGAAGGGTTTGTACCTGGGAAAATGCTGGGCCCAGAAGTCAGTCAGCTGGCTACCGTAGCCCCCCCCCCCTCCCCCCAGTCGCGTGTAACACTTGAATCCTAAAGATTATATGGTGTGGAAGCTGCAAGTATGAGTTATGCGCTGTCATGTTCGAGAAGAACACCCTCTGGCGGGGTTGCGGGCAATCATTATTCTATTATTCCAGTAGACCCTTCTTCTAATGGCTAGCATATGGAGTTAGCGCTTGTCACCGTAAATAGTGGACCCGTGATTATCAGGCAACTCAAAACTACTCACACCTAACCATTACCTACCTAAATTACTGAAAATCTCCCATAATTTCAACTAAGAGATGAAAAATCCCCAGATTTCATACAAAACTATATAGCTAAGATTCCTAAATATTGATGACTTTTCGAAAAATGGTAAATTGTAAGAGATATCAAATGTTTGTATACAAAAAACTAAATTTGGTTAAAACAGATAAGTTATGTCCAAATGCATTTTTTGTAGAGTTAAACATTTCGGAGATATTGTTTTACAATACTTTTATCAAATGCAACACTTTATATGTTAAGCGTGCAAAGAGAACGGAATCTGAAAGCTTTAAGATGTTTTACTATCGCTAAAAGCCTACTGTATTCTCATATTCCCCTTGTACCTACAAGGAAATAAATGTTTATCTGAACTAACACTAAGAATATAAAGGAATGAGTTTGTAAGAATGGTTAGTAGAAGAGCAGAGAAACTCATGTGAGTGCAACACATCAGATTTTTTATTTTATTTTGTAAGTACGTAGTGCAGAAAGTAATAAATGTAGAAATGGACAATGCTGATAATCTTATCTGCAAAAATGACAGGTTCGTTTGACGTAACTTTCAACTGCACTTGCCAGTCGACAACTGCTGCTTGAATAGTCTGATGTGTTGCACTCACATGACTTTCTCTGCTCTTGTACTGACCATTCTTACAAACTCTTATTCCTATATCTTCTTCATGTTAGTTAAGATAAACATTCGCACAAATTATCTTATTGCTTATTTCCTTGTAGGTACAAGGAGAATATGGGAATACAGTAGGCTTTGTGCGAGTCAAATCTTTTAAAGCTTTGAGATTCCGCTCCCTTTGCACGGTTAAGATATAAAAAAATGAACGATGTTCCGTTTCACCAAATGTTTTCCGAAACTGACACACATAAAAAGGAATATCTCCGAAATGGTTTAGTCTACAAAAAATTACTCAGACATAAATTGCGTGTTTTAGCAATATATACATTTTGTGTATAGTAAGATTTGGTCTATCTTTTACGGTTCACGAGTTATTCAAAAGTCATTGAGAGTAAACAGGAGCCAGAGAGTTCAAAACTTACAATCAATTTGTTAGACAAATATCTTAAACATATGCAATTTTTATTAAAATCGTTAGAGTCGTTTTCAAGAAAATCGAAATCTTCGAAAAAATTTCCTTCTAAAGGATAGTTTTGTGTGGGGCTAGTTTATTAAAAATCTTCGTGTTGCATACTTGAAAGATATTAAACTTAAATACCAACTTTTGGTTTTTAACCGACTTTTCGTTTTTGTGTTATACTGTACACATACTAACACACACACATAATCACACACGCGGTCCTATTTGTAAAAATCTTTTGTTGGATTTAGGGGCCTCAAAACATATATATGTGTCGAATGCCACAAGAAAGACTTGCCAAACAGGCCTTGTAATACAAACCTGTTGGTAGTAGAGAAGTTGGAAGACCGGGGAGACGCTGGGAAGATCCCTTGTGAGCCGAAACAGGAGATCGAACTCAGGATCTCCCAAATGCGAAGTAGACGTACGCCTTAATGTACATATTAACATTTATGATGTGGCCAGATTGACATCAACACAGAGCTTCTTCCATAAACATGTCCATCCGGGCGAATCAACATCGCCGAGTATGGGAAACAACAGGTGTTTCCACCGAGAACATTGGGAGAGTCGACCGGTCCACTTCCCTGGTGAACGTGCTGTATTATTATTACTGTCTGACTGTTACAAACACAAACATATCTAGGATGTAAACATTTAGACTTGACAAGCGATTTGTTTCCCACGATCAACCTTCCTCAAACGTGGACTAAGTCAACAACTCCATCTGCCAAAACAAGTCATGGTGTATCGGTAATATTTGCTAAAAAATCTTATGTGTTTGTTGCACTCACATGACTTTCTCTACTCTTGTAGTAACCGTTCTTAGAAACTCTGGAAATAAATATCTTGAATTTTCTGGCTATAGCCCCTGTAGTCTACACTTGTACTAACCATTCCTACAAACTCTTATTCCTATATCTTCTTCGTGTTAGTTAAAATAAACATTTGTACAAATTATTTATCTTATTGGTTATTTCCTTGTAGGTACAAGGGGAATATTAGAATACAGCAGACTTTGTGCGATAGTCAAACTTTTAAAGTTTTCAAATTCCGTTCTCTTTGCACAGTTAACGTACAAAATGAACAACGATGTTCCATTTCACGAAAGTTTTAAGTTTTCCGAAACTGACTCAAATAACAAAGAATATCTCTGAAATGGTTCACTCTACAAGCAAAAAAAATTGTCATGTGAGTACAACACGTCAGATTTTGTACTAATATGCAATACCATCTCTGGCAGACTGAGTAAAAAGTAACCAAACAAAAAGAACACAGAAGTTTGTTGTAAAAGAACTGTAAAGCAGCTTTTATAATGTAGAGAATGTAAAATGATATTTTTTGTTAATTTTAATACAATATCTACTTCACTTCTCGGCTTAAAATGAAACAAAACGATGGAGAAAACTTACTCGTCTCTCAAAAGAGAATTTGCCTTAGGTTTGGAAAAACAAGAGGGTTTTATTTCAATAACGTTGTAGTAAGTGAAGCCTTGCTTTTCTAAAGAGAATTGTAAAACAAAGAACAACAGCCTAGCGCATTCAGTTTATCAAAAAGTATACTGAGTTTCGTAAGAAGCTCCTAGCTTTTCCTCTTAATCTTATATATTTAAACAAGCAATTCTTGTATATGTATTTTTTAAGTTCAGCTATATAGGTGTGATTCCCGAAAAAACGCGATTATACATAAAAAATAACATTTTTTATTCCCGCTTCCACAGAGCAATTCTTGTATATATATATTCCCGGTATTTCAGAAACGGCTCTAAAGGTTTGGTTAAATTTTTGTACACATGCATATTACTTTCACAGTGTTTTCTCTACTCACTTTTAGGTAACACATTCACATCTCTTTCTCTACTCACTCTCCTATAAACAATTTTCCATAAAAAAAAACCTGATTTTACACCAAAGAACCTTTTTATCTCCGCTTTTATAATAAGTCATACCATGTTCTGTGTATTTGAAATAGAAATACTGTTACATTCACACTGTTTTCTCTTCTCACTTTTAAGTAACACAATTCACAGTGGTTTCTCTACTCACTCTTCCACAAAGAAATCATACAACTTTCTGCATGTTTGAAGTAGAGATACTGCATATTACATTCACAGTGATTTCTTACTCACTTTTAGCTAACACATTCACATGTCTTTTTCTACTCACTCTTCTAAAAAGAAATCATAAAATTTTCTGTATGTTTGAAATAGAGATGCTGCATATTACATTCACAGTGATTTCTTACTTACTTTTAGGTAACACGTTCACATCGCTTTCTCTACTCACTCTTCTATAAACAATTTTCCATAAAAAACATGATTTTACACCAAAAAAGCATTTTATCTCCACTTTTAAATTAAGTAATTCTGTATGTTTTAAACAGAAATGCTACATATTATATTCACACGGTTTCTCTTCTCACTTTTAGGTAACACATTCACATCTCTTTCGCTACTCACTCTTCTATAAACAATTTTCCATAAATAACGTTTTTTTTACACAAAAAAAAAATGTTTTTATCTTCGCTTTTAAAATAAGTCATACCATGTTCTGTATGTTTGAAATGGAAATACTATTACATTCACCCTGTTTTCCCCTCTCAATTTTATGTAACACATTCACATCGCTTTCTCTACTCACTCTTCTATAAACAATTTTCCATAAATAACGTTTTTTTTACACAAAAAAAAAGTTTTTATCTTCGCTTTTAAAATAAGTCATACCATGTTCTGTATGTTTGAAATGGAAATACTACTACATTCACCCTGTTTTCCCCTCTCAATTTTAGGTAACACATTCACATCTCTTTCTCTGCTCACTCTTCTACAAATGTCATACAATTTTCTGTATGTTTGAAATAGAAATGCGCATATTACATTCACAGTGGTTTCTCTAGTTACTTTTAGGTAACACATTCACATCTTTCTCTACTCAATTTTCTTTAAACAATTCATATCATCTCATATCACCGCGAAATTCGGCACGTGTATGTATTTTTCCTTGAAGAAAGTTTTTATGATAACAGCTTTACGACACAATATATTAGTTTCAAATGGCTTTGTACTCGCTTTTCTTTTACGTAGCACATTCATATATCCCCTGTTTGCCCTTCAAATACAATTCATATAATTTTCTATGATTGAAATATAAATGCAACATATTACGAAAAAAAAAAAAAAATATTTCACAAAAACAGAGGCAAAAATCCCCTAGCGAAGCTCGGTCACCCAGGTACTTTATTATATGTTTATACACGCCTGCAGTATTTCTTCTTGCCTTTGTATTGTCTCTCACTGAACAATACACCTGTTTCACACTTCATGCCGATTAAATGGGTAATTATTGTGCACTAAATCGTCCAAAGTTACCGCATTTCTCGCACTAGTCTTTAAAAATCAATGACGTCATTACCCTGGCAACAAGACAGCTATAATTTTCTCCATATTTTTCTCATCCACATCTCTTTGTGTCAGTGTCAATCTGCCTGAGTGAGATTTTATCTGTCGTCAGCTGTCTCTTACGTCATAAAAATAATTCACGAATCCATCATTGCTATGATGATGACGTAATGAATATAAGTAAGCGTGGAAGAGGTATAATCGATTACAGAGGAGCCAAGCGGCCGCTTCCGCATCATTTATTACTGGTTGGTAGCGCACAAACTGTGACGTTGAGTTATTATGACTCCGGAGTGAGTTAGTCCACCACAACGCCCTGGCTCAGCTTGCGAGATTTAGTCTGGATTAGCACTTTTATCCCGAGTCGACCGTGGCACTCATAAAATCTTGTACAAACGAACGTCTGACATCTTAATAACTAAATTAATTTATTGCGGTCTGAGCAAGTCTCGAAGTTTGGAGGTCTTTCTGACGCCAGGGCATTCACCGGATACGTGCGTGTGCAACGTTCCAAGAGCCGACTTTGGGTTTACCTCCTACCACTATACGCGGAGGCTTTGAGATTCCGTTCTCTTTGCACAGCTAACATAAAAAATAAATAACGATGTCCAAATATATATAATTATATTTGCCTTTTACTATATGTTAAGAACTAGATTTATGATTTGTAAAATAGTATTAGGTTAAAGAAATAAAGTCAAACTAACAAACAAAATAAAATAGCATTAAACAACAAACATCAAATAAAAAACTGTAAAAATACACATAATAGAGAAGTATTCAATTAGACTAAGGTAGATAAAAAATTAGGGGTAAAAATGTTCAAATAGAACATCACCAACACTATATATATTGTAAATTGTATGTAAATGAATAATAAATAAATACAAGCATGTAGTATTCCTACAGAATGGGGCACGCTATTAAAAAAAAAGACACACACACACACACACACACACACACACACACACACACACACACAAAGACTGATGTTAGTATTTCAGCAAGTCTGAATAATTAATTGATGCCATCGGGCCGTGAAAAGTGAATCATTAAAACTGCGCGGTAAACCCATTATTCTAATCTGTGCGGTTTAATATTGCTTGAGGTGGAAACCTGTGTAAACAAACTAATGACTCCAGCTTGCTTGCTTGCTCCTCCAAAACAGATATATATATACGGGTTTAACGACGTCTCTCAAAGAACATTATACACGTTTACGTTTCCTCAGGCTTGCTTAACGATGCTCTGTTAATGATCACGCACGCGAGTACACCTCCCCAGTCACGAACCAGACCTCCACACACATGCACACACATACATACACACACACACACACTCAGTCACTCACTCGCTCACTCATTTTCCCAGTCGCTCACTCAGTCGTCCACTCACTCGCTCACTCACTCGCCCAGTCGCTCACTCACTCGCCCACTCACTCGCTCACTCATTCGCCCAGTCGCTCACTCAGTCGTCCACTCACTCGCTCACTCACCCAGTCTCTCACTCACTCGTCCACTCACTCGCTCATCCACCCACCCATTCACTCGCTCAAACTCACTCATAAACTCACTCACACACTCACTCATAAACTCACTCATACACTCACTCATTCCCTCACTCATAAACTCACTCATACACTCATAAACTCACTCATAAACTCACTCATACACTCACTCATTCCCTCACTCATAAACTCACTCATTCCCTCACTCATAAACTCACTCATAAACTCACTCATTCCCTCCCTCATAAACTCACTCATAAACTCACTCATACACTCACTCATACACTCACTCATAAACTCACTCATACACTCACTTATTCCCTCACTCATACACTCACTCATGCACTCACTCAGTCACCCGTTCTCTTTGCATGGCATATATATAAAATAAATACAAATAAATTGGAGTATCTCCGAAATGGTTCTCCCTACAAAAAGTTTGCTTCGACATAAATTGTGTGTTTTAGCAAGATCTACATTTTTTGTGCAGTAATATTTGGTCCATCTCTTACGCTTTGCCAGTTATAAAAAGACATCCAGAGTAAACAGGACACTACGTAACGTTTAGGCAGAAAATTTAAAATATGCATTTCATGACATTTTAATCAAAATGTTTTGAGCCATTTTTGAGAAAATTTCGAAACTTTCCATTTAAAGTGTAGTTTAGGATGGAGGAATTTTGTTCAAAATCTTGGGGTGACATTCTTGAAAGATATTAAAGTTAATATGAATTTTTATTTATAACCGACCTTTAGTTTTTGGATTCTGCTGTCCGAAGACTAACACACACACACACACACACACACACACACACACACACACACACACAGAGAAACTTCGAAATATTTCATGAATTTTCGCATATTTTTAAGAATTGTCTTTCAGAAGCAGACACATTCAAGTTTTTGTACAGATGTGTTTGAGAGTTTGAGACACGTGTTTGTGATGACATATTGATATATAATTTTGTGTTGCTGCTAGTGATGAGTGGAATTTGGTATATTCGCTTGTGGAGTTAGCGGTATGTAAGCAAATGGACTTTTAATGGTCTAGTGCCATTAGAGTGGGGGCAGTGTAGGTATATCTTTGTACGTTCCAAGGCGATGAGTGATGGATGACTGTGGTTTTCAACGGCGACGTGGTAATTGTAGCCACAAGATCATAAAGAAGTCTTTTACAAGCTTATCCTGCACTGTCGCCAAGCCAAGCCAAGTTCTCACAATATGCATCCTGCACTGCAGATAACTCACTCACTTACTCACTCACTCACTAACTCACTCACTCACTTACTCACTAACACGTTCTGTGTATGTGTGTGCGGCTATCATCTTTCGTCTAATCCCACGCCTGACACCAATGTAAAAAAAATGATAAAATCAGTCCATTTACTTTTGTATCACTTCTAAACTTTACCACAAATACAGAGCTCTCTTCTCATAATCATGACTCAGTCTTTTCACTGTCTTTCTTTACTTTCTCTGTCTCTCATACACTAACTACGACGTTACAATCACCCGTTAGGTCTTTACGACGACCGACGTATCCTTCACGACCGCACATACAGCTGTCTCGCACTGACCGTCTCTTGTCTGTAACTCGTTCACCGCTGCTTTCTCGCCTCCTTATATAATGCGGATGGTGTCAGACGGACCTTTCGCGAACTTCTTCAAACGGGACGTCGATGACGTAAGTAGATATTTCTCAAAGGCTCCGGAGAAACCCCCTTTTGTGTAGTCACTTCGATTATGTAGTCACGTACACACAACAGTCGGACGAGGCAATCGGAACTTGAACGCCTTTGTTCACTCGTCGGCGTGGCATATGGTGTGAAATACCTTAACCAGTCCGTCCTTTGTTGTGCGTCGAGCCCGGTGTCACAATACTATTCCCACACTGTTACAAATTCCTGGAGTGTTTCGTATTTGGTCAAATTTAGTGAATGTCTATATCGCATAAAGCAGGGACTTCAAATGTCTCCTCGTACATCGTATTCAAATCAGGAGATCGAGCAGGCCAGGCAATGAATCCTCCTGGATCCAACTGTCCGACTGAAATAAGCAGCACGTTGATCATTATCCAAACGTTTAGACAGAACCTCTGTTGATATCTGAGTGTTTTCATACCGGGAGCTGTGAGTATTATTAATACTGAAGATATCATCGTGGGTAAATCAGCGAGAACATCGTTAGCAATCAGTTTTTTAACCATTTCATGAATTCGAGTATATAATTAGACTTTAAACTGAAGTGTGTGGATACAACTGCTAAACCGTACATTTCTGTTTCAAAATACCGTTAAATCTCTGTAGATTTTTTCAAAATTCTAGAGAATGTGTCGCAAACAAGCAACTTGCCAATTAAGCGCGTATAAAACTAGTTATCTGTCTGCAACAGGTATAATCAGGACAAAAACTAATTGTTTACACCATATGTTTTGAGTTTTCACTGCTTTGCTCCCGAGAATACACTGTTTCTTGTTTCTCGTATCTCATGTCTATCACATCGATGTGATGCTTTGCAATATAAAGGAAAAATTAATTAGAACCACAGTTAGCCTATTCACTTTCGCTAAAAAAGAAGAAGAATTGCAGTGTTCTCGATGTATGCCTCACAGACTCTGATAGTATGCTTAATGATAAAATTGCTAAAGGGAAATACACAAATGAAACAATTAAAAATAAAATCACACATATATTGATAGCATTAAACTTTCGTATGTTCGTATTGTAGCTATAATGTTGCGACGTAATGACAATTTGACTTATCGCACTTCTGACACCAGTGTGACAAAAAAGGCACAAATCGAGTTATTTCTTACCTTATTCTCCTCCGAGACTTTGCTGTTCTCTTTTACTGACGTTAACAGGGTCTTGGCTGTTTCGTGATATTAAAACCTACACCTTTTTTCTTCTCGTAACCTTGACCCAGTCCTTTTACTGTCTTTATTCACTTTCTCTATCTCTCAAAAAGGTGAATTTAACAATACAGTCACTCAACACTAAGTGCTTCGTTATATTCGGCCACGACGCATCTGACAATAATAGCTAGGACAATTTTTATTTATCTCTCTGTGAACATGTGTAAGAAATTGCACTAGTGAGGAAACCGCGATGGAATATGAGCATATACTCATAATAAAATACACGTGACATTTAAACATGTAGGACATTTAAAAATGGCGTCCTGAGATAAATTATATATTTGTCATGCTCAGGAACCCCTGAATTATTTTATAAAATTAAAATAAGAAACTTTTTTTTCGGGTTTCATTGTTGACATGTATAACCTTAAACTTCGATGACAAATTAATTTCATTTACCTCCCCATATTATTTATTTGTAATGAATACTGTTTTTTACTCCTAGTAATTGTAATTTCATAACCCCCAGTTAGATCTAATAACGTGTTAAAAATCCTCTGATATTCCCATAAAAAAATGAGATGACTGTTAACAATAAAATAAAATTCTGTTTTGTGATTCAGTTTTAGAAAACAAAGTGACAAGAAAAGGTAACTGCAGAATAGTTATTTGTCACTTGGTGTCAGAAGTGGCATTTGTGAAATTTAAATTAACTATAGTATTTATTTTGATTTAGCGAGTTTTGGCAACACTGATGTATGAATGCTAGTGTACCTAAAGATGATAGGGGTGTTTACGAAGCACATTCCTCCACTTCGCCTTCCTGTGGTGGGCAGACACAGCATGATTTTTTTAATTTATTGAAAACATTGCTGTACAAAAGTGTATTATAATTTTATTATCATAGGTAATTTATGACATGCAATTAAAAGAGTTTTAAGTTTCCATGTTCGTCAGAAAGAATTTAACCACTTATTGGAGCTCTGAGAAAGCTTTCTCCGTTAATGGTTTTCATTCCCAACGATGTAAACTCATCCAGAAAATTCGTAGTTATTTTGGTACAATTCATGTTTCTATTTCGCCACGTCAGTCGAATTTAATTCATCATGGTCTATGACGCAAAACGTTAATTAAAAGTGTTAATTGTATTATTTAATGTATGGGTGGTTGTGATGAGTGACGTAACATGGCCGCTAAAGACGTGATAATGTATCGAAACAATCAAACATCGATCATCATTAAGGCTGTCAGTGGCTGCATCAGCGCTTCTCTGTAAACACCCGCCCCGGGCGTTTAACTGCACAACAAAACACTGTCGTTCAAAGTCCAGCATCCTTATGGGCTCCAGCAAAGCCTTAAGATTTGACTATCGCACAGAATGATGTTTGTTAATTGCACTAGTTGCCCTGAGGTAGGTATCTTATCGGGAGAGCCACCCTCCCTCCCTACAGTCGGTAGCTACTATTAACTCCTAACCCCTTTAATCGATCTCAGCGTGGTGTACAAAGATGCCCGGGCGGGCAGCACCTCCCTGCAACTCCACAATTACTTACTGCTCCCTAAAAATGTTATTGTCTCAAATACATTCACACGAACTTCTCTACCCTCTATCGTTCACTAGCCGGTATGCTAAATATTGTTACCAAAATAGGGCAAGTATTGTATTCGAACCAAAACTTCTTCGTCCACATTTCACCGAAAACGTGTTTTTGAGGCTCCCTGATTAAAAATAACAATATATTTTTAGAAAAAGGTCCCTAGAAAATAGCCCCACCCTAAACTACCATTTAAATGGAAAATTCTTCATGTAATCTTGTTTACTCTTGATGACTTTTGTAGAGATAACTGCTAAACCGTAAGAGATAGACAAAATCTTACTATACAAAAAATATAGATATTGCTAAAACACACAATTTACGTCTGAATGATTTTTTTGTGAAGTTAACTATTATTAACAGTAATTTTTCTTATGTGGTTCACCATTCAGTACGTTTCCATGGGGAATTGGAATCGATTTGAGTCGAATCCCATTCTCAGTACGACCCTGATTTCATATTAAATTCAATCCGTAATGAGATCGATTTGAATAAACAAGGCTCAAGCATAAATAATTCAAACGTTTATGTTGGTGAAATGTTTTCTGCGTATTTTAAGTAGCTTTTGAAGTTAGTAAATGTTTCTGAGAAGAATATTACAAGATTACAGAAACAAAAAAGAGGGGTGTCTTGGTAGCTGTGTCGGTAGAGCACCTGCCTGCGCTGCAATGGGTTCCGGGTTCGAGTCTCGGCTGTGACTGAGAGAAATTATTTTTACGACAGTGAGGTTAACTTTACTTACACCACTATTTAATCACTTTAATAAATTAAACCTTTGTGTAGTTTGGGGATCGGATTCAAGCGTTTAGTTCCATCTGAATCTGGGTTTACATGCAGTATTCAATCCAAAATGAGAAGTCAAATCAATTTAAATACTCTACGGAAACGTGCTGATAATCGAGAAATACCTTTTCGCATTTTGGTCACATTAGCTGTAAGGAAAATGATTGTTTTTGAAAACTTTCACTATCTTTAAATCGACTCCATTTAACCTAAATGAAGAAAAGTTTTAGTAATTATGTTTCAGGTTGGGAGGAAGGTTCATTATTATTTCAAAAATTACCTTGTCCCATATTTCCTGCTGCTGAGGTAGAAATAGTGCCGTCCTACTGAATTTTAACTTCCTATATGAAACACAGCAAGCAAAGGAAATATTGCACTCTACAGAAAAAAAAGTCGTTTAAATACCAAACTTGGTATCCAAGGATACGACAGGACCACCCTTGTGTTGGTAGTGAAACTGTATATCTCTCTGAACTACACAATTTATGTCCAAATAAATTTGTTTGTAGAGTGAACCATTTCGGAGATATTCCTTGTTATTTGTGTGAGTTTCGGAAAACGAACTTAAGTCAAATAGAACAGTTATTAATTGTTTATATGTTAACCGTGCAAAGAGAACGGAATTTGAAAGCTTTAAAACATTTGACTATCGCTCAAAGTCTACTGTATCTTCATATTCCCTTTGTACCTACAAGGAATTATCTACTTCTACATTACTTCCGACAAGCACGATTTTACAACTGAAATTAGCAGCGAGTAAACATAGTGCGAATAGCGTTGGAGGTAACTTGGCAACGTAACTAGCAGAACAACGTTAACGAGGAAGTTCACAAAGCTCGGTTTACACTATGTGGAATGTGTATTCTGCCTGTCCCGTTCGTTCCCCTAAGGCTATGAGCTGATGAACGGTGTTGTGTATTGTCACGCATACCAACGTATGAAAAAAGGTGAACAGTTGTAGCAGTAGGAACTGACAGCAGTCGCTTGTCACAGCTTCCCTTTGTACCCTTTCTAGATATTGCATCCACAAGGTGATAATGTGGCAGCCAATTAACGTGGAGTCCGTCATATCAATCACTTGATGGATAGGTGGTCCGATAGACACTGACACCAGCAGACTGGTGGCTCCAGGCCCCGGCATCATGCACGTTCCCATGTGATACACGGGAGGGCGCAGTTTCTGTCGCATCTTGCCAACTTACTCACTGTAAATGACAAATTTGAGACTTTACCGATTTTTCACACACACTCACATACACACGGACACCCAAACACATACACACGGACACCCAAACACATACACACAGACACCCAAACACATACACACGGACACCCAAACACATACACACAGACACAAACACATACACACAGACACCCAAACACATACACACAGACACCCAAACACATACACACGGACACCCAAACACATACACACGGACACCCAAACACATACACACAGACACCCAAACACATACACACAGACACCCAAACACATACACACGGACACCCAAACACATACACACGGACACCCAAACACATACACACGGACACCCAAACACATACACACGGACACCCAAACACATACACACGGACACCCTAACACATACACACAGACACCCAAACACATACACACGGACACCCAAACACATACACACAGACACAAACACATACACACAGACACCCAAACACATACACACGGACACAAACACATACACACGGACACCCAAACACATACACACAGACACAAACACATACACACGGACACCCAAACACATACACACGGACACCCAAACACATACACACAGACACCCAAACACATACACACGGACACCCAAACACATACACACGGACACCCAAACACATACACACAGACACCCAAACACATACACACGGACACCCAAACACATACACACAGACAAAAACATACACACGGACACCCAAACACATACACACGGACACCCAAACACATACACACAGACACCCAAACACATACACACGGACACCCAAACACATACACACAGACACAAACACATACACACAGACACCCAAACACATACACACGGACACAAACACATACACACGGACACCCAAACACATACACACAGACACAAACACATACACACGGACACCCAAACACATACACACGGACACCCAAACACATACACACAGACACCCAAACACATACACACGGACACCCAAACACATACACGCAGACACAAACACATACACACAGACACCCAAACACATACACACGGACACAAACACATATACACGGACACCCAAACACATACACACAGACACCCAAACACATACACACGGACACCCAAACACATACACACAGACACAAACACATACACACAGACACCCAAACACATACACACGGACACCCAAACACATACACACGGACACCCAAACACACACACACAGACACCCAAACACATACACACGGACACCCAAACACATACACACAGACACAAACACATACACACAGACACCCAAACACATACACACGGACACCCAAACACATACACACAGACACCCAAACACATACACACGGACACCCAAACACATGCACAGACACACAAACACATACACACAGACACACAAACACATACACACAGACACGCAAACACATACACACAGACACCCAAACACATACACACAGACACCCAAACACATACACACGGACACCCAAACACATACACACAGACACCCAAACACATACACACGGACACCCAAACACATGCACAGACACACAAACACATACACACATACACACAGACACATACACACAGACACGCAAACACATACACACATACAGCCAAACACATAAGGGTACAAACACATACACACAAACACAAGCACATACAGACACAGAAACAACAACACACAGAACACAAGCATACACACAAGACATGCAAACATGCATTTTTCTAAAATTCCTTTTCTTGAATTAAAAACCTCGAATTTCAGTGAAACATCGACTTCAAATTTTTCTAGTTAGAAAACCATTTCAAGAAATCTAATCTGTTACTTTCACAAGTTTTTCTCTACATTTTCTTAAACTATTCCTAGAAATACTTGTTTTTCTATATGCTGCATGTTAATTGAGTATAAACTGTTTTATTGCGCATTTTCTTATAGGTACAAGGAGAAGATGGGAATACATGAGATTTATGTGACAGTCAATGTTTTAAGAGCTGGTCGTTACATGATGGCTTTCAAATGCAATTCTATTTGCATGATCAGTAGGAACTAGAAAAATAACCCAAGTAACCAATTTAAAAAAAACTATTATTGTTTAAACAAATAACAAGGAATATCTCGGAATAGTTATGTATGTCTAGAAAAATTTGAAATTAATATGAGTTGGCAAAATTTTCTTGAAAATATTAATGTCGTATCCTAGGAGGATGTTGAACTAATTGCTCATTGGTCAGTTCCAAACAAAGGAATTCCCAATCTACTTTTTTTTTACGATTCAAGTTGTATTTCCCGTGAAATTTCAGTATCATATTTTGTGTGTAGAGAAAGTTATGTGAATGTATTTAAGATGGGCGTGGTTATGGAAGTTTGTGATTAAATTTGACATTAACTCCATGCGTCGCGTCGCCTTGAGCGTCTTCTTCTTCTTCTTCTTCTTCTTCTTCTTCTTCTTCTTCTTCTTCTTCTTCTTCTTCTTCTTCTTCTTCTTCTTCAGAACTTGCTCTGTGGCTGTTTTTTTTGTCCCTTAATGTTGAAGGGATTTATCCCTGGGAAAGTGTGTCGTCAACTTTATCTTCGTGCCAAGCCCTAAGAAATTAGCACAAGTTGGCACACCAATGTGGTTTACTGCACCATTTAAACTTGATATTCAATTTACTAAATTTATTACCTTAGCAAGGTATAGGATTTATGGTTCTAATCCACCCGGATTTAACTTTGTTTCCAGACATTAGTAAACAAAACAAACTGTTTTAAGACCAAGTCTCTACAAGAATCTTCCCTAAAAGTTGTTAATTTCACGTGTCGGATTCAGCCTTAAGTCTAAATCGCTCGTTCATTCGCCAACTTCCAAAGTATTTGTGTGCAAGGGAATTAATTGCACTGTGCTGGGGAAAAAAGAAAGAAAAAGAAAAAAAAACCTCTAATTCTTGTACTATCATTGTTGCAAACTCTTATTCCTATATCTTCTTGGTGTTAGTTGAGATAAACATTTGTACAAATTATCTTATTGCTTATTTCCTTGTAGGTGCAAGGGGAATATTACAATACAGTAGGATTTGAGCGATCTATTTGAGAAAAGTATTGCAAAACAAATAAAGAATATCTCTGAAATGGCTTACCCCACAAAAAATGCATTAGGGTATAAATCTTATATATTTAAACGAGCAATTCTTGTATATATTTATTCCGTGCAACTTGGAAACGGCTCTAACGATTTCCATCAAATTTTGTATTCAGATAGGGTTTTGGTTTTTAAGTTCAGCTATATAGGTGTGATTCCCGAAAAAAACGCGATTTTACATAAAAAATAACATTTTTTATTCCCGCTTCCACAGAGCAATTCTTGTATATGTATTCCCAGTATTTCAGAAACGGCTCTAAAGGTTTGGTTAAATTTTTGTATACATGCATATTACTTTCACAGTGTTTTCTCTACTCACTTTTAGGTAACACATTCACATCGCTTTCTCTACTCACTTTTCTATAAACAATTTTCCATAAAAACGTGATTTTACACCAAAAAACATTTTACCTCCACTTTTAAATTAAGTAATACAATTTTCTGTATGTTTGAAACAGAAATGCTACATATTGTATTCATACTGTTTTCTCTTCTCACTTTTAGGTAGCACATTCACATCTTTTACATCTCTTTCTCTACTCACTCTTCTATAAACAATTTTCCATAAAAAACGTGATTTTACACAAAAGATGTTTTTATCCTTGCTTTTAAAATAAATCATACCATGTTCTGTATGTTTGAAATGGAAATACTATTACATTCACCCTCTTTTCCCCTCTCAATTTTAGGTAACACATTCACATCTCTTTCTCTGCTCACTCTTCTACAAATGTCATACAATTTTCGGTATGTTTGAAATATAAATGCGCATATTACATTCACAGTGGTTTCTCTACTTATTTTTAGGTAACACATTCACATCTTTCTCTACTCATTTTTCTTTAAACAATTCATATCATATCACCGCGAAATTCGCCACGTATATGTATTTTTCCTTGAAGAAAGTTTTTATGACAACAGTTTTACTACACAATATATTACTTTCAAATGGCTTTCTACTCGCTTTTGTTTTACGTAGCACATTCATATATCCCCTGTTTGCCTTTCAACATACAATTCATATAATTTTCTATGATTGAAATATAAATGCAACGTATTACAAAAAAAAAAAAAAAAAAAAAATCACAAAAACAGAGGCGAAAATCGCCGAGCGAAGCTCGGTCATCCAGGTACTTATGCTTTAATAAGTTCTAAGTCATCGATTAAACATTATTACATGGGCTACCGCCAGAAAATTCAAAATATACATTTTATTTATCATAAAATATATTAAACGTATGGTATTATCCTTAGCCATTTTTGAGAAATGAAAATTTGCTGAACATTTTCCATATAAAGGGTAGTTTAGGCTGGAGAAGTTTTCTTCAAAATCTTTGTGTCGCATCCTTGGAGGACATTAAACTTAAATACCAACTGGGGCTGTTAACCGACTTTTCGTTTTTCAGGTTTGCTCTTCAGAGACAGGCAGACAGATAGATGGACCCACACACACGAATCTTTTTCTAAAAATGTTTTTTTGGGGGATTCAGGGTCCTCAAAACATATATTTCCCGTGAAATCTCGATATAGAATTTCTGGGTGTGATACAATACTTCCTCTACTTCCTAAAAGTCGGCTAAAAACCAAAATTAGTATTTAAATTTAATATCTTTTAAGGATGCGACACGAAGATTTGGAAGAAAATTCCTTCGCTCTAAAGTAACCTTTACTAGGACCATTTTTCGAAAATTTCGATTTTCTCGAAAATGGCTCAAACGATTTTGATTAAAATGCTATATGTTTGAGATAATTTTATGATAAATGAAATGTATACTTTGAATTTCTTGCCCATGTAGTGTTATTCGCTCTTATGACTTTTGTATAACTGGTAAACCGTAACACAGAGACCAAGTCTTACTATACAAAATTGTAGATCCTGCTAAAACACACAACTTATGTGTAATTGAACTATGTCGGAGATTAGACCGTTCTGAAGTGGGAAGTCGTTTTTTATTGTTTTACCTCTTGGTCGTGCAAAGAGAATGGAATTTAAAAGCCCTTATACAACACCCTCGGTGGGTGTAATACAATAGTTAGGCTACATACTGTAAGTGGATAATTGGGAGAGAAAATAAAAATATTATCCGATTATCAGAAGCGATTAGTGTGTTTGGTAGTGGGGCAGAGGAACCGTCCATTAAGCCACTTATGGAGCTAGAGGGAGGTAAGTCTTGAAACTATAAGCGTCAGATTGTAATAGCGCTTCTGATTTCACAGATTATAGTAATTTGATGGGATGGATAGATGTGTGTGTGTGTGTGGGAGTAGCTTAGAGTTCAGAAGGGCTTAACACTTCCTCGCATTACACAACAAGAGTCTCTACCAACAAAATGTTGCACTTTATCCTCTTATACACATAAGATTACATCCCCAAGTTTAATATTAAACTCCAACGACCGTATTTCAGCTAGTAACAAAGAAACACAAGACTATTGGACAAGTACAACCTAAGTCTAAATGTTGTAGTGATAAATCATCAAACCACGGACAACGTCGGGTATTTCAGCTAGTAACAAAGAAACACAAGAATATTGGACAAGTACAACCTAAGTGTAAATGTTGTAGTGATAAATCATCAAACCACGGACAACGTCGGGTATTTCAGCTAGTAACAAAGAAACACAAGACTATTGGACAAGTACAACCTAAGTCTAAATGTTGTAGTGATGAATCATCAAACCACGGACAACGTCGGGTATTTCAGCTAGTAACAAAGAAACACAAGACTATTGGACAAGTACAACCTAAGTCTAAATGTTGTAGTGATAAATCATCAAACCACGGACAACGTCGGGTATTTCAGCTAGTAACAAAGAAACACAAGACTATTGGACAAGTACAACCTAAGTCTAAATGTTGTAGTGATAAATCATCAAACCACGGACAACGTCGGGTATTTCAGCTAGTAATAAAGAAACACAAGACTATTGGACAAGTACAACCTAAGTCTAAATGTTGTGATAAATCATCAAATCACGGACAACGCCGGGTATTTCAGCTAGTAACAAAGAAACACAAGACTATTGGACAAATACAACCTAAGTCTAAATGTTGTAGTGATAAATCATCAAACCACGGACAACGTCGGGTATTTCAGCTAGTAATAAAGAAACACAAGACTATTGGACAAGTACAACCTAAGTCTAAATGTTGTGATAAATCATCAAATCACGGACAACGCCGGGTATTTCACCTAGTAACAAAGAAACACAAGACTATTGGACAAGTACAACCTAAGTCTAAATGTTGTGATAAATCATCAAATCACGGACAACGCCGGGTATTTCACCTAGTAACAAAGAAACACAAGACTATTGGACAAGTACAACCTAAGTCTAAATGTTGTGATAAATCATCAAACCACGGACAACGCCGGGTACGCTTTTGCTGGTGTTTGCAGAAGCAAATACATTTTTGGTAACATTCTTGAAGGAGTCATTGACATTGGTGAAAATATTCAATCATGGAGTGAATAAAGCTATAAAAGACTTAAATACAGCAATTCAATATCCAATGTAACACACAATTTCCTGGACAAAGGATCTACTAACTGGAAATTACTCACAACATCAGAGACAATAGCTTCTGTGTTTCTCGGAATGTCAGTTGGAAACTAGCAATTCCTTACAAGATTTCCTTATCTTGAGGCACAAATATGAGCACGATAATGCTCGTTTACACCTTGCAGCAAGGTGTTAAGTGACAACCTAGGTTTAGCTCCTAACAATGCCTGCCAATTTAAACCAAATGAACTGGTACAAATTACAGTCCACACTCCGTCAGAACATTTCAGCATATGTTAATGACCATTCGTTCCAGCATCAAGGATAAGTCTATTCCACTTACACGAAGGAATGTCTAACATTCACTGCGTTTCCATGAGGAATTTATATCGATTTGAGTTTTCATTCCGTATTGAATACTGCATGGAAACATGGATTGAAATCGAACTGAATACTTGTATCCGATCCTTTTAGAAGTGGGATCATATCGAAATTTTGTTGCTCGAAAATACTTATTGGATTCAAATCGATTTCAATCCGTTCAAGGTGCTAACTCCTATTGTACACGCTGCACACATGTCAATATATTCTTCTCAAAAACATTAATTAACCTCAAAACTTACCCAAAATACACAAACAGGTTCGCCAACAGAAACCTAGTGACCAACATAATACGTGTCGGGTCTAAAAACTGTTCAATTTGGCTTCAGTTATGCCTTTTTAGTTTCTCTACTACGTCACTATAGTAAGTGGAGGAAGTGTTGTATTCCACCCAAAAATTCGATGTCGAGATTTCACCGGAAATATACGTTTTGAGTCCCCTGAATCTAAAAATGCCTATTTACAAAAAGGTGTGTGTGTGTGTGTGTGTGTGTGTGTGTGTGTGTGTATGTGTGTGTGTGTGTGTGTGTGTGTGTGTGTGTGTGTGTGTGTGTGTGTGTACAGCATAACTAAAAAGCGAAAAGTCGGTTAAAAACCAAAGATGGTATTCAGGTTTAATATCTTTCAATTATGAATAACGAAGATTTTGAAGAAAATTGCTCCACCCTGAACTACCGTTTACATGGAAAAATTTCGAACATTTTGATTTTCTCGAAAATGACTAGCGATTTTGATTAAGATGTCATATGTTTGAGATATTTTTTATGACAAATGAAATATATAATTTGAATTTTGTGGCTATAGTCTATGTAGTCCTATTTACTCTGGATGACTTTCGCGAAACTGATAAACCGTAAGAGATAGACCAAATCTTACTGTACAAAAACAGACAATATTCTTTGTTAATTGTTGGAACTCTCCAATAATTTTATCAAATGGAAGCTCGTTGTTCATATTTTTATATCTTGGTCGTGCAAAGAGAAGGGAATTTCAAATCTTTCGTGAGCGTAAAAATATTTCACCATCAGTTAGTCTGCTGTATTGTAAAATATTAACATGAAAATATAGGAATAAGAGTTTGTAAGAAGGGTAGAGAAAGTCATGTGAGTGCAACACATTATATTTTTTTAGTCATTTTTGTTTAATAGTTATCCATTCCGTGGTTGTGTATAGAGAAGCCTACTCGCAAACGAAAAAAAGTACATTTTTTTTTTTGGAATAAGGGGTGTCAAAACATGTATTTCCTTTGAGATATCGGTATAAAGTAATGGGTAGAGACAAGTGCAGATGTCGCCATGAGGACAAACTTGCAGCTTCAATTAATTTGGTGCTCTTTAACGTGAGGTTTGTGCGCAGGATGCGGGTGCGGGTTAGCAACCCCTATACATAGCCCTTAAAGATTCCTTACTCACTTGCTCTCTCATTTATTGTGAGATAAGGGTGTATCGCATGCCCCAAACTTTCTCAAACTTGAAATGAGTGGAGATGTCTTGCGATTAAAACGAGAGTTCTATATTTACTGACGACAAGAAAGGGAACTTGCCCCCGCTTTTGTTTCTTGCCTAGCGCTTGAAGTTTTGTATACTAGATCCGCGCCAAGAAAGGCACTCTGGTATAACTCCACGCAATACATGTGCAAAATAAGCACTTTCCCTAAACTGGTTATTTGATTATTTTCATTCTCTAAATAACAGAGAAAAATGCACCGCATTACAATAAAATCATTAAATGCATTCATTAGTGCGTTTTAAAAGTGATACCATAAAGAAAATATAGGAACTATTTTCTACTCTTTGTTTACCTCAAGTTTGTTTCTTATTTCGGGAGGACTATACACGAACATAACCTAATATCTTTAAACGAGCAAATGTATTTCATTTGTCATAAAATATATTAAACAGGCGGTATTTTAGTCACTTCTGAAAAAATCTCATGTGTTGCACTCACATGACTTTCTCTACTCTTGTACTAACCATTCTTACAAACTCTTATTCCTATATCTTCTTCGTGTTAGTTGAGATAAACATTTGTACAAATTATCTTATTGCTTATTTCCTTGTAGGTGCAAGGGGAATATTAGATAGTCAAATGTTTGAGATTTTGTTGTCTTTGCACACGTAACATAAAAAAATGAACAACGATGATCCATTTCACGAAAGTTCTAAGTTTTCCGAAACTCACACACACAACAAGGAATATCTCCGAAATGGTTCACCCTACAAGAAAATGTATTGAGACATAAATTGGGTCTTTTAGCAAGATCTACAGTTTTTGTACAGTATAATTTGGTCTATCTCTAACGGTTTACCAGTTATGCAAAAGTCGTCCAGAGTAAATACGACTACAGGGGCTATAACTAGAAAATTCAAGATATACATTTCATTTGTCATACAAAATATCTCAAACATATGACATTTTAATCAAAATCGTTAGAGCCATTCTCAAGAAAATAAAAATTTTCGAAAATTTTTCCATGTAAAGTGTAGTTTAGGGTGGGGCTATTTTCTTCAAAATCTTCGTGTCACATCCCTAAGAGACATTAAACTTAAATACCAACTTTAGTTTTTAACCGACTTTTCGTTTTTGAGCTATGCTGTCCACAGACTGACAGACTGACACACAGACACACACACGGACCTTTTTCTAAAAATGCTTTTTTTGGATTCAGGGGGCCTCAAAACATATATTTCCGGTGAAATCTGGACATCGAATTTTTGGGTGGAATACAATACTTCCCCTACTTACCAGTAGAGAAAGTAAAAATAACAGTTTTCGAAATATGTAAAGGGTGGTTTGAAGTGTGGGGATTTTTTTAAAAATCTTTCTGTCACATCTTTGAAATATAACTGAACGTGACAAACAAACTTTGCTATTTTTCAAACATCGGAGACGAAGATTCTCAAAAAGGTTCCCCATGTCCAAAAGTGTCCTTTGCATGGTCAAATCTTCGAAAACTTTAATTTCCTTGAAAACGGCTCTGGTGATGTATTTCTCTAATTTTCTGGAAACATCCTCTTCATTCTGAGTGAGCTTTGTATAAGTGGTAAACTGTAAGATCGGTTTTAGAACATTTGACTGTCGATAATTTGTACAAATGTTTATCTCAACTAACACGAAGAGGATATAGGAATAAGAATGGTTAGTACAAGAGTAGAGAAAGTCATGTGAGTGATTTTTAAGGGAGCACTAAGTAGTCACATGACCCAAGTGATGAAGAATTACTGGTATGGCTTGGCCAGGCTGCAGATTTTCATCTCTAATGATGATGTAGCCGATTATTGTTGTAACGTCCGTCTTTGTTGTCATCATTGTTAGCATACGGCTGTATTGTTGAACAAACCGGTGATTAATCACTGGTCGTCCTTGAAGCAGCTCGGACAAAAGCCTGCTATCACGGTGATGAAAGCCTCATTAACCCGGTGCCCAAAACAATTGCTGTTATTACGATTTGGTCCTTACGTGGGCGTCAACTTGCTCTGGGCTTCTTGTACTTGTTGTGTTGTGGAACATCCCTGCAATTTCCTCTCAGTATTCCGCACTCGCCCATATCAACATTTAAAGCATGACGATTCCTGTGTTTAGTAAGTAGAAGAAGTATTGTATTCCATGTGTGTGTGTGTGTCTGTGGACAGTATAACTCGTGAAAAGTCGGCTAAAACCCAATGTTGACATTTAAGTTTAATGTATTTCAAGGATGTGACACGAAGATTTTAAAGAAAATAGCCTCTACCCTTTAAATGAAAAAGTTTTTGAAAATTCTGATTTTCTTGAAAGTAGTTCTAATGATTTTGATTAAAATGACATATTTTTAAGATATTTGTATGACAAATGAAATGTATATTTTGAGATAGACAAAATCGTACTGTACGAAAAATGGAGATCTTACCAAAACACAGTTGATGCAAAATTTGTCTAATATAACACAAATTAGTTAATAAGGGCGTAGAATTATTAGTACCACGCAGGTGGAACAAGCCCACCATATCACGTGTTGTATGCAAACAAACTTTGTCACTTTGAGAATATGGGGTGGGTAAGGCAGGTTCAATGGCTATATCTCTTCTCCTGCCCATGCCTGGCCTACTCCTTGAAACCGAAATTATAATCTCAATATATATTTGATAATGGAAAGAAACAAAAGGAGATTCTAGTCAATAGTGAAGGGGAAGACGTAATAAAGCTAATATGTTAAAGTCTCAAGAATGGAAGCCTAGGCAGATTTAAAAGAGAGATAAGGCTTTGTTGACGCGCACGAGAAACAAACACGTGTAACGATTTAGCGGGCTGGTTCCTATCAAACCATGACGTGCTCTAAAGTTAGCCAATGGAAATCGCTTTCTTATTGTTGCCCGTGCAAAAACAAAATGCAACGCAAGACACACTCGTGTTGAATCGAGCCCAGAGTACACGTGCAACTTGGGAGTTGTAAGTAAGCTAGCGCGTATATATAATTCGGCGGTTGCTAAAGGGTGACAAAGTTAGTGTTATAACGTTGTAGTTGAAATTACAAAGTTACATTCTATTTAAATATCGTCGGCAGTTCTCTATAAATCTGGAAATTTACAAATAAAGTGATATGTTGGTTGATTCTTAGTTTGATTCCATTCCTACCATAACTCGCGCATACCCTGAGATTAAGACCTCTTGCTAGAGCTAGTCCGGACACCAAACACGAGATCTTATAGGTCTTAAAGGCGACGTCTTCGACGGAGAGGAACGTTTGCGTCATCCTGTGCTACGCATGGACAAACCACTGAAAGATATCTGTTACAGACAGCAGTAATTTCATTCATATTTTTTCTTAACCTTTGAATGTTGATGAAAGATGTCACAATGAGAAGGCGATAGAGATATAGTGCATGGCGTTATCTGGTGCAATTATTGCAGCTGATAAGGGTCTTCATTGTCACAGGATGTCGAGAGGTAAACGATCGCAACTTCTGATGAAGTAGTTAATGAAAAGATAATTATCAACTTAATGTGATTGTTATATCAAGCGTTTCGTGGATTTGTCTTATCTAATACACTCAGTTCTAAGTGCAATGTTTACCTGGGGCAGTATAAAAAGGCACTTGACCAACCATCTTCCAAACACAAGTCGACGAAGAAAGGCACCTACACGGTAATATCCGTCAGTCAGTCAGTCAATATGAAAGGTAAGTTCTTAAACTATGTTATAGTACTCTTATTCTTCTATCTTCTTCGTGTTAGCTGAGATAAACATTTGCAGAAATTATCTTACTGCTTGTTTCCTTGTAGGTGTAAAGGCTATATGGGTTCTCTTTGTACGACTAACATATAAAAAAATGAATAGCGAAGTTCCATTTGACAGAAGTATGTTCTCCAAAACTCACACAAATAACAAGGAATATCTCCGAAATGGTTCACTCTACAAAATAATTTATTTGGGCATAAATTACGTGCTTTAGCAGGATCTACATTTTGGTACAGTAAGATTTTGTCTATCTCTTACGGCTTACCAATTATTCAAAAGTCATCCAGACTAAACAGGACTACATAGGCTATAGCCAGAAAATTCGTGATATACATTTCGTTTGTCGTAAACATTGTAGCTCAAACATATGGCATTTTGATCAAAATCGTTAGAAAATCAAAATTTTCGAAAACTTTTCCATGTAAAGGGTAGTTTAGGGTGGAGAAATTTTGTTTAAACTCTTTCTGTCTCATCCTTTAAATATACATATTAAACTTAAGTGCCAAATTTGGTTTTTAAGTGACTTTTCGTTTTTGAGTTATGTTGCCCAGAAACTGACAGACTAAAGAATATCTTTTTTTTTTTTTAATTCACGGGACTTCCAAACATATTTCTGATGAAATCTCGACATCGGAGTTTTGTGACAAATACAATACTTTTTGTATACGTAGTAGAGAAAGAAAAAATACTATGCAAAAGCACTGTTGAGCAATCATAAACACCACAGAAAGAAAAGTGAGTAGCCAAAATTATGTGAATGTGTTACTTAAAAGAAATATGAGTGGAGAATTATGTGAATGTAATACGCTGCGTAGTAAAATGAATAACAAAAATATTTTCTATGTAGATGTATTTATGTTTGCCAATTCAATGAATGGTATATCAGCCAATAAGGCTCACTTGTGAATTTTTCACATTTGCAGTGTGTTGCGTGGCTCTGGTGGTGCTTGCGGTGGTAGCAAGCACTCAGGCCTGGGGAGCAGGTTCAATTGGTATTTGTCCGGAAGCGGAACCTCCAGTTTGTCCAGAGTCGCCCAATAACGAGTACGGGAACCTGCTTCCACATCCCACCGACTGCAACTTCTTCGTCCACTGCCACACTGACCGGCAGCCCATCTGCAAGCAATGTCCAGATGGTCTTCACTTCAACGCCAATGCGCACATCTGTGACTGGCCCAGCACAGCGGGCTGCAAGTCCAACTAGCAACCTTACTTTGTACATCAAATAAAACTTACTAATATGATACTATCTTAAACTATAAATTAAACTACGTCTTATGTCTGTGTTTTCATTCACTTTATTTATACACAGGGTGAAAGAGAAGTTATTACATCCCTTCTAACATGTCCTTCATAGAAGCATTACAAACAAAAAGCTCTTTCAGACGTGAAGTAACTCGACAACGTTACTTTGAGGTTGGTCAGGGAATTGAACCGGCTTCTGGATGTAAACAGCTGGGTCGCTTGCAGGTTAGTGTAATGTTTTGGTAGCTAACGCTCCTGTGATATTTGAGTGGCAGGGTTTGAAGGTATGCAGCGAGGGGGTGCGGGGGTGGGGGGGGGGGAGTGGAGCACTGACCAAATCCCTCGCTATTGCTTTCACAGTTCACTGTGATAAATTAATACATGAGAGAGGCAATTAGCTCGATAATCCCACTGTATTTTTATTTTAGTAATTGATACTGTGATATCATTACGTCATTGTGAATATACAAGCTCTGTTGCCATGCATTGCAAGTGACGTCTGCACTCACATCACCTTCTCTGCCCATTCTTCAAAAAAGACTCTTTCTTGTTCCTCTATGTTTTAGAGATAAACATTTGTACCAATTATCTTCTTGCTTATTTCCTTGTAGGTACAAGGGGAATATTAGAATACAGTAGGCTTTGTGCGATACTCAAATCTTTTAAAGCTTTGAGATTCCGTTCTCTTTGCACACGTAACATATACAAAAATGAACAACGATTTTGCATTTCACGAAAGTTCTAAGTTTTCCGAAACTCACACACATACAACGAGGAATATCTCTGAAATGGTTCACCCTACAAGAAAATGTATTTGGGACACAAGTTGTGTATTTTAGCAAGATCTACATTTTTCCTATAGTATGATTTGGTCTATCTCTAACGGTTTACCAGTTATGCAAAAGTCGTCCAGAGTAAATACGACTACAGGGGCTATAGCCAGAAAATTGAAGATATGCATTTCATTTATCATAAAAATATCTCAAACATATGGCATTTTAATCAAAATCGTTAGAGGCATTTACGTAGTAGAGAAGGTAAAAGTTGCAGCTTTGGTTTTAAGCGATGCCACAAACCCATGCATAGACATAAAAGCTGCATATAATTATAGGAATGACTGAACACGGTCCAACAAAAGGAAAGACAAAATATAATGGCTTTCCACACCACGGACGGACGGACGGACGCACGGACGGACGCACGGACGGACGGACGGAGAATGCGGATTTAACAGCACGGTCATGTTCTACTTTAGATGCAACTTGCATGCATCTGTACAAGTAATGAGTGTAATTAGCCGAGTCGTATTTCATTATTCAACTTCTGTATTTATAACCAAGATCCCCTTTTACAGCTTGCATATCCAACAGATTAAAATGACTTTATATCTCAGAAAAGTATAAGTATTTCTAAATTCAAACCAATAACAAAGAGTATTTCGGAAGTCGTTAACTATACAAAAAAGTACTTAACTTAAATCGTGTGATTGAATAAGGTGTTTATTTATTTTTGAGTAATAAAATTTTGTCGCTTTTTGCTTCTCGAAGTCGAACAATGCGATAAACTTTTAAAACAGCATTCGCAAGAATGCGACACCAGTTCGTCACAGAAACTAGCGATATGTCGCTTTTCCTCCTAGCTGCGGAGTTCATTTATGATGTGGTCTCTGTGAAAATATATGTTTTGAGGCCCCCTGAATAAAAAATAAGCGTTTTTAGAAAACGTCCACGCGTGCGTCCAAAGTTGGTATTTAAATTTAACATCGTTCAAGGAGGCGACACGAAGATTTTGAAGAAAATAGTCCCTCCCTAAACTACCCTTTAATGGAAAATTCGTCGAAAATTTTTATTTTCTCGAAAATGGCTCTAACGATCTTGATTAAAATGCCATATGTTTAAGATATTTTTATGATAAATTAAATTTTTTTTTGTTATATTCCACATAGTCCTATTTGCTCTGGATGACATTGTTAATCGCCGGAGATGATTGTCGACTTCTCTAGAAATCGCTTCTCCACGCTTCTCGTAAAAGTCCGGCTCTCAGCCTCTCCGAATGTCACTTTTTTGTCGCGCGTTGCTTAGTAACGTAGTGGTGTGAGGTAGTTGACCCGTGTGCCTGCCCTTACATCTTACACATACCTATATCTTATATTAATCAAAACCATTACACTCATTTTTGAGGAAGTCAAAATTGTGCAAAGATGTTCCATGCGATCTTATTGGTCTTTACTTCTTTCCTCCCTGTCTGAGTAAGACAATTTCTGAGAAATAAAATACGTCACCAACAAATGTCGCTTCACAGGACGGTGCGCCAGCTCATTTCAACCGCATAGCACGCACTGGGGGTTCATTGCAAGGCCTACTCCATCTGCTGATTTGAATACAATGTATTTTTTCGTCTGGGTACATTTGAAGTTCATGTGTCAAATATTAACACTCTCAGACAGTGAGATATATACACTGGATTTGATCAAACACGAAATACTCCAGGAATTTAGTACGCGAATGGGATTTAAAACACTTATATAATGGAAGATTTCTCGCTAGCATGCATACACGACAAATGTATGCGTGTGTGTGTGTGTGTGTGCGTGCCTGTGTGAGTGTGTGTGTGTGTGTGTGTGTGTGTGTGTGTGTGTGTGTGTGTGTGTGTGTGTGTGTGTGTGTGTGTGTGTGGAGAGAGATTCTATGTATGTATCTCAAGATCGTTTTTAGAAAAAGCAGACAAGCATCAACCCTCGAAACGACATAAACCACGTCTAAGATTTCCTTTGATGCTATTTCTACAGGTCTGGCAGAGGTTGAGTCCAGTCACTTCCTGATGAGGTCAGAGCCCTCTAACATTCCCACCTTGCTCCGCTGCAAGGTGTCACCGTTATCCTGCACCAGATGGAGTGCAAGGTCCTTCCTGTCCGTCCAGTTCCTGACCTGCACCACACATTTATTAAACCATAAACATGACTTTGTTTGCTGTCATTTGCTTCTACAGCTACATGATCGAAGCAAAGAAAGCCGATTTGTTGAATTGCTACACAAACAATTGTTGCTCAAATTAGGATTTCATAAAATTAATACTCATTTTAAAACAATAAGGGATGTAATCGAGAAGGATTATTAATTCATTTATAGAAAAGATAGTCCAGTAGTGAGAAAATATAAAATCAGAGTAATATACCAGGTGAGTCAGCTGCCCCTTATTCTCGAGTTTTATGCAATCCGCATTTTATAGTCCAACATGAAAACATCGACCCCATTACCAGGTTCTACCCGCGTATTTAACATGGATGTTAAACACTCGATGAAATTAGTACTAATATAGATGTTATCACATCGCTTTTTAATATATTCGTAATTAGACAGCTGACGTTTGCACTTCTGCAAATGTTCACTGGAACCAGCGAATATTACATCTTAAACGGAATGTTTACCTCACACGTTACTAGATAGCTCAGTTGGAACGGGCGCAAGACTCCGAAGTAATCTGTCTGTTGTGAAGGTGGTTCGAATCACCTGCATGTACTAATTTTTTTACCGTGCAATCCTCACAATTTACAAACTATTATTCTGAAAACTGTTATTATATTCATTTTTATTGTTTTATTTATGTTTTATGACATTGTTTGATGTTTCTTTATTGGTAAACTACAATTATGTAGTTGTTTAAACACACATATAGGTAGGTGCAATTGAAATAAGGATCATTCATACACATTTGAACACAGAAAGCAAGGGAATTACATTGTCAGAGTTTAACATGGAAGTTAAACTAAATTTTGCACACAATGAATTATTGTGCTATTAAAAATGCAGACAACCAAAAACGATTTAAATTATAATGTTCTAAACCCTCAGAGACTTCATAATTAGATTATTGTGAATTCGGTTTCCAAGTTTTGATGAACATAAAAATAAATATTTACAATGCTGAGACTCGAACCTGTGTCATTGGGGGTTAAGCGCAGAGGACCCGTCACAATCCTATTCAGCTATTTCGAGATTTCCTAAAAAGCATGTACCACGTCCAATAGTAGGACTTGTAAGCCTGGTGCTATGCCATTGCCACCTCGCAAGTTTTCGGGCTTGATTTAGCCTTTAAAGACAGTTTTAATCACTTACTGGGCGTTTTAATATTATTACTTAAATGGAAAAAGCTGTTATGCATATTAATTGAGATGCACGAGGCGTAGTTCACGCAACAATGCAAATAAACTGTTGTTTAATATGTCCGTTTTGACTGTACGGGTCCATGATGGATGAGGCGTGTCTAAATTTTTCCTAATTTTTGGCAGCCAATCCCTGCTCTAAGTACAAGAATCCACCATTTTCTTTTTAGCTGACGTTGTTAGTGTACTGATATGATAGGTCCATTTTTTCCGAGGCGTTTATTGAATTACGTTGCTATGTATACTCTAATAAAAAGTTTGTAAAATCGGCTGGAAACCGGAATTCGCTCTCAGTAAACGAGTCGTATGTTTTTGAGGTGTACTTTAGCGAGGAGTACGTTCTGTCCCTTAAAGCACTGTTGCTCTCAATTTTGCGCATTCCTCTCTTTAAGAACGTCAAGCAATACATTTTAGTAAGCGCAAAACTGGACTAAGACGCACATGCCGTTAGATGGGTGGCGTACCTTCCAAAAAAATAAGGCGCGGCTGACTCACCTGGTATTACATTAAGTTAACGTGTATAAATTGTTATGTATAGGGAATTTGTATAATGTTACACTGCAGAGAAATATCTTAGCAGAGCACGAGAAGGTAAGTCATTAGGGACCAGGTACAAATTCAAAGAAATGGCAGAATCTCGGCGATTGCGTGGTTACAAGAATTAGAGAAGTGAAAGGGCACAAAGTATATTTGAAGTAGATGGATTTCTAGGGATTAAAACAGGGGACTGGTCCGATTGTCAGCGAGTAGAGAAGCATAGTTACCAACTCTCTTGAAATATAAATACAATGTATTACATTCACACAATTTTCTCTACTCGGTTTTCTTCCTATAGTATTTGTGGTTGTTGAACTTGGGTATGTAAAAGAAGGGTGAGACATTGTATTATCTGTGTCAGGGGCGAAGTTTCCAGAACAACGCTGCGCTGGTCTAAATCTGGGCACTGTTTTAACAAGAAGTACAGCAGCTGCTGGGAATTACACAAGATGTGGTTACGTTATATGTAAGAATATCTACTCAAGAGCTGAAATTAACAATGTGCCCCCCGAGGGGCCTTCCTGCCTACAAGTTGATCCTACTGCTGCTGGTTTCGTGAATTCGATTACCATCCCTCTGGCGTAGGATATATTAGCTCAAAGTTACGGTCATTTGTAATTTAAATGTGGAACACACACACACATACAGACACACACACACACACACATACACACACACAGACACACACACATACAGACACACACACATACACACACACACACAGACACACACACTAATGCACTTTGCTGCGCGTAATGAGAAACCACCAGCACAAAAGAAAATAACGAGAAACAGAAATCAAATTGTCTAGTGGCACCGTGCGTTTTGTAACACCGCGATTCTTTCTGTTTAATACTACATGCTGTGTACTAAAAACTGGTTAATTTCACTTAAGTTATACCGTTTTACTTTCTCTACTACGTATAGTAAGTAGAAGAAGTATTGTACTCTACTAAAAAATTCGATGTCGAGATTTCAGCGGAAATATATGCTTCGAGACCCTCTGGACAAAAATTTGATGTGTTGCACTCTCGTGACTTTCTCTACTCTTGTACTAACCATTCTTACAAACTCTTATTACTATATCTTCTTCGTGTTAGTTGACATAAACATTTGTACAAATTATCTTACTGCTTATTTCCTTGTAGGTACAAGGGGAGTATTACAATACAGTAGCCTTTGAGTGATAGTCAAATCTTTTTAAGCTTTGAGATTCCGTTCTCTTTGCACGCTTAACATATAAAAAAATGAACAACGTTGTTGCATTTCGCTAAAAGTTTTCCGAAACTCACACACACAACAAGGAATATCTCCGAAATGGCTCACCCTACAAGAAAATTTATTGGGACATAAATTGTGTATTTTAGCAAGATCTACATTTTTTGTATAGTATAATTTGGTCTATCTCTAACGGTTTACCAGTTATGCAAAAGTCGTCCAGAGTAAATACGACTACAGGGGCTATAACCAGAAAATTCAAGATATAAATTTCATTTGTGATAAAAATATATCAAACATATGACATTTTAATAAAAATCGTTAGAGCCATTTTCAACAAAATCAAAATTTTCTAAAAATTTTCCATGTAAAGGGTAGTTTAGGGTAGGGCTGTTTTCTTAAAAATCTTCGTGTCGCGTCCTTGAAAGACATTAAACTTAAATACCAACTTTGGTTTTTAACCGACTTTTCGTTTTTGAGTTATGCTGTCCACAGAGAGACACACAGACACACAGACAGACAGACACACACACGGACCTTCTTCTAAAAATGCTTTTTTTGGATTCAGGGGGTCTCAAAACATAAAAAAAGCATTTTCCGAAAGGAAAAGTCCGTTAAAAATCAAAGTTGGTATTTAATTTTAATATATTTATCGGATACGACCTGAAGATTTTGAACAAAATTCCTCCCTAAACTACCCTACATGGAAGTTTTTGATTTTCCCGAAGATGGCTCTGACGATTTTGATTAAAATGTCATATGTTTGAGATATTTGTATGACAAATGAGTTGCTGGCTACAGCCTATGCAGTCCTATTTACTCTTTCGTATTAATCTTACAAGCCAATAATTCCAGTATGAACGGAAGTTTGAAACTTCGCAAGTTCTTTCAACATGAGCAAGCGGCTCGTACTTTGAACTTAATTATTAAATCTCAAGTAGTAGAGGCGTAAAGAGAACTTCATGATGGAGAATGTAAACCCCAATTTTATGCAAGATAGAAAATAATCGTTTTGTTTTCTTTTTAACTTATGCATTTGCATTTTAAAGTAGTTAGTTGGACTGCTCTTTTTTACTTTCTGTACTGGTAAGTAGGGGAAGTATTGTATTCCACCCAAAAATTTGATGTCGAGATTTCACCGGAAATATGTTTTGAGACCCCTGAATCCAAAAAAAGCATTTTTAGAAGAAGGTCCGTGTGTGTGTGTGTCTGTGTGTCAGTCTGTCAGTCTGTGGACAGCATAGCTCAAAAACGAAAAGTCGGTTAAAAACCAAAGTTGGTATTTAAGTTTAATGTCGTTCAAGGATGTGACACGAAGATTTTGAAGAAAATAGCCCCACCCTAAACTACCCTTTACATGGAAACTTTTTGGAAAATTTTGATTTTCTTGAAAATGGCTCTAACGATTTTGATTAAAATGTCATATGTTTGAGATATTTTTAGGACAAATGAAATATTTATCTTGAATTTTCCGGCTATAGCCCCTGTAGTCGTATTTACTCTAGACGACTTTTGCATAACTGGTAAACCGTTAGAAATAGACCAAATTATACTATACAAAAAATGTAGATCTTGCTGAAATACACAATTTATGTCTCAATAAATTTTCTTGTAGGGTGAACCATTTCGGAGATATACCTTGTTATGTGTGTGAGTTTCGGAAAACTTGGAACTTTCATGAAATGGGTCATCGTTGTTCATTTTTTTATATGTTACGTGTACAAAGAGAACAGAATCTCAAAGCTTTAGAAGATTTGGCTATCGCACAAAGCCTACTGTATTCCAATATTCCCCTTGCACCTACAAGGAAATAAGCAATAAGATAATTTGTACAAATGTTTATCTCAACTAACACGAAGAAGATATAGGAATAAGAGTTTGTAAGAATGGTTAGTACAAGAGTAGAGAAAGTCATGTGAGTGCAACACATCAGATTTTTACGACCACTTCCAGATCATACCAGCTTCATTTCTTACCGCTGTTTCATTTGTTAAATTCGTTACTGTGCTAGTTCACTCCTATTTTGATTATGCCGCTTGAAGTAGGTGAATAGGAACTTGCTGATGATTGGCTACTGCCATTTGTACTACGTGATCAATACAAATACCAAAGAACTCCTGATAAAATCGAGTTTTACAAAATAATGTTCTCGAAAGTTCCATGTTGGATAGCATCTCAAGTCCTGTCAAAGTATAATGCAGACTGTATGTTGTATATTGTTTTATTTATTGGTTATATTTATTATTTTACAATTAGTTTGTCTTGTGTAGTGTAGTAATGGCTTCCTTCGTTTATATGCTTATTAACACCATGCGAGTTTCACGTGCTTACTTGTAAAAAAAAAAGGTGTTTACGCAGTGTGCAGTGTTTCTCCGGTTAGTAGTGGTATAGTTCTGCGAGTTTAGTATTGGTGTTATATTTATAAGGATAGAGAGGCTAAGAATTCCTGGAAGTGGTTACAGAGAAGTGAAAAGAAGAGCTTCTAAGAAAAGGAATGCCGCTAACACAAGGTGAGCAAAACAAAAGTGTTTCAGTTCATAGTGGATAGTGCAAGTGCAGATAATGGTGTCATTAATTCAATCGTAGGTAACACTGAAAGTAATGCATGCAGTGGTAAACATAACGTTGAATTTGTTCATGAGAGCCAAATGAATCGTTACATCATGTTGTGTGGGGTAAGTGCCCCAAATAAAAATTGTATTCGGTTTTCATATCAGATAGATTTTAGTATGTTTTTATCCCTCAGAACAGACTGTTACTTCATATTTTTTAAAAATTATGATATATAAATATTTACATTTTTCTGTAAGCCAAACAAATAAGCAGATATAAAAACCCAATACAATTCTAATTTATCCTTGATTAAAGTCCATCACAACATTTTAGAATCATTGCTTGAAAACTTTGTCGCAAGGGACACTATTAATTTATTTAAATAAATTGCAATATTTCTTGAACCAAGCAACATACAGATGCACAGCATAATATGGTTACAATATAAATATGCACACAAAATTTCATCAAAATTGATTAAAACATATAGAAGTTGGAAAATTCAGTCATGTATCATATGTATATAAAAAATGAACAACGATGTTCCATTTCACGAAAGTTATAAGTTTCCCGAAACAAGCACAAATAATAAGGAATATCTCCGAAATGATACGTTCTACAGAAAATGTTTGCACATAAACTGTTATATCAAGATCTACTTCTCTTACGGTTTACCAGTATTGCATCCAGGGTAAATAGGACTACAGGGGCTATAGCTAGAAAATTCAAGATACACATTTCATTTGTCATACAAATATCTCAAAATATGTCATTTTAATCGAAATCGTTAGAGCCATTTTCGAGAATCTTTGAAGTCAGGGGCCTCAAAACATGTATTTCCTGTGAAATCTCGACATCGAATTTTCGGCTGGAATACAATACTTCTCTAGGTATACAAACGAGACCTTCCAGAGCTACTTTTCCATTGGGGCAGTTCACTTACTAAATTCGGCTGCATATTTAAGAATTTATTTGTTCCAACAGTGTGGCGTTCTTTCGTTTTTGTGGGTGTTCTATTTGGACGAGGAAAGGTAGGTTAACAAAAAAGGAAAACAATAAAGAGAAGGCTGGAGGAGCGTAATGAACTGCTAGTGAGATGGGGGAGGGGGAGGGGGGGTGCGGGAGGGGGGGGGGCAGGTCGACCTACAATGCATCCAGGTCACACATTCCTCCTGAAGGTTCAGTAATAATACTGCTGCAATATTTTACAAGCAAAGTGGAGCAAAACGCTTGATTTCCTGCAGGGAAGCAACTTTCAGTAGGTAACCTGCAACTAGATAATAGGTGCTTAGCACTTTTCATACCTCCAACTATCGATATCTAACAATCTGCTGCTTTGTGGTAACAGTTATCAAACCTTACATCTTCTGTAACCCTCTCTGCTACGTATAGTAAGGAAATTAAATTAGAAATACATGTTTTGAGAGTCCCTGAATCCAAACAAGCATTTTTACTTAGTCTAGTATTATTCCTGCTGATCTCCTTGGAGCGTTACTAGCGCAACTAATTCATAAGAAAGTTTTTCTCTTTCCCCTACACCCTCTCGTCCATCGGAAAACATTTGGAGCCGGCTGTATGTACCAGTGTGGGGATACACGCGGTCGGGGTGCCCGCTTTCCAGTACTGCGTCCCACTCATGACGCTTGTAGCGTGTAGAGACGGGTGACGCAGCGGCCGGCTGGTCCAATGAGGACTTCTGCGCTACGAGCGAAATATACAATAGTATGTTTTGAGGTTCGTGAACCAAAAACTGCATTTTTAGTTTCTGTAGTACGTCGTTAAATTTACTAGGAGAAGACTGTTCCACCTAAAATTCTCATGTCAACATTTAATCGAAAATACACGTTTTCAGATCCCCTTGTCGCCAAGGACTGTACAGTGAAGCTTGTATAATTCGAAACTGAAGGTTCAAGAAAAAAATCGAGGTACCCACAAATTCAAATTATTAAAGTTAGGTCAAAAATTAATATTTCAGTAATAGATGTATATATCCATACAAATGTTGTGATAAATCATCAAACCACGGACAACGTCGGGTATTTCACCTAGTAACAAAGAAACACAAGACTATTGGACAAGTCTAAATGTTGTAGTGATAAATCATCAAACCACGGACAACGTCGGGTATTTCAGCTAGTAACAAAAAAACAAGACTACTGGACAAGTGCAACCTAAGTCTAAATGTTGTAGTGATAAATCATCAAACCACGGACAACGTCGGGTATTTCAGCTAGTAACAAAGAAACACAAGACTATTGGACAATTGCAACCTAAGTCTAAATGTTGTAGTGATAAATCATCAAGCCACGGACAACGTCGGGTATTTCTCCTAGTAACAAAGAAACACAAGACTATTGGACAAGTACAACCTAAGTCTAAATGTTGTAGTGATAAATCATCAAGCCACGGACAAGGTCGGGTATTTCAGCTAGTAACAAAGAAACACAAGACTATTGGACAATTGCAACCTAAGTCGAAATGTTGTAGTGATAAATCATCAAGCCACGGACAACGTCGGGTATTTCTCCTAGTAACAAAGAAACACAAGACTATTGGACAAGTACAACCTAAGTCTAAATGTTGTAGTGATAAATCATCAAGCCACGGACAACGTCGGGTATTTCTCCTAGTAACAAAGAAACACAAGGCTATTGGACAAGTACAACCTAAGTCTAAATGTTGTAGTGATAAATCATCAAGCCACGGACAACGTCGGGTATTTCTCCTAGTAACAAAGAAACACAAGACTATTGGACAAGTACAACCTAAGTCTAAATGTTGTAGTGATAAATCATCAAGCCACGGACAACGTCGGGTATTTCTCCTAGTAACAAAGAAACACAAGACTATTGGACAAGTACAACCTAAGTCTAAATGTTGTAGTGATAAATCATCAAGCCACGGACAACGTCGGGTATTTCAGCTAGTAACAAAAAAACAAGACTACTGGACAAGTGCAACCTAAGTCTAAATGTTGTAGTGATAAATCATCAAACCACGGACAACGTCGGGTATTTCAGCTAGTAACAAAGAAACACAAGACTATTGGACAATTGCAACCTAAGTCTAAATGTTGTAGTGATAAATCATCAAGCCACGGACAACGTCGGGTATTTCTCCTAGTAACAAAGAAACACAAGACTACTGGACAAGTGCAACCTAAGTCTAAATGTTGTAGTGATAAATCATCAAACCACGGACAACGTCGGGTATTTCAGCTAGTAACAAAGAAACACAAGACTATTGGACAATTGCAACCTAAGTCTAAATGTTGTAGTGATAAATCATCAAGCCACGGACAACGTCGGGTATTTCTCCTAGTAACAAAGAAACACAAGACTATTGGACAAGTACAACCTAAGTCTAAATGTTGTAGTGATAAATCATCAAGCCACGGACAAGGTCGGGTATTTCAGCTAGTAACAAAGAAACACAAGACTATTGGACAATTGCAACCTAAGTCGAAATGTTGTAGTGATAAATCATCAAGCCACGGACAACGTCGGGTATTTCTCCTAGTAACAAAGAAACACAAGACTATTGGACAAGTACAACCTAAGTCTAAATGTTGTAGTGATAAATCATCAAGCCACGGACAACGTCGGGTATTTCTCCTAGTAACAAAGAAACACAAGGCTATTGGACAAGTACAACCTAAGTCTAAATGTTGTAGTGATAAATCATCAAGCCACGGACAACGTCGGGTATTTCTCCTAGTAACAAAGAAACACAAGACTATTGGACAAGTACAACCTAAGTCTAAATGTTGTAGTGATAAATCATCAAGCCACGGACAACGTCGGGTATTTCTCCTAGTAACAAAGAAACACAAGACTATTGGACAAGTACAACCTAAGTCTAAATGTTGTAGTGATAAATCATCAAGCCACGGACAACGTCGGGTATTTCTCCTAGTAACAAAGAAACACAAGACTATTGGACAAGTACAACCTAAGTCTAAATGTTGTAGTGATAAATCATCAAGCCACGGACAACGTCGGGTATTTCTCCTAGTAACAAAGAAACACAAGACTATTGGACAAGTACAACCTAAGTCTAAATGTTGTAGTGATACATCATCAAGCCACGGACAACGTCGGGTATTTCTCCTAGTAACAAAGAAACACAAGACTATTGGACAAGTACAACCTAAGTCTAAATGTTGTAGTGATAAATCATCAAGCCACGGACAACGTCGGGTATTTCTCCTAGTAACAAAGAAACACAAGACTATTGGACAAGTACAACCTAAGTCTAAATGTTGTAGTGATAAATCATCAAACCACGGACAACGTCGGGTATTTCAGCTAGTAACAAAGAAACACAAGACTATTGGACAAGTACAACCTAAGTCTAAATGTTGTAGTGATAAATCATCAAACCACGGACAACGTCGGGTATTTCACCTAGTAACAAAGAAACACAAGACTATTGGACAAGTACAACCTAAGTCTAAATGTTGTAGTGATAAATCATCAAACCACGGACAACGTCGGGTATTTCTCCTAGTAACAAAGAAACACAAGACTATTGGACAAGTACAACCTAAGTCTAAATGTTGTAGTGATAAATCATCAAACCACGGACAACGTCGGGTATTTCAGCTAGTAACAAAGAAACACAAGACTATTGGACAAGTACAACCTAAGTCTAAATGTTGTAGTGATAAATCATCAAACCACGGACAACGCCGGGTATTTCACCTAGTAACAAAGAAACACAAGACTATTGGACAAGTACAACCTAAGTCTAAATGTTGTAGTGATAAATCATCAAACCACGGACAACGTCGGGTATTTCTCCTAGTAACAAAGAAACACAAGACTATTGGACAAGTACAACCTAAGTCTAAATGTTGTAGTGATAAATCATCAAACCACGGACAACGCCGGGTATTTCACCTAGTAACAAAGAAACACAAGACTATTGGACAAGTACAACCTAAGTCTAAATGTTGTAGTGATAAATCATCAAGCCACGGACAACGCCGGGTATTTCAGCTAGTAACAAAGAAACACAAGACTACTGGACAAGTACAACCTAAGTCTAAATGTTGTAGTGGTAAATCATCAAGCCACGGACAACGTCGGGTATTTCACCTAGTAACAAAGAAACACAAGACTATTGTACAAGTACAACCTAAGTCTAAATGTTGTAGTGATAAATCATCAAGCCACGGACAACGCCGGGTATTTCACCTAGTAACAAAGAAACACAAGACTATTGTACAAGTACAACCTAAGTCTAAATGTTGTAGTGATAAATCATCAAGCCACGGACAACGTCGGGTATTTCTTTTCTAAGTTGGACACATTGGAGAATTTAGTTTTTAAACCTGCAGAATGTCTCGTTAAGCGGAACCGATTTTGGAAAGAAGCATGACGAACCATAATCGTCCTATCTCGATGATGAAGACGATGATTTGAAGAGGAAAACAGTGAAGCCAATTAACAGGCGAAGCTATCAGCTCTCCAGGTATTTGTATTAACGAGCCGATAAACCGAGATCAAATAGCTCTTCATGTAAACGAGCTGTTTCTTTTGAGGTTATGGTAATGAGGTTTTGTCTAAGAGCGCGATGTGCGGTTGTTATTATCTTGGATATAAACACACAACACATTGTGTTTAAGTATTCCTTTATGCTCGTCATCGTGTGTTACAGTTATGGCCGAGGGAAAAAAGGACTTGATCTAATGATCTTTCCGCTTTTGCTCTTTTACTTTCCACTTAAAGTTGGAAAGTAAGAAAAGGATGGAGACAAGCAGAAATTTTGTAACAAGGCTCTCTAACAAGCTTCCTTCCTTCCGCATCATCAAACTAATATTTACTCGGTGGAAAGTTCTTAACGTAGCTAGGTAGGTAGGTAAGTATATCGTTTATACAGGAGCCGATGAGCTTCCCCATCTTTAAACTGATCGCCTAGAAGTTTGTGCTCTTCCTCTGCGACTTGTTGCAAACTTGAAAACGCCTGCCTCTCTTTGGCTTTGCACACAAGGCCTGCTGCAGTCTCACCGCCTTCCTTACACAAACATATCTTCACCTCTCATTCCCATTCACGGAGTACTGATAAAAGGCCTTAACATAATATTGACTTTCTCTACTGTGTACAGAAAATAAGGGTATTATTGTATTCCGAGAATAGGTCTATCTGTATGTGTCCATGAACAACATAGGCGGCGCCGTGGCCGAGCGGTTAGCGCGCTCGCCTACCACCTAGGCGGCCCGGGTTCGATCCAAGGGACCCGCATGTGGTATTCGTGGTGGACGAAGCGGCGTAAGGGCGGGTTTTCTCCGGGTGCTCCGGTTTGCCCCGCCATCTCATTCCACCGGTGCTCCATCTTCACTCCATGTATCAACAGTGTCACCGCCTGCGGTGCCGTAGTAGTAAAAGCGGCCGTTAAACACTACAACAACATGAACAACATAACTCAAAACAAAAACTTTGTTACAAACCAAACTAACTATCTTTGAAGGATGCCACACGAACATTTTCAACCATATTTTGCCATCTGAACACCTCCACGTGGAAAAGTTCTACAATATTTTTATTTTCTCCCAAATGGTTCTAAAGACTTTTGATTAAAACGGCATATGCTTATGATATTTTTATGGCAAATTAAAATATATATTTTCAATTTTCTGGCTATAACTTGTGTAGCTCTTGATGACTTTAGCATAAATCGTAAACCGTAAGAGATAGACCAAATCTTACTATACAAAAACTGGAGATTTTCACAAAACACACGTTATGTCAAAATGCATTTTTTTGTGAAGTAAAGCAATTCGGACATATGCCTTGTTATTTCAATGAGTTTTGCACTATTTATACCTCTATTATACTTATGCTGTAATTATACTTATTTATACTTTATAACGACGATGACGTTGTGTAAAATGTTGCTTTTCTGGAAGTTACCGGAACCCAGGATATTCACAAACAATTTAGAAAGCTCCCTTTGGTGCTGCCACTCTGTTGTTAGTGTTTGCTAGTGTGACTGTGATCTGAGGTAGCTTGACCCCGGCCGTCTTTTATTGTGCGGGAGGCATCACAAAATAAATCTAGGATAATAGTCGAAACCGAAGTGATAGATGCTTAAAGCAGATTCGCTGAATAGTGTGCTAGAAACAATGTCATGGCGAATACCAATTAACATTCTAGAGAACTTCCTGGGTCTATATGGAACACTGATGAACCTCTCGGGAATATATAGACCATTCTATAGCATCCTTGATCTCTGAGAACTTACTACAGTCTACTGGAATTACTTTGAACATACCAGAAACTTGTCGGAGTGTATGAAACCTACTAGGAACTGCTGGAATTATTTGGAATATACTAGAACCTCCTGGAACTACTTGGAATATACTACGAGTAGAACTCCCTGGAACTATTTGGAATATAGTTGAACCTCCTGGAGCTATTTGGAATATACTAGAACCTCCTGGAACTATTTGAAATATACTAGAACCTCCTGGAAATATTTGGAACATACTAGAACCTCCTGGAACTATTTGGAATATACTAGAACCTCCTAGAACCATTTCGAATATACTAGAACCTCCTGGAACTATTTGGAATATACTAGAACCTCCTGGAACTATTTGGAATATACTAGATCCTCCTGGAACTATTTGGAATAGACTAGAACCACCTGGACCTATTTGGAATATACTAGAACCTCCTGGAAATATTTGGAATATACTAGAACCTCCTGGAACTATTTGGAATATAGTTGAACCTCCTGGAGCTATTTGGAATATACTAGAACCACCTGGACCTATTTGGAATATACTAGAACCTCCTGGAAATATTTGGAACATACTAGAACCTCCTGGAACTATTTGGAATATACTAGAACCTCCTAGAACCATTTGGAATATGCTAGAACCTCCTGGAACTATTTGGAATATACTAGAACCTCCTGGAACTATTTGGAATATACTAGAACCTCCTGGAACTATTTGGAATAGACTAGAACCACCTGGACCTATTTGGAATATACTAGAACCTCCTGGAAATATTTGGAATATATTAGAACCTCCTGGAGCTATTTGGAATATACTAGAGCCTCCTGGAACTATTTGGAATGTACTAGAACCTCCTGGAAATATTTGGAACATACTAGAACCTCCTGGAACTATTTGGAATATACTAGAACCTCCTAGAACCATTTGGAATATACTAGAACCTCCTGGAACTATTTGGAATATACTAGAACCTCCTGGAACTATTTGGAATATACTAGATACTCCTGGAACTATTTGGAATATACTAGAACCTCCTGGAACTATTTGGAATAGACTAGAACCACCTGGAACTATTTGGAATATACTAGAACCTCCTGGAACTATTTGGAATATACTAAAATCTCCTGGAATTATGTGGAATATTCTAGAATCTCCTGGAACTATTTGGAATATACTAGAACCTCCTGGAACTATTTGGAATATACTAGAACCTCCTGGAACTATTTGAAGTATACTAGAACCTCCTGGAACTATTTGGAATATACTAGAACCTCCTGGAACTATTTGAAATATACTAGAACCTCCTGGAACTATTTGGAATATACTAAAATCTCCTGGAATTATGTGGAATATTCTAGAATCTCCTGGAACTATTTGGAATATACTAGAACCTCCTGGAACTATTTGGAATATACTAGAACCTCCTGGAACTATTTGGAATATACTAAAATCTCCTGGAATTATGTGGAATATTCTAGAATCTCCTGGAACTATTTGGAATATACTAGAACCTCCTGGAACTATTTGGAATATACTAGAACCTCCTGGAACTATTTGAAGTATACTAGAACCTCCTGGAACTATTTGGAATATACTAGAACCTCCTGGAACTATTTGAAATATACTAGAACCTGCTGGAACTATTTGGAATATACTAGAACCTCCTGGAACTATTTGGAATATACTAGAACCTCCTGGAACTATTTGAAATATACTAGAATCTCCTGGAACTATTTGAAATATACTAGAACCTTCTGGAACGATTTGGAATATACTAGAATCTCCTGGAACTATTTGGAATATACTAGAACCTTCTGGAACGATTTGAAATATATTAGAACCTCCTGGAACTATTTGAAATATACCCGAATCTCCAGGAACTTTTTGGAACATGCTTATGCTACATTATTTGAAACATGCTGGAATATCCATGCAGTGTATGAGACATATGTGAATGCCCAGGAATTACTTAAAACATACTAGAACGTTCATGGTGTTTGTAGAAGATGTTACAATCTCCTGGAATTATTTTAAACATACTAAAGCCCCTTGGAATGGGACTTTAGTATGCTGGAATTATTTATAATATTCTATAACGTATTGATTGTGTAGAATATTTCTAGTACCTCTGGGACTATAGGGATATTCTAGAACTAACTTACTGAGTGTATATGGAATGTTCTGCAACAATGTTAGGGTGTTCTGGAATGTCCAAGAACTCTATGGAATATGATAGAACCCTCTAGAAGTACATACATTTGTCCATATGAGATTTTAAGTGGACTACTTCAAGTGATTAAAAAGGAACGTGTATTCTGTGTAGAAACATGCCCTAAAATGATGCAAAGATTGCAGAATGTCTGTTTGGAAAGCCTTTAAGACTCTCCCATGCATGAACAGTGTGTCCCATTATACTTAGTAATTCTGCTGCAAAGTGAGAAGGAGAAAGAAAGGCGAACAGAAGGCGGTGTAATTACAGATGTTAATTAAAACTCATAAGGGTTGGGCGGGCAGCAAAAGATGAAGTTAATTTGACGGAGCTGCCGCCTCCATCTCTCAGACTGCAATGCAACTATTGGAAAACAAGTGCCGCCACTGGACCATGGGTCTTCAGATTAACTATTGTCGTCAGTAGCACCCCCTCCCCCCCATACCCTCACCGTCTTTTCTTTACCCAAAGTTGTACCGTTATTGTTCCATCCCAATAATCCCTTGCGTGTATGTTATCAGCCCGGATTTCCATAACTTTATATCTGCCCCATAACTTCGTGAGTGAATCGAAAAAGTAAAAGGTCGTGTGTGTGTGTGTGTGTTTGTGTGTGTGTGTGTGTGTGTGTGTGTGTGCGCGCGTGTGTGTGTGTGTGTGTGTGCATGCGTGTCAGTCTGTGGACAGCATAACTCAAAAACGAAAAATCGGTTAAAAATGTGGGCATTTAAATTTAAGATATTTCAATTATACGACATGGAGATTTTGAATGAAAATTCCTTCTTCCTAAACTGCACATTGGTTTCGAAAATATTGATTAATTCGCCGTACGTAGCAGACAAACTTGGGCTGTGTGTTTTTCGCCTAACCAAACACTCGTACATTATTTTCTTCTTGGTTATCATTAATTCTTTCACCAACTTTGTCCATTGTTTCTTTCATATTTTTAATCATCTTCATGGAATAAGTAACTACTTTTTCTGCCCGTTTACCTTTTGTTCCTCCGCCACTCTCGATGACCTTATCTACTCTTAACGTTCATTTTCCGACTATTGTTTTCTTTAGCTTTATCATTTTCCCATCTTTCTCTATTCTTCTTTCTTCACCTGCTTTGTCTTTGGGGTGCTTTTAGTTTCCTCATTGTTTTCTCAGTAGCTTACCTTTTTTATGTATTTTATCCTCGGCGTGCTTATATATTCTTATTTCTAGGGGCTTCCACCCCTCTTTTGTGTACATTTTCTTCATTAAGAAATTACACCGATTTTTGAGTGGAATATATACTTCCTCTACTTACTAAACCTAGTAGAGAAAGTAAAAATTAGTGTTAAAGGCTTCTCAGCCTGTATATATCCATATAAAGTCAAATATGAATTAGAGACGTTGTTACTCCGCCACTGCGGCTTCCCAAACCTCAAACCGTGCATGCCGCGTTGCGTTCAGTGACGTCATCATTCCTGCAATCGCGATGTCCGACTTGCCGACTTCTGGGTTAGCTGATATGGGTTCATGGTAGAGTTACGTGAAGTTTATCTTTCAGAACAGGGGAAAAGGCTTATCTAGTTAACTTGCGGTAGCCAAGTCTCGAACCCTACACCTCAAGGGACTTCAAAACATATACTTCCGGTGAAATCTCGACATGGAACTTTTGGCTCGAATACTTGCCTCCTCTACTTACTATGCGCAGTAAATAATGTTTATTCCTACAGGTATTGTAAACATGAAAAACGGGTCACATCGTTGCTGTTTACGTCATATTGGCAGCACTACACTAGCGGAAGGAGTAAGAATGTAGACAGATGACTGTTGCAGGTTTAAGCAAAAATAATAACAGTACAGTGGACGGACAATCCCTCCCCCCCCCCCCCCCCTCCTGCCGTAACCAGAGCTAATATTGGCCCAGAACCAATCGTTCAATATTTACGTATTTTCGTTATCCGAGAGACAGACAGAGAAAGAGAGAGGGAGAGAGAGAGATAGACTTGGCTCATGCTGCTCACATGCTGCTTGTGTATTATTCACACAAAAAACCCACTCACTTCCCCCCCCCCCCCCCCCATATTTATGTTGGGGCTAACACCTACACGTGCGCTCAGTCCCTAGGGATTTCTGTCTGGGCAAAGGAAATTTTAATATTCCCGAGCACGCCGCCCATTTTTTCTAATGTATTATTAATTAATTACTCGGGCTTTACGGATACAAATTGTACCCAGTCCAGTAGATTTTTAAAGCTAACATGAATATGGATTAAAACTGGATGTTTTTCACTTTCAACATTTATCTTTCCTTTACTGGAAATAAAGAGAATATGACCCGCTCCTATTCAAGGAAATTCTTAGAAAAACCGTATCATCCATCTTCTTCTCTTTAATCCAAGGAGAAATACTCGACGTTGTCCGTGGTTTGATGATTTACCACTACAACATTTAGACTTAGGTTGTAGTTGTCCAATAGTCTTGTGTTTCTTTGTTACTAGCTGAAATACCCGACGTTGTCCGTGGTTTGATGATTTACCACTACAACATTTAGACTTAGGTTGTAGTTGTCCAATAGTCTTGTGTTTCTTTGTTACTAGGTGAAATACCCGGCGTTGTCCGTGGTTTGATGATTTATCACTACAACATTTAGACTTAGGTTGTACTTGTCCAATAGTCTTGTGTTTCTTTGTTACTAGGTGAAATACCCGGCGTTGTCCGTGGTTTGATGATTTATCACTACAACATTTAGACTTAGGTTGTACTTGTCCAATAGTCTTGTGTTTCTTTGTTACTAGGTGAAATACCCAACGTTGTCCGTGGTTTGATGATTTATCACTACAACATTTAGACTTAGGTTGTACTTGTCCAATAGCCTTGTGTTTCTTTGTTACTAGGTGAAATACCCGACGTTGTCCGTGGTTTGATGATTTATCACTACAACATTTAGACTTAGGTTGTACTTGTCCAATAGTCTTGTGTTTCTTTGTTACTAGCTGAAATACCCGACGTTGTCCGTGGTTTGATGATTTATCACTACAACATTTAGACTTAGGTTGTACTTGTCCAATAGTCTTGTGTTTCTTTGTTACTAGCTGAAATACCCGGCGTTGTCCGTGGTTTGATGATTTATCACTACATTTGGACTTAGGTTGTACTTGTCCAATAGTCTTGTGTTTCTTTGTTACTAGCTGAAATACCCGGCGTTGTCCGTGGTTTGATGATTTATCACTACAACATTTAGACTTAGGTTGTACTTGTCCAATAGTCTTGTGTTTCTTTGTTACTAGGTGAAATACCCGACGTTGTCCGTGGTTTGATGATTTATCACTACAACATTTAGACTTAGGTTGTACTTGTCCAATAGTCTTGTGTCTCTTTGTTACTAGGTGAAATACCCGGCGTTGTCCGTGGTTTGATGATTTATCACTACAACATTTAGACTTAGGTTGTACTTGTCCAATAGTCTTGTGTTTTGTTACTAGGTGAAATACCCGACGTTGTCCGTGGTTTGATGATTTATCACTACAACATTTAGACTTAGCTTGTACTTGTCTAATAGTCTTGTGTTTCTTTGTTACTAGGTGAAATACCGACGTTGTCCGTGGTTTGATGATTTATCACTACAACATTTAGACTTAGGTTGTACTTGTCCAATAGTCTTGTGTTTCTTTGTTACTAGCTGAAATACCCGACGTTGTCCGTGGTTTGATGATTTATCACTACAACATTTAGACTTAGGTTGTACTTGTCCAATAGTCTTGTGTTTCTTTGTTACTAGCTGAAATACCCGGCGTTGTCCGTGGTTTGATGATTTATCACTACATTTGGACTTAGGTTGTACTTGTCCAATAGTCTTGTGTTTCTTTGTTACTAGCTGAAATACCCGGCGTTGTCCGTGGTTTGATGATTTATCACTACAACATTTAGACTTAGGTTGTACTTGTCCAATAGTCTTGTGTTTCTTTGTTACTAGGTGAAATACCCGACGTTGTCCGTGGTTTGATGATTTATCACTACAACATTTAGACTTAGGTTGTACTTGTCCAATAGTCTTGTGTTTCTTTGTTACTAGGTGAAATACCCGGCGTTGTCCGTGGTTTGATGATTTATCACTACAACATTTAGACTTAGGTTGTACTTGTCCAATAGTCTTGTGTTTCTTTGTTACTAGGTGAAATACCCGACGTTGTCCGTGGTTTGATGATTTATCACTACAACATTTAGACTTAGCTTGTACTTGTCTAATAGTCTTGTGTTTCTTTGTTACTAGGTGAAATACCGACGTTGTCCGTGGTTTGATGATTTATCACTACAACATTTAGACTTAGGTTGTACTTGTCCAATAGTCTTGTGCTTCTTTGTTACTAGGTGAAATACCCGGCGTTGTCCGTGGTTTGATGATTTATCACTACAACATTTAGACTAAGGTTGTACTTGTCCAATAGTCTTGTGTTTCTTTGTTACTAGCTGAAATACCCGACGTTGTCCGTGGTTTGATGATTTATCACTACAACATTTAGACTTAGGATGTACTTGTCCAATAGTCTTGTGTTTCTTTGTTACTAGCTGAAATACCCGACGTTGTCCGTGGTTTGATGATTTATCACTACAACATTTAGACTTAGGTTGTACTTGTCCAATAGTCTTGTGTTTCTTTGTTACTAGCTGAAATACCCGACGTTGTCTGTGGTTTGATGATTTATCACTACAACATTTAGTCTTAGGTTGTACTTGTCTAATAGTCTTGTGTTTGTAGATATTTATTAGAAAATCTGACGTGCTGCACTCACACGACTTTCTCTACTCTTGTACTAACCATTCTTACAAACTCTTATTTCTATATCTTCTTGGTGTTAGTTGAAATAAACATCTGCAGAAGTTATCTTATTGCTTATTTTCTTGTAGCTACAAGGGGAATATGGGAATGCAGTAGGTTTTGTGCAATAGTCAAATCTTTTAAAGCTTTGAGATTCCGTTCTCCATGGACACTTAACATATAAATAAAAATGAAGAACGATGTTCCATTTCACGAAAGTTTTAGGTTTTCCGAAACTCACACACATAACAATTAATATCTCCGAAATGGTTCACTCTACAAGAAAATTTATTGCGACATAAATTGTGTATTTTAGCAAGATCTAAATTTTTTGTATAGTATGATTTGGTCTATCTCTAACGGTTTACCAGTTATGCAAAAGTCGTCCAGAGGAAATACGACTACAGGGGCTGTAGCCAGAAAATTCAAGATATACATTTCATTTGTCATAAAAATATGTGAAACATATGACATTTTAATCAAAATCGTTATAGCCATTTTCAAGAAAATCAAAATTTTCTTCAAAATCTTTGTGTCGCATCCTTGAAAGACATTAAACTTAAATACCTTAGCCTACTTTTTGTTTTTGAGTTATGTTGCCCACAGGCACACAGACAGACACACGGACGTTTTTCTTTTTTTGGGTTCATGGGGTCTCAAAACATATATTTCCGGTGAAATCTAGACATCGAATTTTTAGGTGGAAGACTTCTCTACTTAGCTGTGGAAATAAAGTGCAAATAAATCGAGTGACGATGTCGTGGAATGAGTTTCTGAGGGTTCGCGGTGCACTGTTTGTGAACCCCTGTTTTCTGTGTTCCAGGAACCAGTAGGTGGGAGATTATTACTGTATCACTGGCTTCGCGACGCATATTCAAGAATGGTCATTGAACTGCGTAGCAGCGATTTTTCGCTCACTGCATAGCAATGCAATAGTGTGTCTTTGTTGCACTAAACTGTTGGACTGATTCAGCACAGTGCAAGAACAGTCCAACACCCTTGTACTCCATATGCCCACTTCACCATATACGTACATGTGTATGTATCTCTGTCACTCTGTCTCTAATATCAACTTTAACCTGAGTTTAATACTCGCTATATTCACACCAGAGCAAATATTCCACATAAAAATGCATATTCTTAATTTCTCTACTACGTATAGTAAGTAGAGGAAGTATTGTATTCTACCCACAAATTTTATGTCGAGATTTAACTGGAAGTATATGTATTGAGGGCCCTGAATTAAAAAAGAAGCATTTTTAGAAAAAGGTGACTGTGTGTGTGTGTGTGTGTGTGTGTGTGTGCGTGTGTGTGTGTGTGTGTGAGAGAGAGAGAGTATGTGTGTGTCTGTGTGTGTGTATGCGTGTGTGTGTGCGTGTGTGTGTGTGTGTGTGAGAGAGAGAGAGAGAGAGAGAGAGAGTATGTGTGTGTCTGTGTGTGTGTCTGTGTGTGTGTATGCGTGTGTGTGTGTGTGTGTGTCTGTGTGTGTATGCGTGTGTGTGTGTGTGTGTGTCTGTGTGTGTGTATGCGTGTGTGTGTGTGTGTGTGTGTGTGAGAGAGAGAGAGTATGTGTGTGTCTGTGTGTGAGAGTGCGGTTTTTTAATAGCTTGCCCAATTCCGTAGGAATACTACATGCTTGCATTTATTTATTTACGTACAATTTACATTTTATATACATGTATATATTGTTGGTGATATTTACACTTTTATTGACCTCTAATTTTTTATCTACCTTTTGATGTTTGTTGTTTAAAGCTATTTTATTTGGTTTGTTAGTTTGACTTTATTCCTTTAACCTAATGCTATTTTACAAATCATAAATCTAGTTCTTTAAGATACAGTAAAGGCTTAGCGGAGAAAAATGAATCTCTGTGCATTCTCATCAGGAGGAGAAAGCAACTATGTCAGTGACTTAATTTCTTTGACGTGAACTGCAAGCGAGGCGCTCCTGTTGCATCAAGTATGTGCTTCGACAATGGGTGGCATATTACGTCTGTGTAATCATTCTTGTTTCTCTGCATTTGAGACTGCAACTGTTTAGTCAGAAGCTTGTTGTTGAGAAGGAATCACGTCACCGAAAAGAAAAAGTGCTGGAGCAGATTGCAAGTAAATAAGGCAATAACTATTGCAGCATGATGTGTGCAATGCATTACTTTTATATTTTACAGAGAGGGTTATTACTGATACTAATGTAATTCGATACTGTTTTTAGGTGTCGGATGCGTATTAATGATACGCAACACGTCAGCTTTTCTTAACATAGAAGATAAAAATGCTCAAGATATACATCTACAAGGGCTAATTGTTGTTGAAGAAACAGCAACACGAACCTGCAGGTATTTGATTATTTGAGTATTTCGCATACCAAGTCTTCTTATTAAAGGACAAATTCCAAACGGCGTGAAAATGAGTGCACCATCAAAACTACAATATATATATATATATATATATATATATATATATATATATATATATATTGAATGCAATCCATGATCATATCCATTCGTTTCCCCTTAGGACAACCCACTATGCTGGCAAAGAAATAAAATACTTGGACGCACGTTTGAATATCAAAGGTATGCATGATCTTTTCCGGTAGAAATATCCAGAGTTTGATGTTAAATATGATTTTTACAGAAAGTACTTCTCGGAAAATGCTAATTATGCTTTTGGCCGCCCACAAATTGATGTTTGCAGCAAATGTGAGGAACTATATAGCGTTCCACTCTTAGAACACAGTATGGAGTTAAATGGGATATATCTGTCTCTATCTAGCGCATACAAGTTGCCATTGCCGCGTCCTTTTCTACCCTCGCGCTGTTGCCAGATTCCTAATAGCATGGTATAAATATTCATTTGTTATAAATTTCAGATTTGAACACATTATCCTATGCGGAATTTTTTTTCTCTATTACGTTATATCCTTTTCAGAGTCATTATACATTTCTATATGCCCAAATTTCTTCAGAAAACGTTTTTTTCAATAGGAGTCCGATATTTGCTGTTTCTATACTCATCACGCACTAACTAACAAACTAACTGCTAGAATGCGTCTATATTTTTTTCTTAGGTAGAGTAAACTATAGTGCTACTACCTGCCTACTTTGAATTCTCTATGTTTACTCAGTTAAGTGTTATAATTTTTTAAATTAAATGTTTTCGGAAAATTTTATACCTGTGCACTGCAAAAGTTACGCAGTGTGAAACTTTTTGTTATTGAGTTTACATCAGGGAACCAGCGAGAACAAATGTTGAGGAAGGTTGGAGAAAGTTTTTAAAATAAACCAAAAGGCAGTAACCTCTTTCTTTTATCCAGTAAGGCAAACAAAAGGTATTCATCTATTCAGCGTATTCTCGCGCCAGGCCTGACACAGAAGATAGTATAAGGAGCAGCACTAACATTAGTTCGAAAGAAGCCGTGTGTGTAACTGTGAGCTGTTATTGCGTTATTTGTTTAATATTTTTGTAAGTATTTGTAGTTGTGGAGGGTGAAGCTAGGAAGAGACGATATATTGGTAAATTAAGAAGTAAGGAACGCCAAATAATTATGAATGTGTTAGATTATTTTTGAAGTAAAATGCGTGTAAGTAAGGCGGTAAAAGAAACAGCTAAGGCTATCGGGTGTTCAGAAGCAGTAGTGTATAGGATTAAAAAGGAACTAATGAAAGGACCTCTAAGAACGCCATCTAGGTCATCAGCGCCCTAAATATGTGGAGCTAATAGCCAATACTATTACAGGAATAAGTGACTATGGCACAGACACAAAGCATTATGCATTTTGACAAGTAAGGATTTCCGAGAAATAAGAAACAGTCATTTGCAATTTCCCAGTATAAGGAATTTATTTACGAGGTTAATAAGCCTGGAATAATAAGAACACGTCCGTTTATCAAAGTTGTCTGACACGTACATTCTGTTTGCTGAAAACGCACAGCTCAAACTGCCCATTCAGAAAAAGAAAATGGAGGACATTTCGTACATGAGAAGATGCACAAAAATGTTAGGAATATCTAGTGCAGTGGCCAGTGATTTCATAAAACATTCTTTATGTACAGTTGAATGAATCAGGCACCGTAATTTGCAAATCAGTTCTCCAAAATTCTTAAATGTTCTACAAATGTCAATGTGCTTTTTCATATTGTGTTGTTTATCATTGTATCTATGTTATTCAAGATGCTGAACATCAATATTGTAACAAAAACTACATTTTTAAGAAAATAAACGCATTTAACAGTTGTAAACCTATCATCGAGTGGAGAAAGGAAATAAATCAATTTTTTTTTCAAAATCTATTTTTGCAATATTTACTAAGAATTAAGTGAGTACATTTATATGTATTTACTGGACTGCAATAAAGAATACAATAAAACATCGAACAGAAATGTCTGAAAATAAGTTTACCGGCTAAACAGCTTTTTGTCTCTCCTGAAAAGTTAAAAAAATTGACTTAGTTCCTTTCTCCGCCGACCGATTCAATTATAACAGCAGTAGAGTATTGAAATGTGTTTAGACAATGATACTGGTTGCAATCTTGATAAGGAGTAGAAATTATATATATATATATATATATATATATATATATATATATATATATACACACACACACACACACACACACACACACACACACACACACACACACACACACACATATATGGATTTAAGTCATTTTATGTTAAGTGTGCAAAGAGAACGGGATCTCTAAGCTTTAAAAGATTTGACTATCGCACAAAGGCTACTGTATTCCCATATTCCCCTTGTACCTACAATAAAATAAGCAATAAGATAGTTGGTAGGAATGGTTAGTGCAAGAGTAGAGAAAGTCATGTGAGTGCAAAAGATAATGGAATACCCGTTATTTGTTGGTTGTGAACACTGCAACCCTAAAGTGGGGAGGTGTGCTCCGGTGAACACTGGACAGGCAGAATGGGGAACGTCCTTAGGACGTGGAGTAGAATGTGCCTGGGTTGGCAACTACTGGGAAGCTACTACTATTGTACAAATGGTTCTTCTCAACGTCACGCGCGCCCCAAAGAGATCACGAGCAGATACATACACGAGATAAAGTCAAGCAAGCAAGCAAGCAAGCAAGCAGATATTTAACACCTGTTGTTGTGTTCCCTTGATTCTTGTTCAGATACGGGGATCTGCTTTCGGCCGAACCCTGGGTGGCACCATTGTCCGCCCTATTACTGTATCCCATCATATAATAACTCAACTGTATGTATATACGTATTACATTCTCCAAAATCAACTAACCCACTTCAGTTCTTTCATCGTTGAAAACTCCTGTACGCCTTGACAGAGATGAACTATGAAATGCGTTTTAATTTCAACTCATAAGTTTCTAAAATATATAGGAATAAGAGTTTGTAAGAATGGTTACTACAAGAGTAGAGAAAGTCATGTGAGTGCAACACATCAGATTTTATTTTTGATATTGATCCTTTAGATATGATATAATGATTTAGTTTAATGGTCCACAATAAGTAGGAATAAAGTACAGGATTTTATGAGGTTGGTAGCCCTTTCTGGTACTCAGGCTAAGAAAGGAATTCTTCATAATAATATATTCTCGGTTATTAAATTGTTTTTAAAATGAATTTTTGCAGCCAGCCGCAATTACCTAGGCGGTCGCTGTTTTTCTTTCATAACGCGCTTATTAATATTTAGATGGGATAATAACGCAGATTAGCCGTACTTTGTCTCCAGGCCACAGAGTCGTATATAGGTATTCTTTTGGTTTCTGCTTATTGTGTTTCATCCAGGTTTTCTTTGCAACAATTTCAGGAACAGCTTTCGCTTCTACTCTGATGCAGGGAGATTCTTAAGGGACTCAGGGAGTGTGTGAAAGTCCCTTGATTTAGTCCCTTGCCACCATAGAGCACTCTCTCAGGGTATGCGTGGGTTTTATTGGAGACGATATCAAGAAGAAAATATATTATAAGAGAGAAGATAGATGTAAAACTAAATATGTGATATTTCGACTAAACAGTTAATAAACATGTAATGAGAATGGAGAAAGACAGAATACAAAAAATCTGATGTGTTGCACTCACATGACTTTCTCTACTCTTGTAGTAACCATTCTTGCAAACTCTTATTCCTATATCTTCTTCGTGTTAGTTGAGATAAACATTTGTACAAATTATCTTATTGCTTATTTCCTTGTAGGTACAAGGGGAATATGGGAATACAGCAGGCTTTGAGCGATAGTCAAGCCTTTTAAAACTTTGAAATTCCGTTCTCTTTGCACGGTTAACAAATAAAAAACGAATAGCTATGTTCCATTTGACAGAAGTATAAGTTCTCCAAAAGACACACAAATAACGAGAAATATCTCGGAAATGGTTCACTATACAAAAAAATATATTTAGATATAAATTGTATTTTAGCAAGATATAGATTTTTTGTACAGTAAGATTTGGTCTATCGGTTACTGTTTACCAGTTATGCATAAGTCGGCCAGAAAATTGAAGATATACATTTCATTTGTCATACAATATAAATTTGTCAAACATATGCCATTTTAATCAAAATCGTTAGAGCCATTTTTAAGAAAATCAAAATTTTCTAAAAAATTTTAGGGTGAAGCAATTTCCTTGAAAATCGTGTCGCATCTTTGAGAGACATTAAACTTGAATATCAGCTTTGATTTTTAGCCGGCTTTTGTAATTTGAGTTATGCTGTCCAACAAAAGCACACACACACACACACACACACACACACACACACACACACACACACACACACACACACACACAACATAGACACAGACCCACATAAAGACATAGATATAAACATGGAATTTTTTTCTAAAAAATGGTATTTTCGGATACACAGAGCATTTTAAACACATATTTCCATGAAATCTACTTTTAGAGTAGAGCACAATTTCTGTGCTTATTATATATACTAGAGAAAGTAAAATTTCATGGGACAAAGTACTGTGATGTTTTTCTAAAATAAGTTATTTTTAAAGTTTCCGCTATTACTTATTGACTTTTTCAATTCGGTTGTTCTTCTCTTTTTCACCTGCTGTCGCTACGCAGTTGTTTCTCGTACAGCGACCCAGTTTTAATGAGTGACTCTGATCGAGTGACTGTATTGGTGTATTAGTATGACGTGTTTAAGAGTGTGTGTGTGTGTGTGTGTGTGTGTGTGTGTGTGTGTGTGTGTGTGTGTGTGTGTGTGTGTGTGTGTGTGTGTGTCGGAAAGCTATTTTCGCCTTGAGGTGGTAAAATAAAGTTTACTGTGTGCTCCGAGATTCAGGAAGCTTTTAGCAGCCGGCGAAATGAGATGCTTATTTTCTCCCAGTAATGAAAAATCCGATAATACTGGTATCCTGCTTATAGTCTGCAGTTAGTCAGTCAGTCAGCCTTGTGTACAAACATTCTGTTAGCAAAAGCTCACCTTCGGCATAAATCTGCGATAAACTAAATGTTGTTATGAACATTGGCACACCTCTTGGAGAAGCTTCAACTGTGCAACGTATTATATTCACACAGTTTTCTCCACTCACTTACATTTTACGTAACACATTCACATGTCCTTCTCTACTCACTCTACAACATGCAATTCACACAATTTTCTGTGATTGAAATAGAACATTCACACGTTTTTGAGGTTAACCGTTCGTCATAATTGCGTGTATCTATTGGCTAGTGCTGCCCTCGTGAGGGAGTGAGTAAATTCAGCACACCAGGAAGGGATTCCTTGAAGCAGCCAATATAAGCGACGTTCAGGCAAAGCTGGGACATAAATTACAATTCAAAGGATCAAGAACCGAAGTTAACCAAGTGGACATTGTTCACTTAAACGACTACCTTGTTGAATCCTTTCCTACAGTACTCCTACTGCATTCATATGACCTTCTCAACTCATTCTTCCACAAACTTTACAACTGCTTATTTCATGTATGCGATGAAAATATGCAAATCCAAAAGTTTTTCACAGAGAAGACTTTTATGTTATCCATTTTTAATGCAATGTACTACTTTCACACGGTTTCCTCTACTCGCTTTTATTTTACGTGACACATACACATCTGTTTCTCTTCTTACTCTTCTACAAAGAATTCATGCACTTTTTAATACTATCGAAATACAAATGCAACATAGTACATTCACAAATTGTTGTCACCCATTTCTCTTCCTGTGATATTCAACAGTGTCTTTGCAAACTTTCTCCCGATGGCTTTATTTGTGTTGTTTATCATTCATTACTTCTAGTATCCAAAGAGCTTTAATTAAATATTTGTTTAAGTGTATTAAGTAGTATTTTTAAATGTCTTTAAAGAAACACGAAACTGTTGGACAACTGCAACGAAGTCTAAATGTTGCAGAGATAAATCGTGAAAGTATGAGTATTTCAGCGGGTCTAGTTTGAAATAAATGAAATGAAAGTACACTCTGTTGAAACGAAGAATGATGCTGAGTGTTATTATTTGTTGAACATATCAGTAATATTGTTAGTGCAGCACACAAATCACCAATCGGGTTACTTTTAATGTTACATTATTTGTTTTGCGAGTACGTAAGTGGGATTCAACACACAGTCTATTTGTGTGTATGATAACGTATGTAGCAAAGACTATCAATAAATATCGATTTGTGTCAACATGACGTGGGACGGAAATATTCTGCCCCCCCCCCTCCCAAGGCGCTCAATCATTTTTGCCATGACTGAACAAGTGAGTTGAGAAAGTACTGTAAGTGCACAATAAGCACAATAATATGTATTGTTTGTAAAGAAAGCTGACGTGTTGAATGTCCGTGGGTGAGTAGAGAAAGTCATGTGAGTGCAGCACAACACGTATTGTTTGTAAACGAAGTCGACGTGTTGAATGTCCAAGAGTGAGTAGAGAAGGTCATGTGAGTGCAACACAACACGTATTGTTTGTAAACAAAGTCGACGTGTTGAATGTCCAAGAGTGAGTAGAGAAGGTCATGTGAGTGCAACACAACACGTATTGTTTGTAAACAAAGTCGACGTGTTGAATGTCCAAGAGTGAGTAGAGAAGGTCATATGAGTGCAACACATGATAAACAAACAGTAGACTGCTGCGCTGAACTATCGAGGAATAAGCTTGCACTGAATGTACAAGAGTGAGTAGAGAAGGTCATGTGAGTGCAACACGTGATAAACAAACAGTAGACTGCTGCGCTGAACTATCGAGGAATAAGCTTGCACTGAATGTACAAGAGTGAGTAGAGAAGGTCATGTGAGTGCAACACGTGATAAACAAACAGTAGACTGCTGCGCTGAACTATCGAGGAATAAGCTTGCACTGAATGTACAAGAGTGAGTAGAGAAGGTCATGTGAGTGCAACACGTGATAAACAAACAGTAGACTGCTGCGCTGAACTATCGAGGAATAAGCTTGTACTGAATGTACAAGAGTGAGTAGAGAAGGTCATGTGAGTGCAACACATGATAAACAGTAGACTGCTGCGCTGAACTATCGAGGAATAAGCTTGCACTGAATGTACAAGAGTGAGTAGAGAAGGTCATGTGAGTGCAACACATGATAAACAAACAGTAGACTGCTGCGCTGAACTATCGAGGAATAAGCTTGTACTGAATGTACAGGAGTGAGTAGAGAAGGTCATGTGAGTGCAACACGTGATAAACAAACAGTAGACTGCTGCGCTGAACTATCGAGGAATAAGCTTGCACTGAATGTACAAGAGTGAGTAGAGAAGGTCATGTGAGTGCAACACGTGATAAACAAACAGTAGACTGCTGCGCTGAACTATCGAGGAATAAGCTTGTACTGAATGTACAAGAGTGAGTAGAGAAGGTCATGTGAGTGCAACACGTGATAAACAAACAGTAGACTGCTGCGCTGAACTATCGAGGAATAAGCTTGCACTGAATGTACAAGAGTGAGTAGAGAAGGTCATGTGAGTGCAACACGTGATAAACAAACAGTAGACTGCTGCGCTGAACTATCGAGGAATAAGCTTGCACTGAATGTACAAGAGTGAGTAGAGAAGGTCATGTGAGTGCAACACGTGATAAACAAACAGTAGACTGCTGCGCTGAACTATCGAGGAATAAGCTTGCACTGAATGTACAAGAGTGAGTAGAGAAGGTCATGTGAGTGCAACACGTGATAAACAAACAGTAGACTGCTGCCCTGAACTATCGAGGAATAAGCTTGTACTGAATGTACAAGAGTGAGTAAAGAAGGTCATGTGAGTGCAACACGTGATAAACAAACAGTAGACTGCTGCCCTGAACTATCGAGGAATAAGCTTGCACTGAATGTACAAGAGTGAGTAGAGAAGGTCATGTGAGTGCAACACGTGATAAACAAACAGTAGACTGCTGCGCTGAACTATCGAGGAATAAGCTTGCACTGAATGTACAAGAGTGAGTAGAGAAGGTCATGTGAGTGCAACACGTGATAAACAAACAGTAGACTGCTGCGCTGAACTATCGAGGAATAAGCTTGCACTGAATGTACAAGAGTGAGTAGAGAAGGTCATGTGAGTGCAACACGTGATAAACAAACAGTAGACTGCTGCGCTGAACTATCGAGGAATAAGCTTGCACTGAATGTACAAGAGTGAGTAGAGAAGGTCATGTGAGTGCAACACGTGATAAACAAACAGTAGACTGCTGCGCTGAACTATCGAGGAATAAGCTTGCACTGAATGTACAAGAGTGAGTAGAGAAGGTCATGTGAGTGCAACACGTGATAAACAAACAGTAGACTACTGCCCTGAACTATCGAGGAATAAGCTTGCACTGAGGCTGAGAACGAAGCGGAAATGAAACCCGTTTCTCTCTGTCCGCCGACCAACATAAGATACTCCAACATAATCATTTCTAATCAAATCCAGTTTTTTGTATTCCACGTTTCTATTATACAAAAACAAATGCTGGTGAGACAATTAGGTGGTCAAAAAGTGCGGGAGCATCGTCTGCCTTACAGTGTAATTAATGGCAACCGGCGGTCTCTTGGTCGGTATCCGGTTGTTATAGATCTGACTTTTTATAATCACCAATAATAACAAAGCTGCACTTCCCAGACAATACAGATTAGTGTATACTCGTATCTGCTCCAGACGTCTGCTGCTGTGCACATCTTCGATATACCTACTCAAACTCCTGGGGAAGTCACTCACACGACTTTCCCTACTCTTGTACTAACCATTCTTACAAACTCTTATTCCTATATCTTCTTCGTGTTAGTTGAGATAAACATTTGTACAAATTATCTTATTGCTTATTTCCTTGTAGGTACAAGGGGAATATTAGAAAACAGTAGGCTTTGTGCGATAGTCAAATCTTTTAAAGCTTTGAGATCCCGTTCTCTTTGAACACTTAACATATAAGAAAATGAAGAACGATGTTCCATTTCACGAAAGTTAAGTTTTCCGAAACTGACACAAATAACAAGGAATATTTCCGAAATGGTTCACTCTACCGAAAAATGTATTCAGACATAAATTGTGTGTTTTAGCAAGATCTACATGTTTTTATAGTATGATTTTGTCTATCTCTAATGATTTACGATTCATTCAAAAGTCACCCAGAGCAAACAGGACTACAAGGGCTATAGCCAGAAAACGCATCTGTCATATAAATACTTAAGCATATGATATTTTAATTAAAATCATTAGAGCCATTTCAAAGAAAATAAAAATTTTCGAAAAATTTTCCATGTAAAGAATAGTTTAGGATGGGGCTATTTTATTTAAGATCTTCGTGTTGCATCCCTGAAAGACACTAAACTTAAATACCAACTTCAGTATTTAACCTACTTTTCGTTTTTGAGTTATGCTGTCCACAGACACACACTGGAATTTTGTGTAACCGGAAAAGAGAAAGAGAGAGAAACAAAACAATTATTACACGAAAAATATAGAACTCATTAAAACATACAGTGTGTGAAATAACTTTTTTCGTAGCTGTAGGCGTTTACGAGATATTCTCTGTTGCTGATGTACGCTTTTGAAACGTATGTCCGTTCTTTTGTTTCTCATCAGTCCATGAAATAACAAATCAGTGACCTGCTTTTGAAAATTATACTTACCTCCTTTATCCTTTTTTTTAGGGGCAAAACAGTTCCTTTTATAACCTTTTGGAAAAATGTTTAATAAATAGTAGGCAAGTAGTGTGTGTGTGTGTGTGCGCGCATGTGTGTAAGACATCACAATCACATTATACACTAGTTACACAATCATTTGCTACAAAAAACTTATATGAAGGAAAGATGATTGTGTATTTTTGAAACAATTTTGTTTTCGTATAGTGACAGAAAGGCAAAGCTTTTTCGCCATGGTAGATACGAAAAGGTAGAAGAGGTTTAATGAGGAACATATTTTACATCATTATACAAATTTCTCTCTCCCCTGCCAACTATTTTAATTAAATGGCGGAAAAAAGAGCATCAGCTATTAAATGTAGATCCTGCAGGCAGAAAACGAACAGCAAGATATTGTGGTGGCTTCTCCCTTGAGAGAGAATTATATCCTCCTTTGGTATTTGTGTTCATAGACAAGAAGAGAAGTAACTCGACATTTATAATGTAATACTGCACCAAGAACCAGGCGCGGTAGTCGTATCAGAACAAATGTGTATTCCTATATCTTCTTCGTGTTAGTTAAGATAAACGCATTATCCTATTGCTAATTTTCTTGTAGGTACAAAGGGTATATGGGAATATAGTGGTAGTCAAAGTAGGGGAAGTATCGTATTCGACCTAAAATTTCGATGTTGAGAATTCACCGGAAATATATGTTTTGAGGCCCCCTGAATTCAAAAAGTGTCTTAATATGAAAGGTATGTAGTAGGATGAACGACCTGAGCATAATAAATACACGCTCTGCAGTAGACTAACTACATACAAAATAATAACTCAACCACACGTCAGCTCAATACTGCACTTTCAGAGCAGAGAAAAGCAAGTCAACCTTACGTACAGGTTGATATTGCAGATGGTATCAAGACTGACGTTATCCCCAGAAAGCGAGGGAGGGGGAGATGGAGAGAGGGAGGTAAGTATACCAGAATGTGGAACAAGAAGGGTTGTTTATGCAGAAGGGCTGCCACAGCGGGATTTAATAAGATTAACAACGTCTGACGTACCCAATTTATTTACTAAAGGCAAGCTGCTAGCAATCAAAGAACCACCCCATCTTCTGCCTATCAAAGCATCTAAACACTGACAAAAATCATACAAGTTTCTCTACTCACTCAGTTCTACATCAGTGGCGTATTTATGCATAAATATGTAATGTGTTGCACTCCATTCTTACAAACTCTTACTCCTATAATTATGTTCTTCGTGTTAATTGAGACAAACATTTGTACAAATTATTTTATTGCTTATTTACCTTGTAGGTACAAGGGGAATATTAGAATACAGTCACCTTAAGTAGTAGTCAAATTTTTAAAGCCGATGTCTATATGAAGGGTTTAAATACCGTTCTCTTTACATGAGCAAGAGATAAAAAAAAAACAGTTATGAAAAAGTGATGCAGAGTAATGGTCTATAGCCCAAAAATTTAAAATATTCATTTTATTTTAAATGAAAATATCTTAAACATATGACGTTTTAATCAAAATCGTAAGAGCCATTTTCAAGACAATCAATTTTCGAAAACATTTTCATGTAAGGGGGGTACTTTGTAATTTGTTTTCAAAATCTTCGTGTGGTATCCTTAAAAGACATTGAACTTAAGGACACCCATCTGTGTAAAAAGGCTAAAAATTTAAAAAATTGTCAAAAATGGATTTTTGTTTTATCAAATAGTTTAAACCTTCTGCTTTATTTTGATATGCTCTTTATAGACTTACGGCCTTTTTAACTATGTCACGTGGCCGCCTAACTGATTGTAAGTGGTCATGTCCATTGAAATCCATACAGTTCCATTATCCTTGCTATGACTTCAAGCTTAGTTTTTCCATGTTTTTATTTTTAACACTATTTGCTCTTTAAAATGCTCCACACGATGCAATTTTCAGTACTTATGCATGGAATTTGGTGTATCTGCTTAGAAATAACATTAAAAAGAAATGATGAGACAATTTTTTCATAACGTGAATAACTGCTGAGTAATTAAATATTAAAGTTTACATTTCGAAATTTAAATGAAAAAAATTATGAATTTAAACTTTAAAATTTATTTTTATCCAAACTAATAACAAGATTAAAAATTTATCTCATCAATTTGCTAACATTCTATTACAGGACATAACTGAAAATTATTAAGTTTTTCAAATCAAAATTGCATCATGGGGAACCATTTATACAAATATTTAAAAAAATATAATAAAATATTAATATATTAGCAACTAATCTGACTAAATGTATGAAATTTAGCACAGTTACTCCTCACTATACAGTGATTGTTGTGTTAAAATTTCAAATCAATCCAATGAAAACTGTAGATTTTCAACATTTCACAGATGGGTATCCTTAAATACTAATTTTGGTTTTTAACCTAGTTTTCGTATCTGAATTAATGCTTCCATAGACACACACACACACACACACACACACACACACACACACACACACACACACACACACACACACACACACACACACACGGAGCTTTTTATAATTTTTTTAAATTTATGAGGTCTCGAAATATATATTTCTGATCAAATCTCGACATCGAAATTTTGGGTGGAATACAATATTTCCTCTACTTACTATACTAGTAGAGAAAGTAAAGATTCACAGAAGTGGAATCAGAAAGATGATATCGCAGTTTGTTTACAGTTATTGAGTGAGTGTGAAATGTGAGTGTGTGTATATATCAGAGTTCATCTACCTGTTTGTCTGTCACAGTGTTTACTTAGAGTGGAGCTCGCTCTGGTAGGAAATGTGGCAAACACGCTGCACTCTAAGGATAATTTGTAGTGTTTTTCTCATCACCTGCACACGGCCGTCGAGGAGGAGGTGGGGGTAGTGGAATCCCAACAAGGGGAGGGGGGGGGGGCAGCACCTTTCATTTTTGAGCCACAAAAAACGCTTTACGTGCCTTTCACTACCTCAAGAGTTACGAAATCAGATTCTCCGCTTTTACTTAAAATTATAATCATTATTTCATACATGGAGACCTTAAATTATCACATACGATTTACTACTTGGTCTTCTTCCAGTCAGTGTCGCCAACTCTACCTCATAAAGCAATTTATTACACATTACAATCAAAATAACACTCTATTTTAATATAACAATTGTGGTTTTAACAACTATTCTCTTAATAATTAATGTATCTTTCCAGAACAAAGGTTATTTGTTAATGTTAGAACTAAAATGAGATCTCACACTCACTGGCGGACTCATGTCTGTAACTCAACTCTAAAACTCATTTCTGTTCTTTTCTCTGGCCTCCTAGAAACGTCAGGAAGACGTTTTTCGAGTTCCACACACACACACACCCAGCGGAAATGACACAGCCAGAAGTCTCGCGAACGTTCTGTAAACCTCTTTTGTTCCTGTCGCCTCGATTGTCAACAGTCGCGTGAGTGAATGCAACATATTAGTTATGGTTTTTGCTTTAGGCTATTTACACTCGGTCACTAAAATGCCGAAGGCCTGTCACCTTGAACGGCCGCTGTAGGCTGTGACCTGAATCTAACAGGGATTATGCACAGATAGCTTAACGCCTAGACCAGACAGACAGACAGACACAGCTAGCAAAGCCTGGATTACGAGTCACTTAGTGCACCGTGCCCTGTCTTGTAACGTCTCTATTAATTACCACCACCACTGTGAATATATTACACACCATTTTACTACGTACTTACAGGAAGTAGAGGAATTATTCTAAACCAATGAAAAAGTCCATGCCTATGAACAGCATAGCTGAAAAACGAAAACTCGGTCAAAAACAAAATTTAATGATTCCTAGGACCAGACACGAGGATTTTGAAGAAAATTCCTCCACCCTAAACTACCCTTACCATGAACAATTTTTTTCTCAAAAGTAGCTCTAACATTTTTTATTAAAACGCCATATGTTTGAGATATTTCTATGACAAATGAAATGTATATTTTGAATTTTCTGACCATAGCCTATGTAGTCCTGTTTACTCTGGATGACTTTTGCACAAATGGTAAACCGTAAGAGATGGACCAAATCTTACTGTACAAAATCTGATGCGTTGCACTCACATGACTTTCTCTACTCTTATACTACCCATTCTTACAAACTCTTTTAATCCAAAGCTTTAGAGGTATTTTTATGAAAATCAAAATTTTCGAACAATTTTCCATGTAAAGGGTTGTTTAGGGTGGGGCTATTTTCTTCAAAATCTTCGTGTCGCATCCTTGAAAGACATCAAACTTAAAACCAACTTTGGTTTTTAACCGATTTTTCGTTTGTGAGTTGTGCTGTCCACAGACTGACACACGCACACACACACACACACACACACACACACACACACACACACACACACACACACACGGGTGTTTCTCTAAAAATGGACGTAGTAGAGAAATTAAAAAGTTGGTTAAATTCCAAACGTTTTATTTCAGTTCTTCAACTTGCAATTATACGGCACGAAACAGTGAGAAAAACTTCGAAAATTTGAACTTTTTTCAAAAGATCAACGGAATTTGTTAAAAATTGTTTATTGTAAGTGTAATTTTAATTAAAATACTAGCTTCATGAATTTCTGTCCCTTCCATTACTGTGGTTTACTCATGGAGCAAATTTCTCCAAGGCTTGAAGCTATTTCTTTGTTGTTTGATATGGGCCATTATAATCTTATGAAATGTTTATTAATTTACTCAACTTTCACTGGTTCTGAACCCGCGGTCATACAAAGAGAACATTAGGCTCTAGGGTTTCGTTAGAGTGCCCATCTGCATAATTATATCTTACAGAACAAGGCGGCCGAACGTTACTTTAACGTTTGCCGTAGGCTGCGAATTCAATAAACTGAAATGCACTTTAAACCAGTTCACTGACTTTTGCATTAACAGCTACAAACATTCAATTAAACGCACCTCTGGCCATCAATTATCCCACAAACCACGGTAACTGACCCGTTGAAGAGATAAGTAGACGATGTAGCTCTTTTACTAGACACCGGGAGGGTTACCAAGATACAACCAGATGTTTGTTGAAGTTTCTTTCCCTCCACCTCCCGCAAACATTTTAAAACACGCGGTGTCTCCTCGTACGATAAAGTTATAGAATACAAATGTCCGTTATTTGTGAGATTTATGTGGTATATCGGTTTAATGAGTCGTTTAATGAGTACTTGCTCCTCGTACTTTGGGAGGTAGGTTTGAAACCTGCTTCATGGAGAAAAATAATAATATTGAAGTGCTCATTTAAATCGACACACCTATTTGTCAAATTCAACAACCTATAGCTAAAAATATGATGAAAACATCACAATAAAACAACTTTTACGTGATTTACTAATATATTGATCATTGCTAAGGAGTTTAAACCTCGGCCAAGGCGCGGACACTTTTCCATAATCTGGAAAAGCCCTTTTTTCACATGTTCACAACAGTCGCACGAGGCAGCCTGACCATAAGAGCATTTGATACACGCATCGTCAGTTGAGTTGGGCAGCCTGGCCTCAACCGTCCTTTGTTGTACCCCGCGGCGGGTATCACATTATTAAAGCAATGAAAATAATGAATGTAATGGCATTTTCGAGATAAATTAAATGAAGTTCAATAACATATGATTTTCCAAAGCATTAAAAAAATCTGACGTGTTACACTCACATGACTTTCTCTACTCTTGTACTAACCATTCTTACAAACTCTTATTCCTGTATCTTCTTCATGTTAGTTGAGATAAGCATATGTACAAATTATCTTATTGCTTATTACCTTGTAGGTACAAGGGGAATATGAGAATACAGTAGGCTTTGAGCGATTGTCAAATATTTTAAAGCTTTCAAATTTTGTTCTCTTTGCACGGCTAACATATAAAAGAATGAATAACGATGTTCGGAATATCTCCGAAACGGTTCACTCTACAAAAGTTTTATTCAGATATAAATTGTGTATTTTATCAAGATCTACATTTTTGTATAGTAAGATTTGGTCTATGTCTTACGGTTTGTACATAAGTCATCCAGAGTAAACAAAACTACACAGGCTATAGCTAGAAAATTCAAAATATACATTTCATTTACCATAAAAAATATCTCAAACATGTCATTTTAATCAAAATCGTTAGAGACATTTTGAAGAATATAAAAATTTTCGAAAAATTTTGCATGTGAAGGGTAGTTTAGGGTGGGGCTATTTTCTTCAAAATCTTCGTGTCGTATCCTTGAAGGATATCAAACTTTGGCTTTTTGTAAATAAGAATTGTGTCAAAGATTTGTTACAGTATGAATTTATTTATCTACCCATCACTTATTATTTATAAAATTATTAATTTATGAGAGAATAAAGTGTTATTTTGATGCTGGAACATTTCGCAGTGCAGTGCGAGCCGCCCGACTGACAAGTGACAGGGCAAACTAATTTTTAGCTTGTTTCTGGTGCCGGTTGCAGATCCGAGGTTATGTTGATGGCAGGTGAAGTGTGTGCTTTCGTCAGAAACATTCGTTTTATCCACAACAACACATTCTCTTTCCAATATTTTCTCTTTCCGCTGGAGCTGATCAAATACTCAATATACATTCACGTCGGAAAACACTCACTTCCACAATATCGCAGCCCTCTTTTGTTTCTAGTCAAAGTTCAAGTTCATTAAAACAACTTCTTAAATACTATACGTACAAGAGAAAGCATTGCTGCGGATAGGTGATCGGCTGGAGTTGATATTTCAAACACCTTTTGGTATCAAAATGTGAGGCGTGAGTATTAATTTTGAAGCAAGTCTTTAGAAGACTGTCTTGACTCGCGTTTCTGTTATGAAAATGTCGCACTAAGGGTAGGTAGGTATTAATTATCTATTTACATAATGACAACATTTTGAGCATGTATCTGTAGAGGGATGAAGGTGAAAGCATGGCACCTCCCCCCACCGGCTACCACCCCCCCCCCGCCCGCCTTATATTAAGATACTTAGTGTGTTACAAAGTGAATTACTTGCTTTCAGCTCCTACTCTCTCTCTCTCTCTCTCTCTCTCTGTTTACCCCGCAAAGTTAGCAAAAGTAACTTTGGTGCTCAGCAACTAACAAATCACAGTGTATTTCCCTCTCAGTCTAACCTGCCTTTCACATACATTCTCTACAGGTAATCTGAAGTGTTGCACTCACATGACTTTCTCTACTCTTGTACTAACCATTCTTACAAACTCTTATTCCTATATCTTCTTCGTGTTAGTTGAGATAAACAGTACCTGGGCGACTGAGCTTCGCTCGGCGTTTTTCGCCCAGTATGAATATAATAGAGAAACAGATGTGAATGTGTTACCTAAAAGTGAGAGGAAAAACAGTGTAAATGTAATAGCATTTCTATTTCAAACATACAGACCTGTAATGACTTATTTTAAAAGTGGGGATAAAAGTGTTTTTTGGTGCAAAATCACCTTTTTTATGGAAAACTATTTATAGAAGAGTAAGTAGAGAAAGAAATGTGTATGTGTTACCTAAAAGTGGGTAGAGAAAACACTGTGAAAGTAACATGCATAAATACAAAAATTTAACCAAACCTTTAGAGCCGTTTCTGAAATACTGGGAATATGTACAAGAATTGCGCAGTAATAGCGGGAATAAAAAATGTTATTTTTTATGTAAAATCGCGTTTTTTCGGGAATTACGCCTATATAGATGAACTTAAAAAGCAAAACCCTATCTGAATACAAAATTTGATCGAAATCGTTAGAGCCGTTTCCAAGTTGCTCGGAATAAATATATACTTTTAATATATATATATATAATAATTGCTCATTTAAATATATAACATTTGTCCAACGAGAATACACCACCTTTTAAACCATAGTCTAATTTTTTAATAGTTGGTAGCCATATCATCTCGAAATGCGTTATCTTTGCATAACCAACAGATAAAAAATGAATAATCTCCTCCCACTTGACAACATATATAAGTATTGCAATATTCTGGCAAATAACAAGGAATATGCCAGAAATGACATAAATAGTGTTTTAACAAGATCTACATCTTTAAAAACCAAAGTTCGTATTTAAGTTTAATATCATTCAAGGATACATCTGCGTAATGTAATGTCGTACTGACAAGTTGGCCACGGTAGCTTAGTGATTAAAGTAGCCGCTTGATAAGCGGAAAATCCGTGGTTCAAATCTCGACTGTGACACTGAATTTTTCAGTCCTGATTCCACGTCTTAAAGTAATAGAAATTCAATTTCAATAGATTGCTTGCTAACGTGTTAAATGCATATTCACGTTTCCTTGGGTCATTGCCACTTCACCTTTGTGTACAATTGTCCGCTAAGTTGGCGATCAGGCTGTCGACAAGTGAATTCGACACCTGGAGCAGGTTGTAGGTGCGAGCGAGCGAGGCTGTATTGTTAGTGGTGAGGTAGCACTTTCTATAATAGAAACACCTTAGTCATCACTGCTACCAACACTTCACCAACATATCTCAATTTAACATTTCGCCAAATGAATCCTTTTCAAACTATAATTTCTTATTTCTTACTTTTGACCGAACAGTCTTGCTGGTAATAATACCTATATATATTACATAAGTTGTAATAACATGAGTAAAATTCGAAAATCTAAATATTTCTTCATAAAGAAAGTTGTTATCCTGTCAATTTTACAATATAACCAACAATTTCAGCTAGTAACAAAGAAACACAAGACTCTTGGACAAGTACAACCTAAGCCTAAATGTTGTAGTGATAAATCATCAATCCACGGACAACGTCGGGTATTTCAGCTAGTAACAAAGAAACACAAGACTATTGGACAAGTACAACCTAAGTCTAAATGTTGTAGTGATAAATCATCAAACCACGGACAACGTCGGGTATTTCACCTTGTAACAAAGAAACACAAGACTATTGGACAAGTGCAACCTAAGTCTAAATGTTGTAGTGATAAATCATCAAACCACGGACAACGCCGGGTATTTCACCTAGTAACAAAGAAACACAAGGCTATTGGACAAGTACAACCTAAGTCTAAATGTTGTAGTGATGAATCATCAAACCACGGACAACGTCGGGTATTTCACCTAGTAACAAAGAAACACAAGACTATTGGACAAGTACAACCTGAGTCTAAATGTTGTAGTGATAAATCATCAAACCACGGACAACGTCGGGTATTTCACCTAGTAACAAAGAAACACAAGACTATTGGACAAGTACAACCTAAGTCTAAATGTTGTAGTGATAAATCATCAAACCACGGACAACGTCGGGTATTTCACCTAGTAACAAAGAAACACAAGACTATTGGACAAGTACAACCTAAGTCTAAATGTTGTAGTGATGAATCATCAAACCACGGACAACGTCGGGTATTTCACCTAGTAACAAAGAAACACAAGACTATTGGACAAGTACAACCTAAGTCTAAATGTTGTAGTGATAAATCATCAAGCCACGGACAACGTCGGGTATTTCTCCTAGTAACAAAGAAACACAAGACTATTGGACAAGTACAACCTAAGTCTAAATGTTGTAGTGATAAATCATCAAACCACGGACAACGCCGGGTATTTCACCTAGTAACAAAGAAACACAAGACTATTGGACAAGTACAACCTAAGTCTAAATGTTGTAGTGATAAATCATCAAACCACGGACAACGTCGGGTATTTCACCTAGTAACAAAGAAACACAAGACTATTGGACAAGTACAACCTAAGTCTAAATGTTGTAGTGATAAATCATCAAACCACGGACAACGTCGGGTATTTCACCTAGTAACAAAGAAACACAAGACTATTGGACAAGTACAACCTAAGTCTAAATGTTGTAGTGATAAATCATCAAACCACGGACAACGTCGGGTATTTCACCTAGTAACAAAGAAACACAAGACTATTGGACAAGTACAACCTGAGTCTAAATGTTGTAGTGATAAATCATCAAACCACGGACAACGTCGGGTATTTCACCTAGTAACAAAGAAACACAAGACTATTGGACAAGTACAACCTAAGTCTAAATGTTGTAGTGATAAATCATCAAACCACGGACAACGTCGGGTATTTCACCTAGTAACAAAGAAACACAAGACTATTGGACAAGTACAACCTAAGTCTAAATGTTGTAGTGATAAATCATCAAACCACGGACAACGTCGGGTATTTCACCTAGTAACAAAGAAACACAAGACTATTGGACAAGTACAACCTAAGTCTAAATGTTGTAGTGATGAATCATCAAACCACGGACAACGTCGGGTATTTCACCTAGTAACAAAGAAACACAAGACTATTGGACAAGTACAACCTAAGTCTAAATGTTGTAGTGATAAATCATCAAGCCACGGACAACGTCGGGTATTTCTCCTAGTAACAAAGAAACACAAGACTATTGGACAAGTACAACCTAAGTCTAAATGTTGTAGTGATAAATCATCAAACCACGGACAACGTCGGGTATTTCAGCTAGTAACAAAGAAACACAAGACTATTGGACAAGTACAACCTAAGTCTAAATGTTGTAGTGATAAATGATCAAACCACGGACAACGCCGGGTATTTCAGCTAGTAACAAAGAAACACAATACTATTGGACAAGTACAACCTAAGTCTAAATGTTGTAGTGATAAATCATCAAACCACGGACAACGTCGGGTATTTCAGCTAGTAACAAAGAAACACAAGACTATTGGACAAGTACAACCTGAGTCTAAATGTTGTAGTGATAAATCATCAAACCACGGACAACGTCGGGTATTTCAGCTAGTAACAAAGAAACACAAGACTATTGGACAAGTACAACCTGAGTCTAAATGTTGTAGTGATAAATCATCAAACCACGGACAACGTCGGGTATTTCAGCTAGTAACAAAGAAACACAAGACTATTGGACAAGTACAACCTAAGTCTAAATGTTGTAGTGATAAATCATCAAACCACGGACAACGTCGGGTATTTCAGCTAGTAACAAAGAAACACAAGACTATTGGACAAGTACAACCTGAGTCTAAATGTTGTAGTGATAAATCATCAAACCACGGACAACGTCGGGTATTTCAGCTAGTAACAAAGAAACACAAGACTATTGGACAAGTGCAACCTAAGTCTAAATGTTGTAGTGATAAATCATCAAACCACGGACAACGTCGGGTATTTCACCTAGTGACAAAGAAACACAAGACTACTGGACAAGTACAACCTAAGTCTAAATATTGTAGTGATAAATCATCAAACCACGGACAACGTCGGGTATTTCAGCTAGTAACAAAGAAACACAAGACTATTGGACAAGTGCAACCTAAGTCTAAATGTTGTAGTGATAAATCATCACACCACGGACAACGTCGGGTATTTCACCTAGTAACAAAGAAACACAAGACTATTGGACAAGTACAACCTAAGTCTAAATGTTGCAGTGATAAATCATCAAACCACGGACAACGCCGGGTATTTCACCTAGTAACAAAGAAACACAATACTATTGGACAAGTACAACCTAAGTCTAAATGTTGTAGTGATATATCATCAAACCACGGACAACGTCGGATATTTCACCTAGTAACAAAGAAACACAAGACTATTGGACAAGTACAACCTAAGTCTAAATGTTGCAGTGATAAATCATCAAACCACGGACAAGGCCGGGTATTTCACCTAGTAACAAAGAAACACAAGACTATTGGACAAGTACAACCTAAGTCTAAATGTTGCAGTGATACCTGAATCGCCAGATAGTCAGTTGTTTGGTGGTAAAGAAAGAGGGGTTTAACAAAGCGCCGTGTCGTGGTAACGTGAAATTTCCCCGGAGTCGTCGACGACCCACAAACGAGGGAGCTGGATGCGCCATTGCGGTGTATCACATTTGTTGAACATTAGCCTTGGTCATTACAGCGGACCATGGTTTATTGCTGAGGCGTGGTGCACCCTATGAGAGCGAATTCCTGTCCTCTACCTGCCCGCGAGTATTCAATATCCCCCCCCCCCCCCGACCCTGCCCTGCCCTGCCCTGCCCTGCCACGGCCTGGCCTGGTCTGGTATTATGTTAATCACTGAGATTACATTACCAATTTACTGCTATTATGCCATTTAACATCAAAGAAGACTACCTGACCAAGGAAGAAGAGCAAGTAGAGAAAGATGTGTGAATGTAAGGCATTGCATATGAGTTATTTACAAAAGAGAGAGCAGAGAAAAAAGACTGAGTAGGCTTCATACTTAAAAGAAAAGTGAGTGGAGAAAATCACGTGAAGGTAATTGCATTTCAATTTCAAACATATAGAAAATGAATTCTTTGTAGAAGAGACAGTAGGGAAAGGCGTGTGATTGTGTTCCCACAAAAAACTGAATAGAGAAAACCATGAGAGTAAAAAAGCGTTACATTTCTGCTTCAATCATAGAAAATTGTATGAATTGTATATTCAAGAGCGAGTGGAGAAGCTGATAAGTAAAAAAAGTGAGTAGAAAAAGCCGTGTGAATGAAATACACTTAATTTAAGTTTCAAAGACGTAAAAATTTGTAGAAGAAAGAGTAACGAAAGACGTAAGATTGTGTTTTGTAAAGGAAAAGTGACTAGAGAAAAGTATGAATTTAAGACGTAGCATTTCTATTTAAATTTGTGAGAATTCTTTGCAGAAGAAGGCGTAGGGAAGGAAATGTGATTGTTTCGTAAAAGAAAACTGACTAAAGATCATGTGAATGTAATATGTTGCATTTCAATCATATGGAAAATTGTAAGAATTGTATGTTGAAGCGGAGGTAAATGTGTGACGTAAAAGAAAAACCAGTAGAGAAAATCACATGAATGTAAACCAGTACATAGTAAAATGGATAGCATAAAAACCTTTTCCATGTGTCAATCTTGATGGTGATTGGTCAAGAGGTGTTGGAGTTTATCAACTTCATAGATATATGTTTTAGTCTCACATAAACACTAGTTGGGCTGTGTGTAACAGTAGACGTGGTGCGAACCCCAAAAGTAGCAGCTAGATTCACCTCTCATTCCTACACAGCACAAGTCTGTCTTGCAACAGATAGAAATGTTTAACAAATAGAGTAGATTTCTAGAAGTGTTTAGATTTTGAGCTTCTGAAATTTGATATTGCTAATATAGGAATGCAGCCATACTCGCGGAAAATGATTAGATTTGTTCTTAATAGCAACTTAAAAATGATTCATAACTTGTAAAAAAAATCTGACGTGTTGCACTCACATGACTTTCTCCACTCTTGTACTAACCATTCTTACAAACTCTTATTCCTATATCTTCTTCGTGTTAGTTGAGATAAACATTTGTACAAATTATCTTATTGCTTAGTTCCTAGTAGGTAGAAGGGGAATGTTAGAATACAATAGGCTTTGTGCGATAGTCAAATCTTTTAAAGCTTTCAAATTCCGTTCTCTTTGGACAGTTAACATATAGAAAATGAATAACAATGTTCCATTTGACAGAAGTATAAGTTCTCCAAAACTCAAACAAATAACAAGGAATATCTCCGAAATAGTTCACTCTACAGAACAAAATTATTTGGACATAAACCGTGTTTTAGCAAGTTCTACACTTTTTGTATAGTAAGATTTGGTCTTTGTCTTATGGTTTACCAGTTATGCAAAAATCATCCAGAGTAAACAAGACTACATAGTTATAGTATATCTGAAGTTCTTGGCCCCCCCCCCTCCGCCCCCCCCCCCTCCCCCCTCCAACCCGCTCATCATCATACCGACCTCATAGTGACCTCTCTCTTTCTCAGGTACATAACAATGGCCGCAGCACTCGCGTGGCGGTTCGCGTGCCCGAACTGTTCCGAACGTTCCCGAAGATGGTGAGGAGCGTGGCAGCCGAAGTAGACGTCCGTCGAGGAAGGTTAAAGCATGAGAACAAGATAAAAAACAAAGAAGGCAATCTTGTGCACGCACACATGCAGTTGCCTCATTTTCCCAGGCTCTCTCTCTCTCGGCAGCGGAAGAGCGATGCTTTATGGGTGGCGATCACTGTTGCCAACCTCCCCTTAACGTAGCCCGCTAACAGGATTTCGCTGTCTACTCCAAGGTGCCCAAATAAACACCACTCACTCATCACTCTTGGCTAAGGAGTTCACAGGAGTAAAGAGGAACCAACTCCTAGCACGTCATTTAATTTTCTCTGTGTGCCTGGTTACTTTTACATTACTGAATTCCAGGTACAAATCCACCTAATTAAACTCTCTACACAGCTTTATATTATTGTGTTTCGTAAACTTAAAATAATAATTTAAAGTCATGCTTCTTAAATTATACATTGATTTTAACATATGAAAACTATTTATTACAATTACTATTTGTCCCTCTCCTTGTCTTTATAGCATTACGAATTCTACTTCTGATATTAGACTATAACGAATGTGTTAGCATCAACAAGTTTAGCGTTATCTGAGAAAGACTACGGCTAACGTTTCAACGTATTAGTCCACACGCTGTTGTGGTGGCAATGCTGGAGTATGGTGCAAAGGATCTATGTGTGAGAACTATCACGTGACACTGTCCCCCCTTACCCCTCGAGAGAGCACAGCACCCTGCATAGTCAATTAAACATAAGTAAGAATGAAGGAAATATTACAGGAGGCAATCATTAACTGACAATTGAAATAACAAAATTATTATACTTGTCCATTAAAATAATGTGTTACACTCACATGACTTTTTCTACTCTTGTAAATTTTGTTACAAGTACTTATTTTTACATCTACTTCATGTTAATAGGGGTAAACTTTTGTAGAAATTATCTTATTGATCATTTCCTTCTAGGTAAAAGGGGAATGCAGTACACTTTAAGTGATAATCAAATGTTTTAAAGGTAGTCGCTATGTGATAGTTTGAAATTATGTTCTCTTTGCACGGTCAACAGATAAAACATTAATAGCGATTTGTCGTATCCAAAGTGGTTCACCACACAAACACAAAACACAAACACAGAACACACAAACACAACACAGACCAACAAACATACACAAATACAACACACACAGAAACAATCAAGGAGACAAACACACAGACACACATAGAAAGTTTAATTTGTCAGTAGCTGGGCGACCGAGCTTCGCTCGCCGTTTTTCGTCTCTAGAGGAGTAAGAAGAGAAAGAGCTGTGAATGTGTTACCTAAAAGTGTGTGGAGAAAACACTGTGAGTGTAATTTGCAGCATTTGTACTTCAAACATACAGAAAATTGTATGACTTATTTGTAGAAGAGTGAGTAGAAAGAGATGTGAATGTGTTACCTAAAAGTGAGTAGAGAAAACAATATGAATATAATATGTAGCATTTCTATTTCAGACATACGGAAGATTGTATAATTTCTTTGTAGAAGAGTAAGTAGAGAAAGAGATGTGAATGTATTACCTTAAACTGAGAGGAGAAAGCAGTGGGAATGTAATAGCATTTCTATTGCAAACATACAGAACATGGTATGACTTATTTTAAAAAGGGGGGTAAAAATGATTTTTGGTGTAAAATCATGTTTTTATGGAAAACTGTTTATAGGAGAGTGGGTAGAGAAAGAGTTGTGAATGTATTACCTAAAAGTGAGTAGAGAAAACACTGTGAAAGTAATATGCATGTATACAAAAATTTAACCAAACCTTTAGAGCCGTTTCTGAAATACCGGGAATTGCACTGTAGAGGCAGGAATAAAAAATGTTATTTTTTATGTAAAATCGCGTTTTTTCGGGAATCACACCTATATAGATGAACTTACAAAGCAAAACCCTATCTGAATACAAAATTTGGTGGAAATCGTTAGAGCCGTTTCCCAGTTACGCGGAATATATTTATATACAAGAATTGCTCGTTTAAATATATAAGATAAAATAACGAGAACTGTATTTTTCGTGCAGTAATATTTTGTCTATCTCTTACGGTTTACCGAATATACAAGTCATTCATAATGAAGAGAACTTCAGACATTATTCTTTGATAATTCAAGGTAAATGTGTGAAAATATGGTAATTTTGTGAAAAATTGTGTTTATTATTTTTATTTTTTTTTTTTTGGAGAAAATCAGGAAGAACTAAGGAACGGTTTTGCATGTAAAAGGTGGTTTGAGTTTGGGGTGATTTTCTGCGAAACCTGAGTTGTCGACAGTTGATTGGATGCTGGCCCACTGATCCCAAGGTCGTGGGTTCAAGTCCGGCCCAGATAAAGAAGAGTGTAAGGTGAGGAGATGCTCGCTGGGTGTGTGTTATGTTGGTAACACTGGTGTTGGTGATGGAGGCAGGTGGGCCGGTCACTGCTGTCAGTATAATCTCACACTGCCATGTTGCCACGTCGGACTGGTCCAGTCCAGTCCACTCCCTCAGGCATTAGTAGTAGTAGCAGCTAGCCCGGTCGGCAGGCAGGCAGGCAGGCAAGTATGTTTTTTCTTCTTGTTAGATTGGTGTTTTTTTGTCGTCCTCTACTTGCCTCTCAAGTGGAACAAAAGTTCCTACCTGGCCCCTTGTTGTGTGTCTTCGACCTTCTCACACTTACATCATGGGATTTAGTTGCCCAATTCAACGAATATTCCTCGTACAAAAGGTTCCAACACATTCATGCGAAGAGACTAAAGATATAGTCTTGAACACGAGAAGTTCAAATCGCACATCATCTGGAAATCTTTCTGTAAATCGCATAAATACACGTCAGCTCAATACTGCACTTTCAGAGCGTGGGCATATTCTTACACGCCCAGTGGAAAAATACAGCGCAGCTAATTCGGAGATTCTTCGCTCTCCCGATATTATTAAGAGCAACACTTATTATCCTAGTGTTGGTTGGTTAGATGCTGGCCTATTGATATCAAGGTCGCGGGTTCAAATCCGCCCCAGGCCGATTTACACTAAGGGGATATGGAATCCCTATTTTGACAATGCTAAGCTTTTTCACATATGTAGCATAAGTTTTACAGTCTGTAGGTGTAATATTCTTATAATAGCTGAAATAACAGTTTATCATGAATTTAATAGTTTTTTGAAAAATATTTTATTATATTTTTGATATTTTTCTGCACATTTTGGAGTATTCATTTGTTAAACTTTTATTTTCAAAATCTTTATTTCAGTGTATGTAGAACAACTGCTAAAAATTTCAGATCAAAATATTAATTTAGCTGACAAAATGTTCCTTATGTGAAGAAAATTTGAACCTACAGACTTGCGTCCTCGCTTGGTTATTCAGTCCTCTTTTTTTCCAATTATTCCTTCCTTTTGTGCTTCATTTAAGAGTTGTGTGTGTGTGTGCTTGTGTGTCAGTCTGTGGACAGCATAAGTCAAAAACGAAAAGTCGGTTAAAAACCAAACTTGGTATTTAAGTTTAATACCGTTTAAGGATGCGACACGAAGATTTTGAAGAAATTTGCTCCACCCTAATCTACCCTTTAAATGGAAAATTTTTCGAAAATTTTGATTTTCTTGAAAATGGCTCCAACAATTTTAATTAAAATGCCATATGTTTAAGATATTTTTATGTTAAATGAAATGTATATTTTGAATTTTTTGTTATAGCCCATGTGCTCTTGTTTACTCTGAATGAGTTTTGCATAATTCGTAAACCATTAGAGATAGACCAAGTCTTACTGTACAAAAAATGTGGACCATTTAGGAGATATTCCTTCTTACTTCACAGAATTTTACAATACTTATACACCGTTCTGAAATGAAAGCCTATTAATTTTTGTATCTCTTGGTTATGCGAAGAGAAAGGAATTTCAATCACCATATTGTGGTCACTCTTAAAACATTGTATCTACAAAAAATGAACATTAACATAAGACAACGGTACCTTATGCAAAGTCATGTGAGGGGTAAGATATGTTTTTGAAGTGTTGAAGTTTACGCGAATCGCCCTATATTTACACTGTAACGGTATTGAGGCAGGGAAAATGATAATTTTAAATGTATACATTTCTCGGAAGCAGTGAGTATGCAGGTGGAGACACCGAGCGGAAGGAATACGAACTACATACTGTGAACGCCTGCACTGACACTGATATAAATATTTCAAACTGCAATACATTCCCTGTGTGAGTGCAAAAGCAATGAATCACAAATTCAAATCCACTGACTGCATTGTAAGCTACGAACGAAAGGAACGAGTCTATACCTAGGTACCTTTTTAACACTGCTTTTCGCTCAAAGTTACGAGAGTGCCTTCTCATGTACGTCCAATCACGAACCGTGTTTTATAAGTAGCCAACAAAGGAAACAAAATCTGCTTTTGCATTAACTAGGTATTCCTCTATATTCTTTGTCTTAATACCGATAAATATTTGTAGAAATTATCTTACTGATATTGGATGACCAAGAGATAAATAAATGAATAAAACCACCTTTCAAGGATGCGATACAAACATTTCTAACAAAATGACCCCATCCAAAACTACCCCTTCCATGGAAGATTTTTTAAAGCTTTGATTTTGATTAACATACCACATGCTTAATATATTTTTATGACAGTTAAAATGTATATCTTGAATTTTGGGAGTACTCTCTGAAGTCGTCTTAATTCTAACTAATTTTGTATAACTGGTGAACCAACCGTGAGAGTACATATAATGAACGTTTTCGTGAAGTGAACCTTTTCGGAGATATTCTTTGTTATTTTTCCAAATTTTGCTATACTTAGGTAGGCAACCGGGAGGTGGTTATTAATTTTTTTTACCTGCTGACCATACAAAGTGAATGGAATTTCAAAGTCATCATATAATGACTAGTCTTAAAATATTTCACTGTCACTTAGGCATACTGTATTGTGACTTTGGGTGGGTGTAAAGTAAAGAAGACAGATGTAGTCGAGATAAAGAAACACTTTTATTTCCGTAAACAGTAACTTTGTACACTCGTTGCAACAGCAAGAAAGTCTTTTCCGATTCTCCAACAGCACGGCTCCGAACTCGTAACACAAAGAACTGTCCCTTCTCCGTCGGCACGACTCTTCACATCGTCTGTCCTCTCCGTCGGCACGACTACTCAACGCTTCACATACGTCTGTCCTCCCCGTCGGCACGATTACTCAACGCTTCACATACGTCTGACTCACTCTTCTGTCGCACTTTACCGCTATTTATATCTCCCAGGCACTATTCTGGAAAGTTCAGTTATTGCGGTGAAATACAAAGCAGAAGATTCTCGAAGTCTCTATCCTTTTCTCTCTTTCGGCAAGCGCCCCAACAATGCGGCCATTCTCTGTCTCTTTCCTTCGGCTCCTTTGCGGTAGTGCCGACAATAATGCGATGGGCGACACTGCTGTTGTCGGCAATTAGATGCGGCGGGCGCGGTGACACTGCTCCCTCCTCAGAGCTGGTTATCCCGACCAGCACTATCACTGCAGCATCTCCCTTGCGCACCGGTGGACTAACCCATCGAACCTCTTCTCCAGGAGGCACGATCCTAGGTATCGCTGTTGGATAGTGTCCCTTGGTCCGGGTAGGACGATGTATGCCATCCTGCTTCGAAATTCTGCAACAGTACCGCCGGTCTTGATGGTCCCTCGTCCAGTTGCCCTTCTTCCTGGTGTGTTGACGGGCCATCCTGCGCACTTGGAAACGGCTCACTGGGTACCATGTCCGCCGACCTCTCTGGCGCACCTTCGCAGCCACCTTGCTTCCAATGGGTCCGGCAACAAACCCCGCCACATCCGCACGAGTCGCGTCCACCGCTGCACTCGTGTTCACTTGTGCTCGGCACGGCCTCTCCTGTATCCTGCCGTCCACGATGATGTCCGCCATTCTTCCGTTCACGGCACTATGCGTCAGGTGATTGGATGGCTCCGACGGTCCCCCCATGTCCCACGCCAAGTCGGTTCTCGCGTGTTGCTCGTTTGCTTGTGCGTTTCCCTGCTGATCGTCCTCCACGTCATATCCTGGTTGGTTACGTACCCGACACACTCCTCCAGGGGATCCTCGACGACGTCCCTGAACTGTCCCTTTGTCTTCCCCGAGACGTACACTTTCGTTATCTGAAACGGGCGCAACTGTCGCCTCGGCCACTAGGTGCTCCCTCCCCGGGTCCGCGCTATTCCGTCTGCCCCTGGCATCCAGTACTTTGACGCTCTCGTCAACTCTTACTACCAGGGCGCCAAGACGTTCCCCGTCGTCCTCCACGACGTCCACATGCTGGCAGAGGTCTTCCACCTTTTCGCCGAGTTCTTCCACGTCTTCCGTCACGCCAGTCAGTTCGCCGAGTTGTTCCACGACTTCCGTCACGCCAATCAGTTGGCCGAGTTGTTCCACGTCTTCCGTCACGCCAATCAGTTCGCCGAGTTGTTCCACGTCTTCCCTCACATCATCTGAAACGGGCGCAACTGTCGCCTCGGCCACTAGGTGCTCCCTCCCCGGGTCCGCGCTATTTCGTCTGCCCCTGGCACCCAGTACTTTGACGCTCTTGTCAACTGTTACTACCAGGGCGCCAAAACGTTCCCCGTCGTCCTCCACGACGTCCACGTGCTGGCAGAGGTCTTCCACCTTTTCGCCGAGTTCTTCCACATCCTTCCTCACGCCAGCCAGTTGCTCGTCAATTTTCGCCGATAGCTCCGTCTTCATCTCTTTCTGCTCGGCAGCGAGGTTGTCGTTTGCCGTCTTCATTTCTGAAGCGAGGTTGTCGTTTGTCGTCTTCATGTCTTTCAGTTCAGCAGCGAGGTTGTCGTTTGCCGTCTTCATTTCTGTAGCGAGGTTGTCGTTTGCCGTCTTCATCTCTTTCAGCTCGGCAACGAGGTTGTCGTTTCTCGTTTCCATTTTGGCAGCGAGGTTGTCGTTTGCCGTCTTCATTTCGGCGAATAATTCTTTCATCATTGCCATCATCCTGGTTTCCGAATCTCCCTCCATCTTGGTTCTAACGTTGCAACTTCTAACGACGATGTAACGAAACTAGAAGCAATTCGACGGATCCCACTTCTGACACCAGTGTGACTTTGGTTCAGGCGCGGCTCCTCAGGGTAGGCAGGGTAGGCATTGCCTACCCTATTGTAATACATCAACAAATAATGTTTAACTATGATTCTGCATTTTATCATTTGAACCGTCATTTTCCCCTAAATTGCAGTTCAAGAAAAGTTTTCTCGGTTATAATGACCAGCGCATGGTCAAATCCTTTAATCTCAATTCCGATTCACCAAAACTGCGCTGCGTGTTTGAAACACGCGGCAGAAATGATACGCATGGAACCTGGGTAGTGGAGAGCAGGCTAGCTTAACCTCTGCCTGCCCGGCCCCATTTCCTGAGTACGAGGCCCTTGAACAGGGATAAGGAAACATTCCATCTGTATACGCACTCCGAGCATGCGTAGACGCGTCTGCCAGCAGTCCGAACACTTGCCGGCCCAAATCCGAATTTATGCGACATTTTCCGAACAGCCATACTCCACGAACGAAGATCTCAGAGATCTGAATCTGTCGTTATCTCTGTGTAATACCAGTATGACCGACTTAATTAGTGAACTATTAAAAATTTCGCTTTCGCGGCGCACTGACAATGAAAAGAGGAGTGTTTTAGCTATTTAACACAAAGCTGCAGTCAGACAATTTTTCAATTTCTTAATCTATTTTAGTCACGGGCGTCGCGAAACGGGGGCAAGGGGCGCCACGGCCCCCCCTTGGAAGTTGGTGAACTTAATGTGCAGTCAGTTACTGACTTTTAAACTATTATTTTAATTTTAATGTAAAGAACAATTTTTGTTTAGCACAAATTAATACGGTTATCTGCAACAAATACTATAAATTTTGACAGTAAAATAATGATTTAATATTATATGATTGCAAATTTCCAACATGTGGCCCTCCCCCCCAGGAAAAAAGTCTGCCGACACTCGTGATTTTAGTTTTGGCGGTAATTCGTCCGTAAGTCACACTCATTCACTCTGCTCTTATTAAACAACCAAACAATATATTGTTTGCGTTATCCGCAATGACTTCGCCCCCTATATTTCGGATAAACGGGGTTTATTATTATTATTATTATTATTATTATTATTATTATTATTATTATTATTATTATTATTATTATTATTATTATTATTATTATTATTATTATTATTATTATTATTGTTGTTATTATTGTTATTATTGTTATTATTGTTATTATTGTTATTATTGTTATTATTGTTATTATTGTTATTATTGTTATTATTATTATTATTATTATTATTATTATTATTATCATTATCATCATCATCATCATCATCATCATCATCATTATTATTATTGTTGTTGTTTTTTGTTACTGTTACACTTTGCCTACCCTAAAATTTTGACTGCGAGCCGCCACTGCTTTGGTTGGGTGTAAAGTAAAGAAGACAGATGTAGTCGAGATAAAGAAACACTTTTATTTCCGTAAACAGTAACTTTTTACACTCGTTGCAACAGCAAGAAAGTCTTTTCCGATTCTCCAACAGCACGGCTCCGAACTCGTAACACAAAGAACTGTCCCTTCTCCGTCGGCACGACTCCTCAACGCTTCACATACGTCTGTCCTCTCCGTCGGCACGACTCCTCAACGGTTCACATACGTCTGTCCTCCCCGTCGGCACGACTACTCAACGCTTCACATACGTCTGACTCACTCTTCTGTCGCACTTTACCGCTATTTATATCTCCCAGGCACTATTCTGGAAAGTTCAGTTATTGCGGTGAAATACAAAGCAGAAGATTCTCGAAGTCTCTATCCTTTTCTCTCTTTCGGCAAGCGCCCCAACAATGCGGCCATTCTCTGTCTCTTTCCTTCGGCTCCTTTGCGGTAGTGCCGACAATAATGCGATGGGTGACACTGCTGTTGTCGGCAATTAGATGCGGCGGGCGCGGTGACAATATTGAGATATTGGCCTTGTGTATATAAAAAAATATGTAATAAAACCGTATCAAAATATATAACGGTTCATCACTGGAGCAACTGCCTGCATATTGGTATAGAAAGTTCTGCACGATAGAATGGGAATCAGTTGTAAGATTTTAGATAAACTCGGCATCATAGGGAGGTTGCTGGTTTTACATTGCCTCTAAATGTGGCCATATTTTGTAAATCAGAGCTAATGAAAGCACCTGTTGTAAACAACACGTGGTCATTATGGGAGGGACAGGTTTGATTATACCCTTAGTGATGCACAAGAACGTGTCTTTGGCGACATTCCTCAGTCTACAGGAAACACCTGCTTTACTACCGTTCTCGCAACACCAACACGGGACAAAAATGTGTCTGTGTGTGTTTTTGTGTGTTTCTGCGCGTGTTTGTTTCTGTGTTTACATATGTATTACTTTCTCTACTAGTGAATATAGAAAGCAGGTATTGTATTCCACCCAAAAATTCGACAACGGTAATATGTTTTGAGGTCCCCCTGTTTGTCAGTCTGTGGACAGCATAACCCAAAAAAAAACAAAAAAAAAAAAAACAAAAAAAAAACGAAAAGTCAGTTAAAAACCAAAGTTGGTATTTAAGTTTAATGTATTTCAGGGATGCGATATGAAGATTTTGAAGAAAATAGTCCCACCCTAAACTACCCTTAACATGGAAATTTTTTCGAAAATTTTTATTTTCTTGAAAATGGCTTTAACGATTTTGATTAAAATGTCATATGTTTAAGATATTTGTATGACAAATGAATAGTATATTTTGAATTTTCTAGCTATAGCCTATGTAGTCCTGTTTACTCTGGATGACTTTTGAATAAATCGTAAACTGTAAGAGATAGAACAAATCTTACTGTACAAAACATGTAGATCTCACTAAAACACAATTTGTGTCCAAATATTTTTTTAAAAATTTTTTTAGAGTGAACCATTTCGGAGATATTCCTTGTTATTTATGTCAATTTCGGAAAACAAAATTTTCGTGAAATGGAACATCATTGTTCATTTTCACTTTCTCTACTGGTAAGTAGGGGAGGTATTGTATTCCACCCAAAAATTCGATGTCGAGATTTCACCGGAAATATATGTTTTGAGACCCCCTGAATCCAAAAAAAGCACTTTTAGAAAAAGGTCCGCGTGTGTGTCTGTGTGTCAGTCTGTGGACAGCATAGCTCAAAAACCAAAAGTCGGTTAAAAACCAAAGTTGGTATTTAAGTTTAATGTCTTTCAAGGATGCGACACGAAGATTTTGAAGAAAATTGCCCCACCCTAAACTACCCTTTACATGGAAAATTTTTCGAAATTTTTGATTTTCTTGAAAATGGCTCTAACGATTTTGATTAAAATGTCATATGTTTGAGATATTTTGATGACAAATGAAACGTATATCTTGAATTTTCTGGCTATAGCCCCTGTAGTCGTATTTACTCTGGACGAATTTTGCGTAACTGGTAAACCGTTAGAGATAGACAAAATCTTGCACTACAAAACATGTAGATCTCACTAAAACACAAAGTTTTGTGTCCAAATAATTTTTTTATAGAGTGAACCATTTCAGAGATATTTCTTGTTATGTGTATCAGTTTTGGAAAACAAAACTTTCGTGAAATGGAGCATCGTTGTTAATTTTTGATATGTTAAGTGTGCAAAGAGAATGAGATCTCAAAGCTTTAAAACATTTGACTATCGCTCAAAGCCTACTGTATTCTAAGTTATATGAGTATGGAGTATAGATAGGCAATAAAACGACAAGAAGGTAAGTTTCAATAATTTAAAACGTCTGTTATCCTATTAGTTTGCTCAGACGCAGCCAGACGCAGCTTCCTTCATCTCTCTCTGTGTGGGTCTAAGAAGCTTAGAGTAGAACTGCCGGGCTCCTTCACATGGCAATGTTAGTGAAGCCATTCAGCCAGCCAGCCAGCCCACGTAAATCTTTCACGCCACTTTTTAATCCACCATCCGCCATAATTGGCATTAGAACTGCGCTTCCAACGTACAACTTCCGCAAAGAAAAGGGCGATTATACCCACAACGGGAAAAAATTCATACTCTGCTTAAACCTCGTTTTACAAAGATGATGTGTTGCACTCACATGACTTTCTCTACTCTTTTACTAACCGTTCTTACAAACTGCTATTCGTTTATCTTCTTCATGGTTCACTCTATATTTTTGTGCAGTAAGATTTTGTCGATCTCTTACGATTTACCAGTTACGCAAAAGTCGTCCAGAGTAAACACGACTACATGGGCTATATACATTTCAACTATCATAAAAATATCGAAAACATTTGGCGTTTTGAGAAAGTCGTTATAGTCATTTTTGAGAAAATCAAAAGTTTCAAAAAATGTTCCATGTAAAGGTTAGTTTAGGGTGTGGAAATTTTCTTCAAAATCTTCGTGTCGTATCCTTAAAAGACATTAAACTTAAATACCAACTTTGGTTTTTAACCGACTTTTCCTTTTTGAGTTATGCTGTCCACAGACTGACAAACACAGACGGACATTTTTCTAAAAATGCTTTTTTTTGCGTTCAGGGGTGCTCAAAACATATTTCCGGTGAAAACTCGACATCGAAATTTGGGTACAATACATACTTCCTCTACCTGCTATAGGTAGTAGAGAAATTAAAAATATTTGTACAAATGGTTTTATCAATTGGAATAGTGCAATAGCTTTCGAGATCTGATCGCTATGTGTTGCCTTTAAAATTACTTTCTCTTTGCATGGTCAGGGCATTAATAAAATCGAATTAAATATAGGTATTTAAAAATTTAAACCAATAAAAAGGGATACTTCTAAAATGCACATAAAGGACATAAATTGTGTATATTTTTTGCTCAGTAATATTTTGTATGTATCTTACAGTTTACCAGTAATGTGAAAGTCATTCAGAGTGAACAGCATTTCATTCAAGAACATTGAAGATATATATTCCATTTGTAATGAGAATACATATATCTATTTCTATACATAAGGTGCTGTTCTACGAGTGAGGATATGACATAAATTGGAGAAGCTTTGCGCCCAAGGTCCTGGGCGAGGAAAGGAGAAATGACAATGAACATTGAACTGAATTAAATTAAGTTACACTGAGGACTGAACCGAAACACGTTAATGAATTGACACTGAGAAGTGAACTAGATTACATCAGAGAATGGAAAACTGAGCTAAACAACATTGTTAAAGTAATATGGAGATTGAAGTAGTATTTTTTGTGAAGTTGATGTGAAAGCTAAAGTAAATCTCATTAGTGAACTGGCAATCAAAATTGAAGTAAATTACAATAGTGAAGTGATAGTGGAATTTAAACTAAATGGCATAATGAACTAAGAGTGAAAACATCACTAAATCACCTAAGTGAAGTGGAAGTGGGAAGTGAACCACATTAATGAAGTTTCGGGGAGAGGTGAACTAAATCACATTAGTGAAGTGAAAGTGTGAACTGAACTGAACCACATTAATGAAGTTTCGGGGAGAGGTGAACTAAATCACATTAGTGAAGTGAAAGTGTGAACTGAACTGAACCACATTAATGAAGTTTCGGGGAGAGGTGAACTAAATCACGTTAGAGAAGTGAAAGTGTGAACTGAACTGAACCACATTAATGAAGTTTCGGGGAGAGGTGAACTAAATCACGTTAGTGAAGTGAAAGTGTGAACTGAACTGAACCACATTAATGAAGTTTCGGGGAGAGGTGAACTAAATCACATTAGTGAAGTGAAAGTGTGAACTGAACTGAACCACATTAATGAAGTTTCGGGGAGAGGTGAACTAAATCACGTTAGAGAAGTGAAAGTGTGAACTGAACTGAACCACATTAATGAAGTTTCAGGTAGAAGTGAACTAAATCATGTTAGTGAAGTGAAAGTGTGAACTGTATTGAAGCAGAATGAAGTGACAGTGACAAGTGAACTAAGGTGAAGTGAATGAAGTGAAAGTGAAAATTGAAGTACTCGTTAGAGAAGTGAAACATACAGTATTGTATGTATACTTGAAATGCCTGTAAGCTCTGATGTAAGGAGGCACAAGTTGTGCTGGAAGGAACAAGCTGCTTATTGGTGATTTGAAGGAAGGAAGGAAGGCCGTAAAAATGAAATGTCCTTGTGCTCTAATGCGATTAACCTCAAAACCGGAAGGACTTGAGTTTGCATTCCCTCTAGACAGAGGATGACATTTTTAATTACATCAGAGCTTGAGCATTTTTAAATTAATGCTGAGCCGACCGCAGTCTCTCTCTCTCCCTTTTAAACCTCACTTTGGTTTCTTCACGCGTGCACTGATATTGGCCCAACATTCTCAGTGTGCCACTTTTATCTAATGTCCAGAGCAAGAACATATCCAGATGTGTACCAGGTGGCCAGATTTCATTAGAAACAATTGCGTGCTCCCCTGTCAGTGCAGAAAATAAACGAATGACACATTAGTTATCCTAAAATAGCCAAAAGCTTATGTTGGAAAACTCCAAGCGAATAGTTTTTGTGACGTTGTAATACTGAATTTGTACTAAAATGTTATTGATTTTTGCTACCATATTGAAATTTTAAAAAATCTGATATGTTGCACTCAGATGACTTTCTCTACTGTTGTACTATTCTTACAAACTCTTATTCCTATATCTCCTTCGTGTTAGTTGAGACAAACATTTGTAAACTTATCTTATTGCTTATTTCCTTGTAGGTACAAGGGGAATATTAGAATACAGTAGGATTTGAGCGATTGTCAAATGTTTTAAAGCTTTGAGATCCTGTTCTCTTTGCACAGCTAACATGAAAAGTGAACACAAAAGTTTTAAGTTTTCCGAAATTGTCAGAAATAAGAAGGAATATTTCCCAACATTCCGAATATCTTTTCCTCTAGGTTTATAAGCGTAATTAATGTGGGAATGCAGTATTTCTACATGGTCTGTACAATTATGCCGTTATTGGTGAACTTTTTCTGTTAAATTGAAGATCTTGCATATTTCTTCACTCTTGAACTATAACCAGGCACATCTTCCGCTTGACTGCATTTTGCCTTATTCTTGTTATAGAAGTGTTGGCACCAACATTAGTTTATACACTTTTAATTCTGGTTCTCAACTTGAAAATTGGTTAAAAATGATATAAGGTATTAAAGTTTAGTGTCTTTTAAAGATGCGACACGAACATCTTGAAGAAAATTCCCCCAAGTTAGTTTACTCTGCATGACTTTTGAATAAGTGGTAAACCGTAAGAAATAGACCAAATCTTACTATATAAAAATGAAGATGTTAAAACACACCGCATTACGAATAAGATAGTTTCTGCAAATGTTTATCTCAACTAAGACGAAGAAGATATGGGAAAAAGAGTTTGTAAGAATAGTTAGTACAAGAGTAGAGAAAGTCATGTGAGTGTAACACATGAGATTGAGTACAGACATGTGTAGACCACTCTGCAGGACGACGGGCGTATCCTGCCATGCTTGCCCGGTTCTCGAGTCATTAACCACAAGATGTGATGCAGGCAGTCTATACCACAGGCGGGCGGCAGTCCTGTAATGAATACTTGATACAAGGGATTATTATACTCTACACCTTTCATTTCAACACGCTACATCAACAATAACAATGATTATACGCTTCTTGATGCCAATTCCCTGTCAGTGTCCAGGATTGGTGCATTTCTTTCTTACCATTTCTACAGTTTGTTCACCAGCCCATAAGTCCTTGGCAGGAATGCAGCCAGGCAGTATATCTGTAAACGGTTACAGATAGACAGCGATATCTGAAGCCGGAGTTCTGCTTCACACACACACACACACACACACACACACACACACACACACACACATACACACACAGACACACACACACAAACACACACATACACACACAAACACACACACAAACACACACACACTCACAAACACACACACAGCCACACAGACACACACACTCACACACACCACACACACTCACACACACCACACACACTCACAAACACACACACACACTCTCTCTCACACACACACTCACAAACACCACACACACACTCTCACACACACCACACACACTCACAAACACTCACACAGACACACACTCTCTCTCACACACACACTCACAAACACACTCACACACTCACACACACTCACACACACTCTCTCTCACACACAAACACACACACTCTCACACACACTCACACACACCACACACACACTCTCACACACACTCACACACACCACACACACACTCTCACACACACCACACACACTTTCACAAACACACACTCACACACACTTTCACAAACACACACTCACACACACTCACACACAAACACACACACTCTCACACACACCACACACACTCACAAACACCACACACACTCTCACAAACACACACACTCTCACACTCACACTCACACACACTCACACACACCACACACATACCACACACAAGCACACACACTCACAAACACACACACCACACACACTCACAAACACACACACCACACACTCACACACACCACACACACTCACAAACACCACACGCACACTCTCACAAACACACACACCACACACACTCACAAACACACACACTCACACACACCACACACACTCGAAAACACACACACTCACACACACCACACACACTCACAAACACCACACACACACTCTCACACACACTCACAAACACACACACTCACACACCACACACACTCACAAACACCACAGACCACACACACTCACAAACACCACACACACTCACAAACACCACACACACTCACAAACACACACACCACACACACTCACAAACACACACCACACACTCACAAACACACACACTCACACACACCACACACACTTACTAACACCACACACACTCACAAACACACACACCACACACACTCACAAACACACACACACCACACACTCACAAACACACACTCACACACACCACACACTCTCACAAACACACACTCTCACAAACACACACCATACACACTCACAAACACACACACTCACACACACCACACACACTCACAAACACCACACACACACTCTCACAAACACACACACCACACACACTCACAAACACACACACTCACACACACTCACACACTCACAAACACCACACACACACTCTCACAAACACCACACCACACACACTCACAAACACACACACCACACACACTCACATACACACACACTCCCACACACCACACACACTCACAAACACACACACACTCTCACAAACACACACACCACACACACTCTCAAACACCACACAGACACTCACAAACACACACACCACACACACTCACTAACACCACACACACTCACAAACACACATACCACACACACTCACAAACACCACACACACACTCACAAACACACACACCACACACACTCACAAACACTCACACACTCACACACACACCACACACTCACACACACTCTCTCTCACACACAAACACACACACTCTCACACGCACACTCACACACACTCACACACACACTCTCACACACACCACACACACTCACAAACACCACACACACACTCTCACAAACACACACTCACACACACTCACACACAAACACACACACTCTCACACACACCACACACACTCACAAACACCACACACACACTCTCACAAACACACACACCACACACACTCACAAACACACACACCACACACACACCACACACACTCACAAACACCACACGCACACTCTCACAAACACACACACCACACACACTCACAAACACACACACTCGAAAACACACACACTCACACACCACACACACTCACAAACACCACACACACACTCTCACAAACACCACACCACACACACTCACAAACACACACACTCACACACCACACACACTCACAAACACCACAGACCACACACACTCACAAACACCACACACACTCACAAACACCACACACACTCACAAACACACACACCACACACACTCACAAACACACACACCACACACTCACAAACACACACACTCACACACACCACACACACTCACAAACACCACACACCACACACACTCACACACACCACACACACTCACAAACACACACACCACACACACTCACAAACACACACACCACACACTCACAAACACACACACTCACACACACCACACACTCACAAACACCACACACACACTCTCACAAACACACACACTCACACACACCACACACACTCACAAACACCACACACACTCTCACAAACACACACACCACACACACTCACAAACACACACACTCACACACACCACACACACTCACAAACACCACACACACTCTCACAAACACACACCACACACACTCACAAACACACACACCACACACACTCACAAACACACACACTCCCACACACCACACACACTCACAAACACACACACACTCTCACAAACACACACACCACTCACACTCTCAAACACCACACACACACTCACAAACACACACACCACACACACTCACTAACACCACACACACTCACAAACACCACACACACACTCACAAACACACACACCACACACACTCACAAACACTCACACACTCACACAGACCACACACTCACACACACTCTCTCTCACACACAAACACACACACTCTCACACACACTCACACACACCACACACACACACTCTCACACACACCACACACACTCACAAACACCACACACACACTCTCACAAACACACACTCTCACACACACCACACACACTCACAAACACCACACACACACTCTCACAAACACACACTCACACACACTCACACACAAACACACACACTCTCACACACACCACACACACACTCACAAACACCACACACACACCACACACACTCACAAACACACACACACCACACACACTCACACACACCACACACACTCACAAACACCACACGCACACTCTCACAAACACACACACCACACACACTCACACACACCACACACACTCACACACACCACACACACTCACAAACACCACACGCACACTCTCACAAACACACACACCACACACACTCGAAAACACACAAACTCACACACACCACACCACACACACTCACACACACCACACACACTCACACAGACACACTCTCTCTCACACACACCTACACTCGGACTTTTTTCTAAAAATGCACTTTTTGAATTGGACATTGAAAGTTTTGGTTGGAATACTCACTATACGAGCGTATGTAGTAGCGAAGGTAAATGCAACCTGGTACCTATATAGGTATCTATGTGTTTCACCTTACGATTGAAATCAAAGACAATATAATATATGAATGTAGCAGAACAATGTAGTTCACAAATAATTTAATTAACATACAACATTAATGAGGCGAGAGTGGGCTGATCGTGATCATTAGCAGGGCTGCCACACACACACACACACTGCTAACGAAAGAGTAGGAGCCAGCCTGTAACGAGCTTGTCCATTGGGCCATTGCTTACGTCATTACATATGTACATTTGTCCTCCTCATGAATGATGCAAGCACGTCATGGGCTTTCTGGATTAATGGTTTTTTTCTGCTGTGTTTTTAAGCCATCGGCATTCGAGAACAAACTCGATCACAGCGACACGTGATTATTCAAAACAGACCCCCTTTGTGGAAATGCATTGCTTCTTTTTACCACTTCAGTTCGTTTTTAATCGCTCTACAATCATAGTGTCAAACTTACAGTTAATAATGTTAACTATTTTCACTGCCAAAGACTATTTTAGAATTCTCTTTACTTTCTGTTAATTCTGGAAAAAAAAAAAAAACCTTCCAATAACATTTCTCACCAGATTTTTTACTTTGTCTATTAAGTATAGTAAAGTAGAGGAAGTATTGTATTCCACCCGAAAATTCGATGTCGAGATTTCATCGGAAATATATCTTTTGAGACCCCCTAAATCACACCCACACGGACCTTTTTCTAAAAATGCTTTTTTGGATTCAGAGGGTCTCAAAACATATAAATCTGGACATCCAATTTCTGGGTGAAATACAATACTTCCCATACTCGCCCGTGTTTGTGACTAGACGTCGTCTATTTGTTGCAGGTTTTAGCATTTAGAATTAGGTCAAAGTAAAACTGAAATCATGGTAATAAATTGTGATTAAAATTTGGAATCCCGTTGCCTTAATTTGCTCCATTATTTATCCTCCAGTTTCCCATTTAACTACTTCCGTTAAATTGGGTCAGTGCATTGTTTTAAACGTTGTTCCCAAGCCATTGGTTTCACTGTACCATTAAAAACTTTAAACATTAGAATATTAAATATACACACACATACGGACAACTGCGAGCAGCTACAAAGGTTCTGTGTATACAGTCTGCTTTCCTGTTTTTCTAACCCGCCTTTGTGTGTGGTTTATTTTTACATAAAGCCCATAGAAACAGCTAAATGTAATTAAAATATTATTACAAGCGAAGTAGCATAGTGCGCTGTATTTTTTTATTTTGTAAAGGTCTAATGTATTGGTTTCTCATGACCTTCTCCACCCATTGTAATGTGATGCCGGGCGCGATACACAACAAAGAACGGTCGGGGCTCAGCTATTCCCACCACATACCGGCGAGGAAACATGTTGCAACAATTAGAGCGGCAGAACCGAAAGAAGTTTTCTCCAGATGATTCGAGAGGCGTGTGGTAGCTGTAGAAGTTCCTATTAGGTCATCGCCGTTATAAGGAGGCGAGAAAACAGCAGAAGGGAGTTATTATTACAGACATGAGTGAGTGTGTGCGCGCGCGCGCGTGTGTGTGTGTGTCAGTGTCAGTCTGTGGACAGCATAACTGAAAAAGGAAAACTCGGTTTAAAACCAAAGTTGGTATTTAAATTCAATATATTTCAAGGATGAATTTGAAGAAAATTCATCCACCCTAAACTACCCTTTACATGGAACATTTATATTTTCTCGAAAATGGCTCTATATTGATTAAAATGCCATATGTTTAAGACATGTTTATGTCAAATTAGAAGTATATTTTGAATTTTCTGGCTATAGCCTATGTAGTCTTGTTTACTCTGGGTGACTTTTGAATAACTGTTAAACCGTAAGAGATAGACAAAATCTTACTATACAAACATGTAGATCTTGGTAAAACAGAATTTACGTTTAAATGAATTCTTTGTTGTGGAGTGATATTCCATGTTATTTGAGTGAGTTTTGGAATGCAAAGTTTTCTCAAATGCAAGGTCGTTATTCAGTTTTTATTTGTTTAGCCGTGCAAAGAGAACATGATCTCAAACCTTTAAAAGATTTGACTATCGCTCAAAGCCTGTTTGTATTGTAATATTTCCCTTGTACCTACAAGGGAGTAAGCAATAAGATAATTTGTACAAATGTTTATCTCAACTAACACGAAGAAGATATAGGAATAAGAGTTTGTAAGAATGGTTAATACAAGAAGAGTGTTGTGACGTTGAGAGGGTGTCCGTGCAGTATCAGATTCATCTTAGAGTTGAACTGAAAGCGGTGGAATCTGAGGTAAAGGATTTAGGAGTTATTTTGGGAATGTTGAATTATATAAGTGAAGAGGCTCTGGTAGATTGCGTGAGTTTAGACTTTATGGTTGAGTAAAACTGCGATCAATAGGGATTTCTGCTGTTGCTGCTGCTCTTTCTTCTTCTTCTTCTTCTTGTAAGGCAACCCTCCATAAAATAAGAGAGTATCAAACAGAGATAAGGGTAGGCACTTCAGCATTGGTCATTTACTTGGACGGAACATTGCGCCCTATAAAGGTGGTATCACTGAACTGGGGCAATATGCTGAATCTGCAGTGTTGCTTTATGAATTGGCAACACTCTACACAAGCATGCAATATCGAGAGATCATAGCTCAAACACGATAACTCGGTTAAAACCAACTTTTATAACTAATTCAGTATCTTCACGCACACTTACGCTTTCTCCCAGGCTCTCAGTCTCTCACGCTCTCACGCTGTCACTTATTCACGCTCTCACACACTCACGCACTCACTTACGCTCTCAGTCACCCACATTCTCAGTCACCCACGCTCTCAGTCTCTCACGCTGTCACTTATTCACGCTCTCACACACTCGCGCACTTACGCTCTCAGTCACCCACATTCTCAGTCACCCACGCTCTCAGTCTCTCGCGCTCTCACGCTGTCACTTATTCACGCTCCCACACACTCACGCACTCACTTACGCTCTCAGTCACCCACGCTCTCAGTCACCCAGGCTCTCACGCTGTCACTTATTCACGCTCTCGCACACTCACGCATTCACTTACGCTCTCAGTCACCCACGCTCTCAGTCTCTCACGCTCTCACGCTGTCACTTATTCACGCTCTCACACACTCACGCACTCACTTACGCTCTCAGTCACCCACGCTCTCAGTCTCTCGCGCTCTCACGCTGTCACTTATTCACGCTCTCACACACTCACGCACTCACTTACGCTCTCAGTCACCCACATTCTCAGTCACCCACGCTCTCAGTCTCTCACGCTCTCACGCTGTCACTTATTCACGCTCTCACACACTCACGCACTCACTTACGCTCTCAGTCACCCACGCTCTCAGTCTCTCACGCTCTCACGCTGTCACTTATTCACGCTCTCACACACTCACGCACTCACTTACGCTCTCAGTCACCCACGCTCTCAGTCACCCAGGCTCTCAGTCTCTCACGCTCTCACGCTGTCACTTACTCACGCTCTCACACACTCACTCACTCACTCACTTACGCTCTTACTCACTGATTCTGTCACTCTCATTCTCAGTCCACTGGTGTGTGAAAGTAGAATTGCTGCCGCCATTCAGGTATTTGAGGGTGTTTTCTATATTAGCTTTCCGCAGATAAAAACGAATCTGATTTATGTTGTGCAGTGCCACTGCCGTATGCATATCAGGAAAACAAACGAGTGCCGTTATTGCCGCTGATGTCGGAACTGTAATGACGTCACAGATATTTTCCCCGTAGGGCAATTAAGCAACATTATGTATCAGCAGCAACAAAAAATAGAAATACAAGGCAACACAAGTACGTTCTTGAAATTTTTGTGTCGTATCTTTGAAGATATTAAACTTAAATACCAACTTTGGTTTTTAACCGCCTTTTCGTACTTGATTTATGCTGTTGACACACACACACACACACACACACACACACACACACACACGCGCGCGCGCGCGCGCGCGCGTGTTTACCTTTTTGTGAAAATGCCTTTTTTTATTCAAAAGATATACTTGCGATGAAATGTCGATATCCAATTTACTGAGTAGGTAGCCAGGTGGTGGCCTGCAGGCCTTGGCGTCCCTGTAGATAAATTAAGTAGGTATGGAAGACGGGTTTACAGTAATAACTGGGCTGCTCCTCATCACTAGCGTGTAGTTGGCAGCAGTGATGGTCCACGCGAGTCCACGCGGCCCGGTCCGGTCCGGTTGCCTATATGATTACTAGCTATCCCCCCACTCCAGCCAGCCAGCCAGCCGATCTGCCTCCAGTCATCTTCATCCTCACTCACGCTCAGACTCCGACATTCTTTGTAACAAGTTCCGCTCCGGCGCTATTCTGTTTTTTCTCCTTCTACCGTGTACTGGATAATTAATGTAAATACTACCAGCAGCAGAAACAAGCAGTAGCCTGTAATGATAATAATGACGATGACGATGATGATGATGATGATAATAATAATAATAATAATAATAATAATAATAATAATAATAATAATAATAATAATAATAATAATAATAATAATAATAATAATAATAATAATAATAATAATAATAATAATAATAATAATAATAATAATAATAATAATAATAATAATAATAATAATAATAATAATAATAATAATAATAATAATAATACAGTAACAATAATGAATTAAATTAATACAAATGAACGGAACGATCTGGACAACATTGAAAAGGTCAATGAAAACAGAATTAACATTTTATACATTTACTAGAGTACCCGATAGACTTCCTATTTAAACCTTGTATATACCAAAATTATACAGTTATGTGAATAAACTAAAATGTCACTGTCGAATAAACATCTCAACAATGCACAAACCATCCGAAGATCAATAACACAAGTTAATTAAGATGAACATGTTTTATCAGATCGAATTGTGAATCTAAACCATTCTCGAACAACGTTTATCACACACGCAAAAGTTGTTAAAAATCGGTCCAGCCGTTTGGGAATAGTACACTCACATACACCCGGACAGACAGATATATAAAGATGATAGTGTCAATGGAACATATGCAAGTGAAAACTGGACTCTCAATAGGGAAACAATTGCACGTTCCTGCGAGCAATATACCCTTCTAGGTAAACAGAAAACACGTTACTGAAATTCGAGCCTTAGTTCAAAATACTATAAAGGACATTGAAAACAAGAATAAATGTCCTAACTACATACGTCATGTTGAACAATTAGAAAACTTTAGGGTTAGTTGCAGATTCGGATCAAATATCTCGGGGATTTCTCTTTTCCAGAAGAGACAAATTATTGTTCTGGAATGACAAGGTTTTAACTGACAAAATTAAAGAACTGAGATAATGTGTGCTTTTATATTGACATAATTCAGCCAGTGAGACAGAGTTCTATTTGCAGACAAAAGTCTGACGTGTTGCACTCACATGACTTTCTCCACTCATGTACTAACCATTCTTACAAACTCTTATTCCTATATCTTCTTCGTGTTAGTTAACATAAACATTTGTACAAATTATCTTATTGTTTATTTCCTTGTAGGTACAAGGGGAATATTAGAATACAGTAGGCTTTGTGCGATAGCCAAATATTTTAAAGCTTTGAGATCCCGTTCTCTTTGTACGGCTAATATATATATCTTAAATATATATTTTAATCTTTAGAGCTATTTTTCAGACAATCAAAGCTTTTTTTTCAGCTTTAGTGTCCTTTTCAGCACGTATTTTCGGTAAATCTTTTTGCTCGTGATGTCTTCATTGAAATAATGAAGAAACACTTCACCAGTCCCCGCACTTAACATGAAATATTTTTATTCCAACAACGTATTTAGGTATTCATAAATACGACATTATAACTCATTTATTATAAAGCGTAAAATCTGTGACTCGTGTAATAATCTGTCTCCTATTGGCTATTAAGGGGATAATGTTTGTTATGGGTGATAATACACGCATGCGCAGTGGGATACAACCAAATTACGCGTCGCTGCCTGATGAGAGATAATGTCAGCTGGAATCAAGGTCTCCCTTTGGCCGGCCGATCACATTTATAATCTCTGACTTGGCGGACACCTGCCACTAAATAATGGCTCAGGGGAAACGTGGGCAAGATGAACATGTTTCAACAGGCGCGCTGCTTTACGACTCCACAAACTCAACCAGATTGCCACAAAGGACGTTTGACCATCTTAAACATATGCAATTTTAATTTTAATGAAGATGGTTGCAGCTTTTTTTGATAAAATAACAATTTTCCAAATTTTTTCGGTGTAAAGGAGAGTTAGATATCGCAAGATATTAAACTTAAATATCAATTTTGGTATTTAACCAACTCTTCGCTTTTTACTTACGGTGTTGACACATATACAGGGTGGAAGGGGAGTAATGGCATTTTGTTCTTTGATCAGCCGATTTCGAAAAAATAAATGTTTTTTGTTCCAAATTGGATGTGTAATTGCACAAGAATGTAGGAAGATAACAGTTTGTTACTTGTAAGATGCGTAGAGTTACTTATTTCTGACATAGCTTCATGGGACATACATCACTCAGGGTTTCGGAATAATTAATCACTTAAAAGAATTGAAGGAATACACTCGCACAGTAAACATGGAAGAACACGGCAGGGTGTTTATGTTGCCAAGACGCACCGCTACGGTGTTTGTTTATGTACTGAGCTAGTGAAAGTGATACCCACACAATCTGCAGTGTTGCCAGGTTGTTTTCGACAAAACTAAAATATCTCCGTGGAAAATGGTCAGAGAGAAAAACATAAGATACAAATATCCAGATCACTGTTTAAATTAGTGTAATAATTTTCCTTCCATCCTGTACACACACACACACACACACACACACACACACACACACACACACACACACACACTATTCTTTCCTAAAAGTGTATGTTTTTTAATTCGGGAACATCAAAACGTGCACTTACGCTGAAAAATCGAGCATCGGCCGTTATAGGATATTTATAGAAGAGTGAGTAGCAAAGGTGGTGTGAGTGTAACACATATTCTTCTGTTGTTGATGTTAATTGAACCGATATTTTTTGTCAATAGATCGCACTTTATTAAAACATTCGTTTAACTTGGCATATACGTCATTGGATGTAAATTATTTGTTTATTTGCCTCTCATTTAATTGCGCAGCTAGCCAATAGGGTGGTGCGGAACAATGGGATGTGCAAATCAATACGTACTCTAGTTGTTGTATTTACAATTAACACACGGTTCAATGTCACCTGCAAAGTTTATTTAATGTTTAACCAAACGCTTTTACACCTTCCAATATCATACATGAAAAATGCTTTTAAAGGAAATACCAGCTGAAGTTGTACGTATTTCAAATTTCTGTATGTACAGAATACCTTGTCCCATTAAATTACTATATGTTTAAGCTATTTTCGTGACAAACAAATTTATATCTTGATATTCTAGGAATTGGCTGTCCTGAATTACTTTTGTATATTTATATATTTTTGTATATTTTTGTAGAGTTAACTTTTTCTGAGGTATTCCTTGTTATTCATTTGGATTTTAAAATATTTAACTTTTATGAAATGTAATGTCATTATTTGTTTTATTTATTTGTGTTCTCAGAGCTGTTGAAAGACAACGGAATGTTTGATGAATACTTAAAGTATATTGTATTCCCATATTTCCCTTGTATCTACAAGAAAACTATCATACTAATAAGATAATTTGTGCAAATGTTTGTCTATATTAGCATTAAAGAGATAGAGGAATAAGAGTTTATAGAAATTGTTAGTACAAGAATGAGGAGAGAAAGTAATGTGAGTGCAACATATCCTTTTTGTACATATTCTGTTACAATTATGTGGAAAATTGCATGAATTGTTTGTGGAAAAGGGAATAGAGAAAGGCATGTGGGTGTGTTACGTAAACGAAGAGTGAGTAGAAAAATGTGAGTTTAATACGTTATATATTTCCATGTCAATTATACACAATTGTATGAACTGTAGGGTGAAGAGAGTGTAGAGAAGAATATGTGAGTGTGTTAGGTAAAAGAAAAGCGAGTTGACAAAACCATATGAATGTAATACGTTGTATTTCATTTCAATCATAAGGCAATTGTATGTTGAAGGGCGTATGAAGGGTGTGTGAATGTACATACCAAATCATCATCTTCATCATCATCTTCATCATATCATCATAATCATCATCACATCATCATAATCATCATCTTCATCATCACTTCATCATAATCATCATCACATCATCACATCATAATCATAATCATCACATCATCGTCTTCATCTTCATCATCACATCATCATAATCATCATCACATCATCTTCATCTTCATCATCACATCATCATAATCATCACATCATCTTCATCTTCATCATCATAGTCATCATAATCATGACATCATCACATCTTCATCATCATCATAATCATCGTTATCATTATTATTACTATTACTGTTACTATTATTATTATTATTATTATTATTATTATTATTATTATTATTATTGTTATTACTATCTGGTATATTTATGAGAAGGTTAAGTTTCCTTGCCTATGAACTGTTAGGTATTACAGTAGGTACATAGATATTTCTAATGGACGAGAATGGACCAGGCACGCAGTTTGTAGCCCGGGGCCACGTGTAGCCTTGTTGTGTCTATTGACCTTCATCCTGCACCTGCAGAGTCCGTCCTGGTGCACGCTGGGACCTAAACCCGCAACATTCACACTCATACTACCTTCTCACTTCAAGGAGTAGGCTTGTAGCTTTCGCAAACCTATCTTTTCCTTGGTCTTCCTATATCTCTCCTTCCTTTAAGTGCAATCAGGATTGAACAATTCGATACCATAGTCCGGGCTTGAACCCGGAGCTTCTGCTTCACACGTGGCTGCTCTAACCACTAAGCTACCATGGCTAACTTGCCAGTATGACATTAAATTTCCCAGCCGATTCGTACTTTCCCTGTTAGACCACAAGGGAATCTTACATCAGAGATAAATGTTATTCTATATAAGAGATAAATGTTCATTACATAATTCACATATTTTTTGAAGGATGTATTAGGCTAAAGCTACAGATGACTGAAATTCTTTAGTTACCGGAAAAAAATTTGATTACGTAATTTTCTCTACTCACTCTTTGTATAAATTATAACAGTATAAACTATTATTACGAATGCTTCTTGTTCTATGTATTTAATGTTAATCGAAACAAAATTTGTCGACATGTTTTTATTACACACTTCATTGTAGGTAGTGAAATATTTTAAGACCTAATTGCTATGTGAGGACTTTGAAATTACATTCTGTTTGCATTACCAGGGAAAAAACAAATGAAAAAACTGAATAACAACTTCACATTTCCTATGAGTATAGGAAAATTCAAACCAATAACAAGGAATACTTCGGAAATAGATAATGGAAAAAAAAAAAAAAAGAAGAGGACTAGCGCTGCTGCTTATCAACGAGAGACCTGTTCTGGGGTGCACTCAGCCTCGTTATGTAGCTAAGGAGCTATTTGATTGTTAAGCAGCGGCCACGTCCCACTATATAGCGCTGCACCCCACCTCCTCCGGTTACCCTTCACACATATGCGTTGGCATATCATCCTGCTCCCATCGTGAAAACGATCCACAAGGTTTCATGACCACCGATTCCCTGGAGTACCTTCTCAGTCATCTTGCTCCTGGCGGGTCCAACCACAACCACCTCCAGGATCATCCTGCCAACCATGAGATAGGCGCTGGGGATCCGGGGCATTAACTCGTCTTGTCCGACTTGCAGGACCCTCCTTGTGGCTCCTGAGGGCATGCGGTCCCAGTGTCACTTCCTCACGACGAACATGTACAGACCCATGACGCTCTCCCCCAAGGTCAACTCCAGCCAGGCCTCCTCCTCCACAGGTAAGGTGTCACCCGCTGCCGCCACTATCTCATAGGGTCGATCTAGTTCCTCTTAGGCATGCCCTCCATCACATACGATCCAATCATGGTCATGGCTGCGCTCGTGCCCATTAGTATTCCTATCTTGCCGTCCTCGATGTCCACCAGTCTTCTATTCACGGCACTCAGCGTCACCTGTTTGGACGGCTCCGTCGGTACCTCCATGACCCAGGCCAAGTTGGTACTTATTTGTTCCTCACTAGCTCGTAGACTTCCCTGCTGACAGTACCTAGCGTATCCTGTTTGGCTACACACTCCTGTAGCTGATCCTTGTCGACGTCTCTTCGTATCGTACACTTCCGTTCTCCAATGCGGACATAACTGTCCCCTCGGCCAATCCATACTATTCCGCCCACCTCTAGCTTCTAGCTCCTTTAATGATGCCGCCGACTCTTCCTTCCAAGGTGTTAAAACACTCCCCGACGTCCTCCACGACGTCCACGCGCTAGCAGAGGATTTCCACCTTCCCGTCGAGTTGTTCCGCGTCTTCCTTCACGCCGACCAGTTCCCCGTCTATCTTCGCCAATAGCCACATCTTCGTATCGATCACTTCAGTCATATTTCTCATTCCAGAATTCATTTTTGTCTTCACTTCTTCCTTTACGCTCCTTATCTTCTCTTATAGCGGAATTCCCTGTTTCTTCACTTCCCATCTTATCAGTATGCATTTCATTTCTTCCATTCCCTAGTTTACGTTTTCCATTATTTCTCCATTTTTTCCATTCCCGGTTTCAGGTTCTTGATTTGGGCTAGTAGGCTAGTAATTCCTTCATCTCTTCAATGGTGACATCCACATACTACTCCTGACAGCAATGTAGCAAAACGACAATTCGACGAATCCCACCTTCGACATCAGTGCCCTCTCTCAAGTTCGCCCTCGCAGCCTCTCAGCCTCGACTCATCGCTCCAGCAGTCCCTTCCGCGAGATCAGTCACGAAGTCGCTCCCGAGATCAACGAGGTCCCTCCCCCGGTATCACCAGCGGTATCGTACCCTGTGTCGTACTCGGTGTCGTACCCGGTGTCGTACCCAGTGTCGTACCCGGTGTCGTACCCGGTGTCGTACTCGGTGTCGTACTCGGTGTCGTACCCAGTATCGTACTCTGTGTCGTACTCGGTGACGTACCCGGTGTCGTACCCAGTGTCGTACCCAGTGTCGTACCCGGTGTCGTACCCGGTGTCGTACCCGGTGTCGTACCCGGTGTCGTACTCGGTGTCGTACTGGGTGTCGTACCCGGTGTCGTACTCTGTGTCGTACTGGGTGTCGTACCCGGTGTCATACTCGGTGTCGTACTCGGTGTCGTACTGGGTGTCGTACCCAGTGTCGTACCCGGTGTCGTACTCTGTGTCGTACTCGGTGTCGTACCCGGTGTCGTACCCTGTGTCGTACCCTGTGTCGTACTCTGTGTCGTACACGGTGTCGTACTCGGTGTCGTACCCGGTGTCGTACCCGGTGTCGTACCCGGTGCCGTACTCTGTCGTACTCGGTGTCGTACCCAGTGTCGTACCCGGTGTCGTACCCGGTGTCGTGCTCGGTGTCGTACTCGGTGTCGTACTCGGTGTCGTACCCGGTGTCGTACTCGGTGTCGTACTCGGTGTCGTACCCGGTGTCGTACCCGGTGTCGTACCCGGTGTCGTACCCGGTGCCGTACCCGGTGTCGTACCCGGTGTCGTACTCGGTGTCGTACTCGGTGTCGTACTCGGTGTCGTACCCAGTGTCGTACCCGGTGTCGTACTCTGTGTCGTACTCGGTGTCGTACTCGGTGTCGTACCCGGTGCCGTACCCAGTGTCGTACCCGGTGTCGTACTCGGTGTCGTACTCGGTGTCGTACTCGGTGTCGTACCCAGTGTCGTACCCGGTGTCGTACTCGGTGTCGTACTCGGTGTCGTACTCGGTGCCGTACCCAGTGTCGTACCCGGTGTCGTACCCGGTGTCGTACCCGGTGTCGTACTCGGTGTCGTACTCGGTGTCGTACTCGGTGTCGTACTCGGTGTCGTACCCAGTGTCGTACCCAGTGTCGTACCCGGTGTCGTACTCGGTGTCGTACCCGGTGCCGTACCCAGTGTCGTACCCGGTGTCGTACTCGGTGTCGTACCCGGTGTCGTACTCGGTGTCGTACTCGGTGTCGTACTCGGTGTCGTACCCAGTGTCGTACCCGGTGTCGTACTCGGTGTCGTACCCGGTGCCGTACCCAGTGTCGTACCCGGTGTCGTACTCGGTGTCGTACTCGGTGTCGTACTCGGTGTCGTACCCAGTGTCGTACCCAGTGTCGTACCCGGTGTCGTACTCTGTGTCGTACTCGGTGTCGTACTCTGTGACGTACCCGGTGTCGTACCCGGTGTCGTACCCGGTGTCGTACTCGGTGTCGTACCCGATGTCACTCCCGATGTAATTCATGTCACTCCGGATGTCACTCCCGATGTCACTCTCGATGTCACTCCCGATGTCACTCCTGATGTCACTTCTGATGTCACTCTCGATGTCACTCCCGGTGTCACTCTTGATGTCACTCCCGATGTCACCCTCGATGTCACTCTCGATGGCACTCGATGTCACTCTTGATGTGACTCCCAATATCACTCTGGATGTCACTCCCGATGTCACTCCCTTGCCTCTACCTCACCCTCTCACTCCTGCCCTCGAACCCTCTCTATTGCCCTCGAACCCTCTCTATTGCCCTCGAACCCTCTCACTTGCCCTCGACCCCTCTCACTTGTGCTCGATCCCTCTCACTTTCCCTCGACCCCTCTCACTTGCCCTCGACCCCTCTCACTTGCCCTCGACCCCTTTCACTTGCCCTCGACCACTCTCTATTCATCTCGATCCCTCCTACTTGCCCACGACCCCTCTCACTTGCGCTCGGTCCCTCTCACTTGCGCTCGGTCCCTCTCACTTGCCCTCGATCCCTCTCACTTGCCCTCGACCCCTCTCTCTTGCCCTCGACCCCTCTCTCTTGCCCTCGACCCCTCTCTCTTGCCCTCGACCCCTCTCACTTGTCCTCGACCCCACCCACTTGCGCTCGGTCCCTCTCAAATGACTTCGACCCCTCTCTATTGCGCTCGACCCCTCTCACTCGCCCTCGACTCCTCTCACTTGCCCTCGACCCCTCTCACTTGCCCTCGACCCCTCTCACTTGCGCTCGATCCCTCTCACTTGCGGTCGACCCCTCTCACTTGCCCTCGACCCCTCTCTCTTGCCCTCGACCCCTCTCACTTGCCCTCGACCCCTCTCACTTGCGCTCGATCCCTCTCACTTGCCCTCGACCCCTCTCACTTGCGGTCGACTCCTCTCACTTGCGGTCGACCCCTCTCACTTGCCCTCGACCCCTCTCTCTTGCCCTCTACCCCTCTCACTTGCGCTCGATCCCTCTCACTTGCCCTCGACCCCTCTCACTTGCGGTCGACTCCTCTCACTTGCCCTCAAACCCCTCTCACTTGCACTCGAACCCTCTCACTGGCTCTCGACCCCTCGACCTCTGCCTCGGCCACGCTCCCTCACCCTCAACCCCCCTTCTCCCGCCTTCCCTGTTCCGCTCGATCTGTATCTTTCTATCTCATCGCTCTCCGTCTCGCCCCATCCCTCTCTCCAAATCTCTGCATCTCTCCCCTCTCTCGTTTCATCACTTTCCCAGTCTCTCTCCCCATCACACTCCCCGTCTCTCTCCATATTCCTTCCCCATCTCTCTCTGTGTGTATACAGAGGGATATATCCCTCCTTCTCTAGACATCTCTCCATCTCTCTCTATCTGTATGTCTATATATATGTTTGACACTATCTCACACACTATCTCTCACTCATCCTTGGAACCCGTGTCTCGTCGTCCACACGCAGGCACACATTTTCCTAAACTGTTAATATATTATTTAATAATTTATTTATTATTCGAAAATCTCAAAACCAATATTTCCGAAGAAATGTGTCGAGTTTTTGGCTGAAGAAGTAAGAAAGCTTTGTAAGGTATGGTTAAAGTAAATGGTATTTTCAGTATATTTAATTTTATTATAAAATTAGAAAATTTAACTATTATTAAATATTTTGTACGGGTAACTGATTTTTATGGTTTAGCACAAAATATTTAAATACTTCAGACTTAACTGGTTCAACTGCAGATTTTCTTCGAGTTGCATGAGTACAACATACAGGTTGTTAGTTGTAGTATAAATAGATATTTGTACTGGTAATTGAGGACAGTTTAACGATCAATATTTGCTTCATTTGTGGACTTATAAGTTTACTTATTAAGAATAGCATGTTTTCAGGTTAGTGCCTCCCACTAAGCACATAAGTTATAGGGTTTATTTTCCCCCGAGAGAACTTGAGAATTCCTTTCTCTTTGTACGGCTGAGATATAAAAATTAAAAACGATCTTTCATTTGAGGAAACTTTAAGTATTCCAAAACTCTCACAAATTTACCTACTCTACTAGTAGTACATACCCAAAAATTCCGTGCCGAAATATGTTTAGAAGGCCCCGAATCAAAAAAAAAATCTGATGTGCTGCACTCACACGACTTTCTCTACTCTTGTACTAACCATTCTTACAAACTCTTATTGTTATATCTTCTTCGTGTTAGTTGAGATAAACATTTGTACAAATTATCTTATTGCTTATTTCCTTGTAGGTACAAGGGGAATGTTAGAATACAGTAGACTTAGTCAAATGTTTTAAAGCTTTGAGATTCTGTTGTGTTTGCACAAAACATAAAAAAATGAACAACGATGATCCATTTCCCGAAAGTTCTAAGTTTTCCGAAACCCACACACATAACAGGGAATATCTCCGAAATGGTTAACCCTACAAGAAAATTTATTCAGACATAAATTGTGTATTTTAGCAAGATCTACATTTTTTGTATAGTACGATTTGGTCTATCTCTAACGGTTTACCAGTTGTGCAAAAGTTGTCCAGAGTAAATACGACTACTGAGGACATAGCCGGAAAAGTCAAGATATACATTTCATTTGTCATAAACATATCTCAAACATATGACATTTTAATCAAAATCGTTAGAGCCATTTTCAGGAAAATCAAAATTTTCGAAAAATGTTCCATGTAAAGGGTAGTTTAGGGTGGGGCTATTTTCTTCAAAATCTTCGTGTGGCATCCTTGAAAGAGATTAAATTTAAATACCAACTTTGGTTTTTAACCGACTCTTTGTTTTTGAGTTATGCTGTCCACAGCCAGACACACACACGGACCTTTTTCTAAAAATGCTTTTTTTTTTATTCAGGGGTCCTCTAAACATATATTTCCGGTGAAAACTCGGCATGGAATTTTTGGGTGGAGTATAATACTTCCCTAGTTACCAGTAAAGAAAGTAAAAAGGGAATTTTTAGAAAAACGTCCAACTGTGTGTGTGTGTGTGTGTGTGTGTGTGTGTGTGTGTGCGTGTGTGTGTGTCTGTGCACAGATAGCTAAAAAATGAAAAGTTGATTAAAAACCAAAGTTGGCATATAACTTTAATGTCTTTCAAGGATGCGACACAAAGATTTTGAAGAAAATTCCTCCATGCTAAACTACCCTTTGCTATAGCCTATATGGTTATGTTTACTCTGGATGACTTGTATAACTGGTAAACCGTAAGAGATAGACCAAATCTTACTATACAAAAATGCAAGGAGAATAGAATATCAAAGCAATTTGACTATCGCTCAAAGTCTGCTGTATTCCCATATTCCCCTTGTACCTATAAGGATATAAACAATAAGATAATTTCTGCAAATATTTATCTCACTAACATGAATATATTGGACGAAGAGTTTGTAAGAATGGTTATTAAAGTAGAGAAAGTCATGTGAGTGCAATACTTTATTATTATTATTATTATTATTATTATTATTATTATTATTATTATTATTATTATTATTATTATTATTATTATTATTATTATTATTAACGTGTTACGCGAGTAGATCGCCTTCTACCCACACACATACCCACCCACACACACCCACACCCACACATACACACACCCACACACACACATACCCACACACACCCACACACATACCCACCCACACATACACACACCCACACACACACATACCCACACACACCCACACACATACCCACCCACACATACACACACCCACACACACATACCCACACACACCCACACACATACCCACCCACACACCCACACCCACACATACACACACCCACACACATACCCACACACACATACCCACCCACACATACACACACCCACACACATACCCACACACACCCACACACATACCCACCCACACACACACACACCCACACACACACACCCACACACACATACCCACACACACCCACACACACATACCCACACACACCCACACACATACCCACCCACATACACACACCCACACATACACACACACCCACACCCACACATACACACACCCACACACACACATACCCACACACACATACCCACCCACACATACACACACCCACACACACACACACACCCACACACATACCCACCCACACACACACATACACACACATACCCACACACACACATACCCACACACACATACCCACCCACATACACACACACATACACACACACCCACACCCACACATACACACACCCACACATACCCACACATACCCACACACACACATACCCACCCACACATACACACCCACACACACACATACCCACACACACCCACACATACCCACACACACACACCCACACACACCCACACACACACACCCACACACACACATACCCACACACACCCACACACACATACCCACACACACCCACACACATACCCACCCACACATACACACACCCACACATACACACACCCACACACACACACCCACACACATACCCACCCACACACACACCCACACACACACACACCCACACATACACACACCCACACAGTCGACTGTGTTGTCCGTGTAGCAGACTAACTGAGAGAACGGGGTAATATCTTCAACATACGTGAACATGCGCAGTTGACCATGCTTCCCTTAACACATGCCCGATAATTCATGTGGAAGTACTCACCTAGTAGGTACGTGTACGAATGAATCACTTTCTGCACCAAATTCCGCCCACAAATTCCCTATCGAAATAAACAAGCTTTTAGGCTACCTGAATCAAACACACAAACACGCATGTAACTGTGGGAAGTGTTGTATTCCACACAAAAATTGGAAAATACATTTATGACATTTTTATGGCAAATAAAATGTATATTTTCAATCTTCTGGCCATATTCTCACAAGTTGTGTAATTCTATATTCACACTTCAAATATATCATTTGTTAGTCTACAGTCAAATACCGCCACAAACAAAGTAAGATTTTATACATAATAACATTACAAGATTGGTGTATAGAATGTCGACTAATTTATCACTTGTCTCCACTGTTCCCTGAATCTCTTTCCTGCAGTCCCAATATGTTTCCGCGTTCTCAGGTATTAATTTATAAATTATTATATTTGCTTTAGCGAAAATATTATTGCTCCATGAGTTTAGCATTCCAATAGCTCATTGGCATATTCGTCTATGTATTTATAATTTTGATAATGCTTCTGCCTGTAACATTGAGCCTAAATATTCAACCTTCTTTATATTATGAGCCTCACAGTCGTATTTTCCGTTTTATACAAACTTATTTTTAATCCCATTTTTTCTTGGAGTTTCCTGCACACATAACCTACAAGTTGAGCACAATATTATCTCTTATTTAAAGCCCATTCCTTCACACTTGTATGCATGCTCATTTGCAAATTCCACTGGAGGAGAACCAGTAACGGAAATTCCAGACAGTAGACGTAAGCTGGTCTCATTCTTTGTACGACCCGTCCGTCCTTGAGGCATTTAGCTGCTTCGTGACCAAGAGGTCGCAGGCTCAACTCCTGCCATGGGCAGTAACTACAGGGTGTACCTGTCCAACATTCTACAAACATACATTAGGTCATTTTGAACGATTTCTGCCTCATGTCTGCTAAGTAGATCTGAGGTAGTTTCTTGCGTAAGCCGTCTATAATTATTATAACCGGTAAAACAGAGACAGCAGACGCTAATCTCACTTGTTTTAATCATCATCGATATAAAATGTGTATTGATTTATAGTGCAACGATTTATGGTATCAGTAAAAAAAAAAAAAAAAAAAAAAAAAAAAAAAAAAGAGGATAACGATTAAAATATAATCCTTCAATAAAGCTATAGATATAGATAAAGGCCTTGGACGGTTGTTCATTGAGCTTGGATTTCGCTTCATATGCACGACGTATTCCACTGAAAATTATACATCGATCTGTACCGCACCCAAGATGTATGAATAACACCTCTCCAACTGATGGTACGTCAAGGTAAGGTAGGCGCCGTTTATATTGATAATGTCGTTACTGCTACATATGCCGCTGCAACAGGTACCTAGTCATAAGTTACTGTTACAGATTTAAGAAAGCCAAAGAAAGCATATACCAGTATGTTTGAAACATTCATTATCGTTGCCGGGATTTGAACCACGGATCTTCCGGTTTCTGTCCGGTTGCTCTAACCACTGAGCTACTAGCCATGTGTGACACTATCGATCTCTCCAAGTTTGATAAATATTTGCAAAAGTCAAAACTAACAATTGAAAAAAAAAAATTAAAATACATTAATTTAAGAATAAATATGTATTTTCTAGTTCTGCAAAGAGATTAACTGTGATATTTTTAAAAGTTATAAAAAGCTTAAACTTGTAATTTAAAACATACAGTTCAGGAATGATTTAACATATGTGGAATAAAATGAAATAAAATAAAAAGATAAAATGTTAAAATAAAATGAAAGTGAAATGGTGGAAAATAAATCGTGTCAGAGTGAAAATACACGGGTTTTGGCCTATCGACCAGGGGGGAGCATGAAAAGCAAGGGTGGTCTGCCCATGGGGAAAGGTAAGAGTGAGTAGAAAATACCATACGACAGTAAGAAGATGTCAATTGAAAGGAGTAAAACTGCAGTGGGATCCAACTGTGTCTCTCAAGACAATCAGGAGCATTAAGATGCCAGGTTGAGTGTGTCTTGAGAAAGGAGAAGAAATGGAAAATTTTTCGAAAATTTTTATTTTCTCGGAAATGTCTTAAAGATTTTGATTAATATGTCATATGTTTATGATATTTTTAAGACAAAGGTAATGTATATTTTGAATTTTCTGGCTATAGTCTATGTAATCCTGTTTACTCTAGACGACTTTTGTATAACTGGTAAACCTTTAGAGATAGACAAAATCATACTGCACAAAAAATGTAGATCTTGGTAAAACACAGAATTTATGTCCAAATGAATATTTTTGTAGAGTGAACCATTTCGGAGATATTCCTTTTATTTGTGTGACTTTAGAAAGCTTAAACTTTCGTGAAATGGATCATCGTTGTTCATTTTTTATATGTTAAGTGTTCAAAGAGAACGGAATCTCAAACGTTTAAAACATTTGACTATCGCACAAAGCCTACTGTATTCTAATATTCCCCTTGTACCTACAAGGAAATAAGCAATAAGATAATTTGTACAAATGTTTATCTAAGCTAACATGGAGATATAGGAATAAGAGTTTGTTAGTATGGTTAGTACAAGAGTAGAGAAAGTCATGTGAGTGCAACACATCAGATTTTTCTAAATATACCTGTTGTGCACACCAAGGTCCAAAACCTGTAGGTATTTCTGGTACGATACCCTTTTGTATGTCTATCCTATCTATCTCGTTCTGTTTCTCTCTGTCTATCACACATGGGTTCACACAGAGAGGTTTACACATCTTTTTCTAAAAACACTTACGTTAGATTCAGAAATCTCAAAATGGTGCAATCTTTCTCACTGACACACATTTTCTCTATCTAAACATCATATAGGACTGAAGATTTTAAAACTGTTTAAGCGCATGAACTATGTAAAAAAGTTGAAGCACATGTATAACTGCATCATTAAGGGTATCTATTAAGAGAAAAAGAAAATAAACAATATGACAAGTAGGAACAGCGCGTGTGGCAACGGCGGCCTTTCAGAACAGGAAGGGAATTTATTATAATTAGTGATAATAACATCAAGCATTATCATAATCATTATCATAATGAACAAAAACATAAACGACGCAAGTTAACTGAACTGTGCAAGATATTACATTAAAACGCGCTATTGTTGACAATTACTTCATACTTACAGTAAATAGAGGAAGTGTTGTTTCCACACATAAAGTGAATACCAAAATGTTATCACAAATTCATGTTTTAAGACACAGAGAGAAAGAAAGCACTCACATGACTTTCTCTACTCATGTACTAACCATTCTTACAAACTCTTATTCCTATATCTTCTTCGTGTTAGTTGAGATAAACATTTGTACAAATTATCTTATTGCTTATTTCCTTTTAGGTACAACAAGGCTATGGTGGGTTTGAAATTGCGTTCTCTTTACATAAACAACAAATAAAAAATAAATAACGACCTCCCATTTGAAAGAAGTTATAGTTTTCCCAAGGCATAAAACAAACACAGTATTCTAAGGAAATAGGGTCAATTTCAATAAAATCCAAATTTTCGAAAAATGTTCCATGTAAATGGTACCTATACTGCTGTGCAGGACTTTTCATTAAACTCGTTCTCGAGTTATGCTGTTTTTACACACACACACACACACACACACACACACACACACACACACACACACACACACACACACACACACACACACACACCACCACCACCACCACCACCTAGACGGCCCGGGTTCGATCCCAGGGACCCGCATGTGGTATTCGTGGTGGACGAAGCGGCGTCAGGGCGGGTATTCTCCGGGTACTCCGGTTTCCCCCACCATCTCATTCCACCGGTGGAATCTCATTCATCAGTGTCACCGCCTGCGGTGCCGTAGTAGTAAAAGCGGGCGTTAAACACTACAAACAAATAACACACACACACACACACACACACACACACACACAAACACAGGGACTTTTTTTAAAAATGCTTCTTTTTTCTGTATTCAGGGGGCCTGGAAACAAGTTTGAAGTGTGAAGTGAATGGGGCGATGATGGATGCACAGTCGGGGGCGGCGAGGAGGACGTATCAAAAGAAAGGAAACTGTGTGGCCTTTGACCTTAGCGATCATAACCGGGGCAGGTTTTCTTGTAGGGTTCGCCAATCATTTGCTTGTTCTCATTCCATACACGCTGGATCAATATATCACACAAGACGGGTTAATATTGGCTCTGCAAATCATCACACACTGTCCCAAAAACATTCATTTCCTGCACTTGCATTCAGAGTCATCTATCGGGTGTTCCAAAGTTTACTTCACTGCCGAGGGAGATCAATCCGCGGCATAAGTTGGTGAAATTAGCGCTCATTTAATATTGGTTTATAGGAGTAGGTAAAACTGCTAAGTTGAACACAAGGTAAGGTATGTGTTATTGAAGCGCTGCTCTTGGTGTCTGTTTGATGACAGGAGTGGCAGTGCGGAAACCTCTGCTTCAGTTTTAATGTGTTTGTCAGTCACTCCCGCCCGCCCGCCCGCCCGCCCGCCCGCCCGCCCGCCCGCCCGCCGAGTGAATAATGAGGAAGAACAACGGTCAAAACCAGCGCTGACCACAATCTACATACCTCTTAACTAACCAGGTATGTACTACCTCTATTTATTCACAAATGTTTCTTTAGGAGTTGCTATATACAGGCGCGTGTATAAAGTTGATAAACTCCAACACCTGTTCACCAATCACAAACAAGTCTTCTTCACTTTCTCCACTATCTATAGTAATGTAGAGAAAGTATTGTATTCCACCCAAAAATTCGATGTCAAGATTTCACCCGAAATATATACTTTGAGACCTCCTGAATCCAAAAAAGAAGCATTTTTAAAAAAAACGTCCGATGCGTGCTCATTAGTCTGTGGACAGCATAACTCGAAAATCTGATGTGTTGCACTCACATGACTTTCTCTACTCTTGTACTAACCATTCTTACAAACTCTTATTCCTATATCTTCATGTTAGGATAAACATTCGTACAAATTATCTTATTGCTTATTTCCTTCTAGGTACAAGCGGAATATTAGAATACAGAACGCTTTATGCGACAGTCAAATGTTTTTGACCTTTGAGATTCCGTTCTCTTTGCACGATTAACATATAAAAAAATGAACAACGTTGTTGCATTTCGCTAAAGTTCTAAGTTTTCACATGACAAGGAATATTTCCGAAATGGTTCACCCTACAAGAAAATTTATTGGGACATAAATTGTGTATTTTAGCAACATCTACATTTTTTGTATTGTATAATTTTGTCTATCTCTAACGGTTTACCAGTTATGCAAAAGTCGCCCAGAGTGACTACGACTACAGGGGCTATAGCCAGAAAATTCAAGATATGCATTTCATTTGTCATCAAAATATCTAAAACATATGACATTTTAATCAAAATCGTTAGAGCCATTTTCAAAAAAATCAAAATTTTCGAAAAATCTTCCATGTAAAGGTTACTGTAGGGTGGGGCTATTTTCTTCAAAATCTTTGTGTCGCATCCTTGAAAGGCGTTAAACTTAAATACCAAGTTTGGCTTTTAACGGACTTTTCGTTTTTGAGTTATGCTGTCCACAGACTGACAGACACACAGACGGACCTTTTTCTAAAAATGCTTTTTTTTTGGATTCAGGGGGCCTCAAAACATGTATTTCCGGTGAAATCTCGACATCGAGTTTTTGGGTGGAATACAATACTTCCCCTATTTACCAGTAGAGAAAGTAAAACCGAAAACTGGATTAAAAACTTAAGTTGGTATTTAATTTTAACATCTTTCAAGGATGCGACACGAAAATTTTGAAGAAAATAGCCCCACCCTAAACTACTCTTTACATAGGAAATATTTCGAACATTTTTATTTTCTTGAAAATGGCTCTATTTTAGTTAAAATGTCATGTTTGAGACATTTTTATGACAAATGAAATGTATATTTTGAATTTTCTGGCTATAGCCCCTGTAGTCGTATTTACTCTGGATGACTTTTGAATAAATCGTAAACTCTTAAGAGATAGACCAAATCTTACTGTACACAAAATGCAGATCTCGCAAAAACACACAATTTAAGTCTGAATACATTTTTTGTAGCAAGCCATTTCGGAGATATTCCTTGTTATTTGTATTAGTTTCGGAAAACAAAACTTTAAAGAAATGGAACATCGTTATTCAGTTTTGATATGTTAAACGTGCAAACAAAACGGGATCTCAAAGCTTTAAAACATTTGACTATCGCTCAAAGCCTACTGTATTCTAATATTCCCTTTGTACCTACAAGGAAATAAGCAATAAGATAAGTTATACAAACGTTTATGTCAACTAACACGAAGAAGATATAGGAATAGGAGTTTGTAAGAATGGTTAGTACAAGAGTAGAGAAAGTCATGTGAGTATAACACGTCAGATTTTTTATAACTGCAATAGAAATACAAGAATTACATTCACATGGTTTTCTCTACTCACTTTCCCTATATATAACATATTCACGTATATTTTTCTTCTCAGTCTTTTACAAACAATTCATATCTTCCCTTATTACCGAAGTAGAAATGCAATCTATTACATTCACAACCTTTGCTCTACTCACTCTTCTTTTACATAACACATTCACATGTTCTTCTCTACTCGCCTTTCAACATCAAGTTCATTACATTTTCAACATAACTGACATACAAATGCAACTATTACATTCACATTGCTTTCTTTACTCACTTTCCTTTTGTATAACACAATCACACGTATTTCTCTTCTCATTGTTCTACAAAAATGCACTTTTCTATATTATCGAAATAGAAATGCAACGCCTTACAGTCACATGGCTTTCTCCTCTAGCTTTTCTTTTAAGCAACAAATTCACATGTTCATCTCTACTCGCTCTTCACCATACAACTCACACAACTTTCTGTTTTTCAAACACAAATGCAACCTTTTACATTTACATTGTTTTCCTATTCTTCTTTTACATAACAAATTCATATGCCTTCTCCTACTCGCTCTTCAACATACAATTTATTAAATTTTCTATCACTGAAATACAAATGCAACGTTTTGCACTCACACTGTTTTCTGCACTTACTTATCTTTCACGAAACACAGATTTCCTGCTCTATTCCCACTACTACAAACAATACATCGAATTTTCTATATCTTTGAAATACATATTGTGACTTTGGATGGGTGTAAAGTAAAGACGACAGATGTAGTCTAGATAAAGAACACTTTTATTTCCGTAAACAGTAACTTTTTACACTCGTTGCAACAGCAAGAAAGTCTTTTCCGATTCTCCAACAGCACGGCTCCGAATTCGTAACACAAGAACTGTCCCTTCTCTGTCGGCACGACTCCTCAACGCTTCACATACGTCTGTCCTTTCCGTCGGCACGACTACTCAACGCTTCACATACGTCTATCCTTTCCGTCGGCACGACTACTCAACGCTTCACATACGTCTGTCCTTTCCGTCGGCACGACTACTCAACGCTTCACATACGTCTGTCCTTTCCGTCGGCACGACTACTCAACGCTTCACATACGTCTGTCCTTTCCGTCGGCACGACTACTCAACGCTTCACATACGTCTGTCCTTTCCGTCGGCACGACTACTCAACGCTTCACATACGTCTGTCCTTTCCGTCGGCACGACTACTCAACGCTTCACATACGTCTATCCTTTCCGTCGGCACGACTACTCAACGCTTCACATACGTCTGTCCTTTCCGTCCGCACGACTACTCAACGCTTCACATACGTCTGTCCTTTCCGTCGACACGACTACTCAACGCTTCACATACGTCTGTCCTTTCCGTCGGCACGACTACTCAACGCTTCACATACGTCTGTCCTTTCCGTCGGCACGACTACTCAACGCTTCACATACGTCTGTCCTTTCCGTCGGCACGACTACTCAACGCTTCACATACGTCTGACTGTCTGTCACACTTTACCACTATTTTATATCTCCCAGGCACTATTCTGGAAAGTTCAGTTATTGCGGTGGAATACAAAGTAGAAGATTCCAGTAGCCTCTATCCTTTTCTCTCTTTCGGCAAGCGCCCCAACAATGCGGCCATTCTCTGTCTCTTTCCTTCGGCTCCTTTGCGGTAGTGCCGACAATATGCGATGGGTGACACTGCTGTTGTCGGCAATTAGATGCGGCGGGCGCGGTGACAATATATTAGATTCACATAGATTTCCCTACCCTGTTTTATGTAACATGTGCAACTCTACTCGCTCTTCACCGTTCCATTCACACAATTTCCTATGATTGAAATAGAAATGCTATCTGTTACACTCATAGGGTATTCCCTACTCTTTTGTCTTTTATGTAATACATTTACATATATCTGTGTTCAGAAATGCACCTACAAAACATTCTCTGCAAAAGAGTTTTTTGGTTTCAGGGATCCCAAAAGGTATATTTGCAGTGAAACCATCGTATCGAGTTAGTTAAATGGATTATTTACTGAATAACAGATGTGTAAAGGGCACTTTTATGTAATATGTCGAGAGCACATTAAAGATTAATGAAGCACTTCTGTCTAATGTAAGTAAGGGGTCATTTATTTATGATTATATAATGAGTGTTAATAATAACATATAAACAGTATATTTCTAAAAGTTCAAAGGCCACAATCTCTCCCTTTATCACCTCCCCCCCCCTCCCTCCCACACACACACACACACACTCACTTGTCCCAAACGTTTGCACAACAACCCGTCCCTTCTTTTTGCACATAGCTAATCTATATTGTTTTGTTTGAAGCCCGAGCAAAACCAATACAAATTTTCTCTCATATGAAATCCGGTTACTAACGAAGAGCAATGCAATAGCGAATGATTAGCAATCAGGTAACACGTTCTCTGTTAGGTTATAACTTATAATGGTTAGTACAAGAGTAGAGAAAGTCATGTGAGAGCAACACATCACGTTTTTCCGTACTGAATTGTTGGGTGAAATACAAGAGTTACGAGTACAGAAGGAATATGCGCTGAACTGCGTCACTGTTGGATACGATGTTTTCAGCAGTGCCAAAGCTGTGTTGTGTTACTGTAGATGGGTTCCAAAATGTTTCTCCAACAGACAGACAGACAGACACAGCCAGGGGCTAAGCTCCAGTTGATTTTGGGCGGAAGTTCAGTTCAGTGAACTCCACATCTCATGTTTAGCTATGAGCCAGCTGATGCTGCTTCTGGATTTTCCTCATCCTTTTATTGTTTTCGCTCTCCCACACAAGTGAGCCCTCGACATGATACATTATTATTCTTATCAGTTATCTTTCGGTTTCATTAACCCAACATTCTTACCTCTATAAATAGAACAACCACATTAACACACTATCCTGTATCGTAAACTAAATTAAACACATATTCTCTACTGAAATAGACTTAGGTTGTACTTGTCCAATAGTCTTGTGTTTCTTTGTCACTAGATGAAATACCCGACGTTGTCCGTGGTTTGATGATTTATCACTACAACATTTAGACTTAGGTTGTACTTGTCCAATAGTCTTGTGTTTCTTTGTCACTAGGTGAAATACTCGACGTTGTCCGTGGTTTGATGATTTATCACTACAACATTTAGACTTAGGTTGTACTTGACCAATAGTCTTGTGTTTCTTTGTTACTAGCTGAAATACCCGACGTTGTCCGTGGTTTGATGATTTATCACTACAACATTTAGACTTAGGTTGTACTAGTCCAATAGTCTTGTGTTTCTTTGTTAGTAGCTGAAATACCCGACGTTGTACGTGGTTTGATGATTTATCACTACAACATTTAGACTTAGGTTGTACTTGACTAATAGTCTTGTGTTTCTTTGTTACTAGCTGAAATACCCGACGTTGTCCGTGGTTTGAGCTTTATCACTACAACATTTAGACTTAGGTTGTACTTGTCCAATAGTTTTGTGTTTCTTTGTTACTAGGTGAAATACCCGACGTTGTCCGTGATTTGATGATTTATCACTACAACATTTAGACTTAGGTTGTACTTGTCCAATAGTCTTGTGTTTCTTTGTTACTAGGTAAAATACCCGACATTGTCCGTGGTTTGATGATTTATCACTACAACATTTAGACTTAGGTTGTACTTGTCCAATAGTCTTGTGTTTCTTTGTTACTAGCTGAAATACCCGACGTTGTCCGTGGTTTGATGATTTATCACTACAACATTTAGACTCAGGTTGCACTTGTCCAATTGTCTTGTGTTTCTTTGTTACTAGCTGAAATACCCGACGTTGTCCGTGGTTTGATGATTTATCACTACAACATCTAGACTTAGGTTGTACTTGTCCAATAGTCTTGTGTTTCTTTGTTACTAGGTGAAATACCCGGCGTTGTCCGTGGTTTGATGATTTATCACTACAATATTTAGACTTAGGTTGTACTTGTCCAATAGTCTTGTGTTTCTTTGTTACTAGGTGAAATACCCGACGTTGTCCGTGATTTGATGATTTATCACTACAACATTTAGACTTAGGTTGTACTTGTCCAATAGTCTTGTGTTTCTTTGTTACTAGGTAAATACCCGACATTGTCCGTGGTTTGATGATTTATCACTACAACATTTAGACTTAGGTTGCACTTGTCCAATAGTCTTGTGTTTCTTTGTTACTAGCTGAAATACCCGACGTTGTCCGTGGTTTGATGATTTATCACTACAACATTTAGACTCAGGTTGCACTTTTCCAATAGTCTTGTGTTTCTTTGTTACTAGCTGAAATACCCGACGTTGTCCGTGGTTTGATGATTTATCACTACAACATTTAGGTATCTCAGCCTCACCAATATGTGTCCTGTGTAACGATCCAGCAGAAATGAATGAAGAACACTTGAAGACCTGTGAAGCATTAAGATCAGAAGAAACTACAGTTCAAAAGTATTGGAAAGCACGAATGGTAATGGCTTCATTGCCAGATGCAAGGCACTAGAAAACAACAACAACAACATTTAGACTTAGGTTGTACTTGTCCAATACTCTTGTGTTTCTTTGTTACTAGGTGAAATACCCGGCGTTGTCCGTGGTTTGATGATTTATCACTACAATATTTAGACTTAGGTTGTACTTGTCCAATAGCCTTGTGTTTCTTTGTTACTAGGTGAAATACCCGACGTTGTCCGTGGTTTGATGATTTATCACTACAACATTTAGACTCAGGTTGCACTTGTCCAATAGTCTTGTGTTTCTTTGTTACTAGCTGAAATACCCGACGTTGTCCGTGGTTTGATGATTTATCACTACAACATTTAGACTTAGGTTGTACTTGTCCAATAGTCTTGTGCTTCTTTGTTACTAGGTGAAATACCCGGCGTTGTCCGTGGTTTGATGATTTATCACTAGAACATTTAGACTTAGGTTGTACTTGTCCAATACTTGTCACAGAGCTGCCTCAAACTCACTAATACACTGAGCGACTCATGTCCGTAACTGTAACAGACTCTCTGTTGTTTCCTGGCCTCCTTATAGAGCGGGGATGACGTCACACGGAATCTTCCCGTACTGATTCAAACACGCCGCCGATGACGTAAGGACAGCACAAGTTTATGGCTAGAGCAGTTGTGAATTGTGACAATGGAGTGGTATATTGTGCAACGAGACTATAATGGTAGTAAAGTTTCATACTCGACCATATACCTAATGTTATTGTTGAAATATTGTAAAATGTTGCACACTCACCAGGGACAATGACCTACATATTGCATCAGCTGATATTTGGAGTTCTGCGCAGCCGCTAAACGATCGATTCGTTTCCAGCACGTCACAGCTGCATAATGAAAATTATAAGTTTGGAACTCTACGTAACTTTGAAAAATAGAAGGTAAATTTAATAAATTGGTCTTAAGGGAAACTTTATTTGATGTATAAGTTATTTATTGTGCAATTTGTGAAATTAATTTTCAGCACTGTGCTTAGTGGAGTATTCTTGGATATTTTAGCGTTTTCTAAACTCGCGTTAGTTACATTTCGAGAATTAATCGATAATGCGCTTTGCCATTGCTACATGGGAATTCTCTAATTGGATGAAGACTAGTCCTTTAACGAAAAAGAGGTCATTAAAGGATCGCTATCAGACTCATAGGTAATTAATAAATTTGGGTATGGTAACTACGCGAGGAGAAGTTTGCATTTGTAGTAATATTTGATAAGACAATAAAACGATGAAAATGTAATCGGGCATAGATTTTTGCCAGTTTGTTGCAATATTATTTAAGAGTTTATTTTGTTAAAAAGCTTTCACTAGGGCACAGTATTTGGTTCATCTGTTTTATTTCCATGAGGTTCTGTTCTGGATTACAGTTACTAGATAGATGCAGTAGAGAATATAAACGTTGCTCCTAATTTCACAATAAAGCAATTAATTGTGTCATTATAAAGTGACATGCAGGAGCAGGATGGTAATCAAAGGGCGATCAGAGCCTAGCCTAGCCTGGCCTAGCCTAGCCTCTCCTCGCCTGGCCGCAGGGACTTCACTTTCCACTGCCTAGGGCTAAGAGCGAATCTGCTTGTTACTTGCTGCTGCTAGCGAGCGAGCTACTAGCGACACACACATACGCACGCACATATACACACTCACACACACACATACACACTCACACACATACACACACACACTCACACACACTCACACACATACACACATACACACACTCACACACACATACACACTCACACACACACATACACACACACACTCACACACACACTCACACACATACACACATACACACACTCACACACACATACACACACTCACACACACACTCACACACACACCACACACACACTCACACACACACTCACACACTCACACACACACTCACACATATACATACTCACACACACATACATACCACACACACCACACACACACCACACACACACTCACACACACACACTCACACACACTCACACACTCACACACACACTCACACATATACACACTCACATACTCACACACACACTCACACATATACACACTCACACACACATATACACACTCACACACACACTCACACACACATACACACCACACACACTCACACACTCACACACTCACACACATACACACATACACAACACACACACACTCACACACAACACACACACACTCACACACAACACACACACTCACACACACATACACACACACTCACACACACACCACACACACACACTCTCACACAAACACCATACACACACTCACACACATACACACACACTCTCACACACATACACACACATTCACACACATATACACACACGCACACACATACACACATATACACACGCACATACACAAGCACGCACGCACACACTCACTCACTCACACACACGCACGCACACACATACACACTCTCACACACACCACGCACACACACATACACTCACACAGACATACACGCACACACGCACTCTCACACACACTCTCACACACAGACATACACGCACACACACTCTCACACACACTCACACACACGCCACACACACAGACAGACACACACACCACACACACCACACACACACCACACACACCACACACACACCACACACACACCACACACACACCACACACCACACACACCACACACACACCACACACACACCACACACACACCACACACACACCACACACACACCACACACACACCACACACACACCACACACACACCACACACACACCACACACCACACATACATATACACACCACACACACATACACACACACACACCACACACACCACACACACACACACACCACACACACACCACACACACACCACACACACATACACACAACTATCATCAGTTTCTGTGCATGTCCTGTGAAACAATCTTGTATGTCTCTCAAGAGCACCTACTTGTTGCGGCTGCATACAAATTAACTTTTCGATCAACACCAACCAAACTTTTCGTTATCTCTGTCCACCACGCACATGGTAACATCCCCAAATATGGCCCCCTTATTAGTACCTCTACCACTAGGCCAAGTATTGTACTAGGCCCAAAATTTCATTGCGGAGATTTTACCGGAAATTTACGTTTTGAGGCCCCCCTCAATCCAGAAAAAGCATATTTATACCAAGATGCGCGCGCACGCGCGTTTGTGTGTGTGTGTGTGTGTGTGTGTGTGTGTGTGTGTCTGTGTCTGTGTCTGTGTCTGTGTGTGAACTGTGTATTTGTGCAAAAGATTAGAAGATGTGTTGCACTCACGTGACTTTCTCTACTCTTGCACTAACCATTTTTACAAATTCTGATTCCTATATCTTCTTCGTGTTAGTTGAGATAAACATTTGTACAAATTATCTTATTGCTTATTTCCTTGTAGGTACAATGGGAATATGACAATACAACAGACTTTTGACAGTCAATTCTTTCAAATTTCGTTCTCTTTGCGGCCGAAGACATAAAGTGAATAACGACCTTCCGTTTGGGGAAAGTATTGCCTTTGCAAAACTCACACAAATAACGAGGACTATTTCCGAAATGGCTTATTGCACATACATTCGGACATAACTTATGTTTTAAAGAAATCTACATCTTTTGTATAGTAAGATTTGGTCTATCTCATACGGTTTATCAGTTAAGCGAAAGTCATCAAGAGTAAACGGGACTACATAAGCTATAGTCACAAAATTCAAAATATACATTTCATTTATGAGACGAATATCTTTAACATATGGCATTTTAATCAACATCTTTTGAGCCCTTTTCAAGAAAAACAAAATGTTCCATGTAAAGGGTAGTTTAGGGACGAGTAATTTTCTTCAAAATGTTTGTGTGACATCCTTGAAAGACTTTAAACTTAAATGAGCTTTATTTTTTAGCCGACCGTTCGTTTTTGAGCTTTGAGTTTTGAGTTTGAGTTGATTTGGTGTCAGTAGTGGGATTTGGCAAATTATTTGTTACAGCGTTGATGTTTATGGGAAATATGTTAAAAAAAAAGAGATAAAAATTTTATTTTTTTTAAAAATAATGTTGGTTTAAATTTCTAAAACCTCTTTGTGATTGGCGTTGCAAGTGAAATTGTGGTATAGGTATTAGAAAAAGTGATATGAGCGAATATTGTGAGAGAAAATGCAGTTGGGTCCATTCACATAAACAGTAGGGATTCAAAGAGCTGCTGTGTGTACGTATGTACCTGTTGGTGGGCAGTCGAGGCGCGCTGTACCGTGGTTTCGACTCTATTTATGTAACGGTAATTACCTGCCTGCCTGCCTAGCCTCTGCTTAGAGATGCTCACTTTGCAACATAACCGTTTGCTCTTGTCCAAACATGCGATCAAAGTGAAACAGAGCGAGTGCGCGCGGGCATATAGGCCCCTCAAAGCCAGTTCAAGATATTTATATGCGAGGGTGGCATTCTCAATTAGTATATTGACAAATTAATTAAACCTAGCATTCGATCCTGCGCGCACACAGTCAAATTGAGAGGGTTGTTAACCCCGTATTTTTATATTGCAATAATTAACTTAATTGCCGATACTTGTTCCATGATAACATTCTGTAATATACCCGCACTGTGAGTTATTTACTATTATATTAATTTAGTTAATAAAGAGATCCACTCTGTGCACTTATCGAGCCACTCACTCAGATGTCCACTCAATAAAAAACGAAAAAAAAAAAAAAAAAAAAAAAAATCGGTCTTTCGTTTGCGATTTTGCTAAAAAAGCTTCCTCTTGTCCTTTTTTCTGTTGTATGGCAAATTCATATACCTGGTGAAACGTATTAAACCTGTATTTGGAGCAGCGCTATTTCAAATATACAAAAAATGACGTGGGCAAGGTTGTACTTGTCCAATAGTCTTGTGTTTCTTTGTCACTAGGTGAAATACCCGACGTGGTCCGTGGTTTGATGATCTATCACTACAACATTTAGACTTAGGTTGTACTTGTCCAATAGTCTTGTGTTTCTTTGTCACTAGGTGAAATACCCGACGTGGTCCGTGGTTTGATGATTTATCACTACAACATTTAGACTTAGGTTGTACTTGTCCAATAGTCTTGTGTTTCTTTGTCACTAGGTGAAATACCCGACGTGGTCCGTGGTTTGATGATTTATCACTACAACATTTAGACTTAGGTTGTACTTGTCCAATAGTCTTGTGTTTCTTTGTCACTAGGTGAAATACCCGACGTAGTCCGTGGTTTGATGATTTATCACTACAACATTTAGACTTAGGTTGTACTTGTCCAACAGTCTTGTGTTTCTTTGTTACTAGGTGAAATACCCGACGTCCGTGGTTTGATGATTTATCACTACAACATTTAGACTTAGGTTGTACTTGTCCAATAGTCTTGTGTTTCTTTGTTACTAGCTGAAATACCCGACGTTGTCCGTGGTTTGATGATTTATCACTACAAGATTTAGACTTAGGTTGTACTTGTCCAATAGTCTTGTGTTTCTTTGTTACTAGGTGAAATACCCGACGTTGTCCGTGGTTTGATGATTTGTCACTACAACATTTAGACTTAGGTTGTACTTGTCCAATAGTCTTGTGTTTCTTTGTTACTAGGTGAAATACCCGACGTTGTCCGTGGTTTGATGATTTATCACTACAACATTTAGACTTAGGTTGTACTTGTCCAATAGTCTTGTGTTTCTTTGTTACTAGGTGAAATACCCGACGTTGTCCGTGGTTTGATGATTTATCACTACAACATTTAGACTTAGGTTGCACTTGTCCAATAGCCTTGTGTTTCTTTGTTATTAGGTGAAATACCCGACGTTGTCCGTGGTTTGATGATTTATCACTACAACATTTAGACTTAGGTTGTACTTGTCCAATAGTCTTGTGTTTCTTTGTTACTAGGTGAAATACCCGACGTTGTCCGTGGTTTGATGATTTATCACTACAACATTTAGACTTAGGTTGTACTTGTCCAATAGCCTTGTGTTTCTTTGTTACTAGGTGAAATACCCGACGTTGTCCGTGGTTTGATGATTTATCACTACAACATTTAGACTTAGGTTGTACTTGTCCAATAGCCTTGTGTTTCTTTGTTATTAGGTGAAATACCCGACTTGTCCGTGGTTTGATGATTTATCACTACAACATATAGACTTAGGTTGTACTTGTCCAATAGTCTTGTGTTTCTTTGTTACTAGGTGAAATACCCGACGTTGTCCGTGATTTGATGATTTATCTCTACAACATTTAGACTCAGGTTGTACTTGTCCAATAGTCTTGTGTTTCTTTGTTACTAGGTGAAATACCCGACGTTGTCCGTGGTTTGATGATTTATCACTACAACATTTAGACTCAGGTTGTACTTGTCCAATAGTCTTGTGTTTCTTTGTTACTAGGTGAAATACCCGACGTTGTCCGTGGTTTGATGATTTATCACTACAACATTTAGACTTAGGTTGTACTTGTCCAATAGTCTTGTGTGTTTTTGTTTTTGCAATTACATCAAGTATTTGCATGCGATTCTTGTTGCTGCGTTTTGCGCATTATTCTTTGAGGTATTTAAGAGTGTAGAAAAGGGACCTTGAAGGAGTGAAAGAAATTCTGCAACGTTTGGCTCCATTCCGGGAGTCGTATGTTCGATGCCCGACAACAGACTAGCTTGTTTTGAGCTTTTCCATAGTTTCTCCTGGAAGCAGTGGCGGCTGCTGTACTAGTATTGATGAATTAACGTTCATTAAGAACCGGGTCGAATGGAATACTTTTCGTGCTTACTATATGTACCTAGGTAGTAGAGAAAGTGAAAATAGATGGTAGGTATAGCATTCGCCTGTAGTTGAGGAACGTCCCGTACTCATAGTGTGGCGCTCTGTTTACTTTACAAGGTTGGTATACATAATATAATGAACTGTTAATGTTGTTAAGATGGGGAGTTCTTGGAATTCTTTGACAAAGGTTGTGTATTGGATTTTTGGTCTGGTTGCTTTATTACATAGCCAATATAGTAGAACCTTTGTCGGTGTTTCCGTGTTCCTCGATATTCTCTCATATAAATGCTTCTACACTTATTTCATATTAAGAAGTCTTTCTATGTCTCTTCGTTGAAAAACAAAGTCCTACTTTCCAATATCTTTATAGCTTAATACCTACAGAGGAAATATTGGGGCTTAAAAATAAAATTCCTTACCACTTTCACCTCCTTTCATCTTATTTCGTTAAGAAAACAGCTGTAGAAATGAAGCATTTGCTTGCGTATACAAGCACTAACGTTACCCATGCAAATATTCACGATAAAAAGGTGAATAATTCTTAAAAATTGCTCTTTTTCTGCTTCACATTAGTTGAATTGCAAGACGTACGTTTCATTTGCCATGAAAATATCTCAAACATATGACATTTTAATTAAAATCGTTACAGCCATTTTCAAGAAAATCAAAAGTTTCGATAAATTTTCTATGTAAAGGGTAGTTTAGGGTGGGGCTATTTTCTTCAAAATCTTCGTGTCGCATCTTCAAAAGACAAACTTAAATACCAAATTTGGTTTTTAACCAACTTATCGTTTTTGAGTTATGCTGTCCACAGACACACACACACACACACACACGCACGCGCGCAGACCTTTTCCTAAAAATTTGATGTGTTGCACTCACATGACTTTCTCTAGTCTTGCACTAACCATTCTTACAAACTCTTATTCCTATATCTTTTTCGTGTTAGTTTAGATAAACATTTGTACAAATTGTCTTATTGCTTATTTCCTTGTAGGTACAAGGGGAATATGGGAATACAGTAGGCTTTGTGCGATAGTCAAATGTTTTAAAGCTTTGAGATTCTGTTGTCTTTGCACACTTAACATATAAAAAAAAACGATGATCCATTTCACGAAAGTTCTGTTTTCCGAAACTCACACACATAACAAGGAATATCTCCGAAATGGTTCACCGTACAAGAAAATTTATTTGGACATAAATTGTGTATTTTAGCAAGATCTACATTTTTTGTATAGTATGATTTGGTCTATCTCTAACGTTTTACCCGTTATGCAAAAGGCATCCAGAGTAAATACGAGTACAGTGGCTATAGCCAGAAAATTCAAGATATACATTTTATTTGTCATAAAAATGTCTCAAACATATGACATTTTAATCAAAATCGTTGGAGCCATTTTCAAGAAAATTAAATTTTTGAAAAATGTTCCATATAAAGGGTAGTTTAGGGTGCAGGTATTTTCTTCAAAATCTTCAAGTCGTATCCTTGAAAGACATTAAACTTATATACCAAATTTGGTTTTTAACCGATTTTTCGTTTTTGGGTTATGCTGTCCACAGACTGACACACGCGCGCGCGCACGGACCTTTTTCTAAAAATGCTTTTGTTGGATTCAGGGAACCTCAAGAAACATGTTTCTAGTGAAATCTCGACATACAATTTTTGGGTGAAATTAATATTTTCATCAACTTACTATCCGTAGTAAACAAAGTAAACAAACATTCTTTATATATATATATATATTCAGGGGGGCTCAAAACATGTACTTCCGGTGAAGTACGTAAAAAACAAAGTAAAAATTGTAATTTGAATACAAACGTGTTATTTGAGGCAGTGTTATCTTGGGAGGAGCGGGTCGGGTCGGGTCGGGTCGGATCGGATCGCTGAGAGCCTGTCTCTCTGTCTATATATCGGAACAAGGCGAGAGAAGGGAAGAAGCAGTAGCAGAGGTTATAGCTGTGTTTTCTTTCCTCATTCGCACGTGATGTTTTTCCGGAAGATGCTCTTCATCTTCTCATTTCTTATTTCATCTCTACGCCACGTTAGTTCCGCCCGCCCGCCGCGTTTCTCAGGAATTCCATCTTCATTGTGGAGAATTGACTTCCATTCCATCGCCACAGATTGTTTCCTGGATTGTTGTGCCAATTCACGGCCGCCTACCTACAGAGGTGACCAAATTATCACCCCCCCCCTCTCTCTCTCTCTCTAAAGCACTTTTCTAATATCTGCGCACTGCCGGAAATAGTTACCTAGGGCGGCAATTTCCTCTATCCTTCTTATTCCTTTTTCTCCTGTAAAATTTACCCTTAATTGCACCCACATGACTTTCTCTACTCTTGTGAATGGAACACAAATGTAATGTGAATGGAATTTCTTCAATTTTTTACAGCATATACAGAAAATACAGAGAAGTGTTTTGATAATTTGATTAGCTCGTGTTATAAAAAATATTAAACTTGAAAAAAAAAATAGTTGAAAATTCTGTTAAAACATGCATCAATTTAGAACAGTTTTCTCAGCAACTGTTGCAGTATAAATCCACAAATTTTCAAGCACGTTGCAATTATATTTATCTACATTGTCCGCCACTTTCAATTAGTAATGTTTACTAGTTTAGTGGGAAAAAATTATTACTTTCTCATTGTTTTTTAGTTGAAAATTTTACCCTTTTTCACACTTTTATGCCTCTAACATCTTTAATTTTCATATATCTTAATAAAAATGGCGGCAAAAATCCATGATTAAGTATAATACATGTATGCAAAATTTCAGCTATCTTATGTAGTTTCTGAAAAAAATGTGCATTAAGTTAAAAAATAATAACCTTAAGAAAATGTAGTTTGTAAAATGACGAAGTATTGTAACTCACATTAATGCACTCCAGGATCATAATCATTTGTATCTTCTTTCAGCAAGTCTCAGCTTGGTCCTATAATAGCTTCCTTTGTAAAAGTTTGGCAGTTCGCTGCACTTCGAAAATACTTTCATTGTCAATATGACGTAGGGCAGATTCACTGTTTATCCCAGATTTTAAACCCACGAAACTAATAATCTATGAGCAGCAACATTATTAAAAGTAATAACTGCATCAAAAACAGCAGTTTCAGGCACACGTTATTAAAACTTTCGTTCTGGTTTTGTGTTTAACCATGCAAACAGTTTTATAAATTCACATCACCTAACAATGGCTTCATGATCTCCATAACTGCATGAGGAAGAGAGTATTTATGAGAATATACATTCCTACATGCCGTAGCGTGTAGCCCATACTGATTGAATTTTACCGTTACTAAGTTTTTTACCTTTCATATATTTTAACCTCTTCTGCATATGACTTACGCACTCACGTTTGTCTATCTCTACACAAGGTTTACTGTCACTGCCTTTGAGTCTCCATCGCCTAAGAATTTTAAATAACGTACCTACACCACGTTCACCAAGTGATTCTTGGCGGTAGGATAACTAACCACACTTTCTTCATTAGAAACACATGTTTTTGTAGAAGTACGTGAACTTATATTTATCGTTTGTAAATTTATTCCCGCACTTAGAAAAATAAAAAAATAAATTAACTCAAAACAACACTTTTGTTTACTACAGCAGCCATTAGAGAAAGACAAAAAAGCATCATGACGCTGCAGTGTAGCCAATGATAGCGAAACAAAATGTAGGTACTCCGTGATTTTATCATCTTAGAAAGCAAAGAAACTTTAAAATCAAAAGAGGGGTGTGTCATGAAGTTAAAGGGATGCGCTCCATGTTTAAAACGTTATTTAAACACCTTAAAATCATTAAAACACTGACAAAGTATATATTTTCTTAAACTACAAACACAGGAGAATTTTTTGATACCAAAACCTAAAAATATAAATTTTGATCATATTGAGTACCATGTTCCCTTGAGAAAAACATTGGTACAAATTATCTTATTGCTTATTTCCTTGTAGGTACAAGGGGAATATTAGAATACAGCAGGCTTTGAGCGACAGTCAAATCTTTTAAAGTTTTGAGATTCCGTTCACTTTGTACGACTAACATAAAAAAATTAACAACGATGATGCATTTGATGAAAGTTTAATTTCTCTGTAACTCATACAAATAACAAGAAATATCTCCAAAATGGTTCACTCGATAAAAACATTATTGGGACATAATTTGTGTTTTAGCAAGATCTACATTTTTTGTATAGTAAGATTTTGTGTATCTCTTACGGTTTACGAGTTATTAAAAATCATCCAGAGTAAACAGGACTACATAGGCTATAGCCAGAACATTCAAAATATACATTTGCATTTGTCATCCAAATTTCTTAAGCACGTAGCATTTTAATCAAAATAGTTAGAGCCATGTTCGAGAAAATCATAATTTTTCAAAACGTTTCCATTTAAGGGTAATTTAGGGTGTAGCAATTTTCTTCAAAATTCTTGTGTAGCAAAACGTTAAACTTCAATAAAAACATTGGATTTTAACCGATTTTTCGTTTACTGTCCGCAGACGCGCGCGCGGACCTTTTTCTAGAAAAACTTTCTTTTTTCTTTTGGATTTCGGTGAAATCTCGACCTCGAAGTTTTGGGTGGAGTACAAAACTTCCACTACTTCCTATACGTGGTGCAGAAAGTAAGAAAGAAGGATATTCTTCCATGTTGTTGAATAAACATTTCTAACATAATTCTATTTTAATTTATTGGTGAGATTATTGTCTATTTATTGATTTATTCACTCACTCACTCATTTATTTATTTATTTGTTTGTTTATTTATTCATTTATTTATTTTTGTGCGAAAAAAGAAAACCATAACTAAATAAAAAAATGCCATAAATCTTATGTTGCTGGTATAAATAAAATTATATTTATGTAGTTGCATAATATTTAATTCTTCATACAATTTGTGAGAATTATATTGAATTATAACAAACAAGATATAAAAAAGCGTGCAAAAATTACGTAGTACATGATTGTCCGGTGCGCACTCAAGAGAATACACACAAGCAGCCAATCCCTTCCCAGCTTGCAAGGCTGCTGTACAGGGTTGCCAACTTGTGCTTTTGGCACAAGTTATCTGGCGCCAGATTTATGTATTTATCGCCCTGATGAAAATCTTGTGTTTTTCTCAAATACTTGGTGCTTTATCTGGGGCTTTTGAAAATAAAAGGTATTGTCAAATAATTATTTTCAATTGATACAGCAAGCAAATAAAAATAATGGCTAATCAGGTTTATAGAAATCCTTAATCCCCACGTGCATTGCTTATAAACTTATAATAATTATAATCATGGCTTGATTTCATGACTTTCCTAAGTAGTTATTACTGGCATTCACGTGACTCATGGTGATTTTAATGACTATGCTATAATTGAATATTAATTTAGATATGCATGTATATTTTTAGTTGTTAACAACGTCCTATTTTTGTATAATTATGATCCTGGTTATGATTATGACTATATTCTAATTGAGTATTAATTTATACTCGTATATGTATATGTGACAATGTCGTATTCTTTTATATTTATAATCTTGGACAAATAAATTGATTGATTGATCAAATAGCGTACGTTTGTAATGTACCAACCATGCATTGCTGGATCTCCATGATATTTTTTGGTCATAGTTGAGCGGCCGATTTAATTGTTTCTCCTTGCAGGTTTCAAACTTCATACAGTTGTTATATAAACAGATTTCCTACTTTGTCAAAATACATCGTATGGTGGGAGAGAGATCGAATTTTTACTGTGCTTTTTAGTTCTAGTACTTTTCTGGTGCTTTTAAAAGACAGAATTCGGCGTGTTTTCATTCCCCGAGTTGGCAACACTGCTACTAAACATGCCCGGAGATCGACAATTATGCCATGCCATTAAGGAAATATTTCTGAGTCTCACAGACCCAATCCGTTCACTCATAAATTAAAAGTCCAGGAAAGATAGGCAATAACCCTGGCTTGAGAAGAATGTCCCTCCCTTCAGCCGGGGATCGAACCTCGTACCTCTGGATTTCAAGGTTAACAGCTAACCATCAAACACTGTGATAGACGTAATATAGGCCTAGGGCTCAATACGCTACGTTTCTATGGGGATTTCAAATCCATTTGAGTTCTCATTCAGGATTGGAAACTGCATGGGAATGTGGATTCAGACCATTCAGACTGAACTAAATTCTTGCATCTTAGAAATGGGATCGAATAAAAAATTGTTGCATGGATTTGAATCCGCCAAAGATAATAACTTCTATTGTTGCAACACGCTACATGCTCGTCATTTTGTTTTCTTGGTGAAAGTGGTGTAATAAAACACAATAAGGTCATTTTTATTGTTTCTATAATATCTCAATATATCCTAAAAACACTCACTAACCTCAAAACCTCAAAACCTACTTATAATACGCAGAAACATTTTTTACAGGCTGCACAACATAAACCAAGTGCCTGACATAAAAACTTCAGTTATTTATACTAGAACCTTACGTATCCAAATCGATGTCATTCCTGATTGAATTCAACATAAAAACATCGACAATGGGACTGGAATCTAACCGATTTCAACTCCCCACGAAAGCGTAGCGAATAAAATACCAAACCGAGGAGAAACAGCGTCAAGTATGAAAAGGAGTAAGGGTAAAAGTCAGGGAAAATACACCTATATTCAGAGAAATCAAGTATAAACAATAAGATCAGACGAACTGCGAATCCTTAGCTTACTTGCAGCGATATTGAATCGGTATTCAGCGCTATTAATCCGAACTTAGTCCAAAATGGTGGCCTTGCGAGGCATCTGTCCCTTTGGCGCAGAGGATAGCGCGTTGGACTTCTAATCCAAAGGTCGTGGGTTCGATCCCCACAAGGGATGTTTAGTTTTTATGTCCTTTTAAATACGCTTGTTTAAACGCATGAAATGAATATTATATTTATCTTCTAAATTCCGTCATAAATAATGCGAAATTAAATACATTAACGGTTATTTTTGCCCCTTTTCCCTAATTCCATCTCAGTTCTCATAATTGTTTTTATTTTATCTACCCCGCATTTCCATAGATATTGCACAGAGGTTTGTTACTGATAATACGCGTTTTGAGGTCATCATAGTAAACAAAAAATGTAAAAAAATGTTTCAAATCTTGTTTTTATATCAGTAACTACATGTATTATTGTAGAAACGTCTTACAAAACAGTTACTCCTGATCTACTTGGTGTTAGTTGAGATAACCAGTTACAGAAAGCGTTTTATTAGATATTTCCTTATAGGTACAATGCGAATACAATTGAAATTTCGCTCTTTAACACAGATAATTCAGAATGAAGTTTACTTCAGAGACTTTTCACAGAAAATTCAACTGACACAATTGATGAACATGTTTTAAATATATGGTATTTTAATCAAAATCATTAGAACCGTTTTACAAAGAATCGGTGCTTTTAGAAAATTTTCCTTAAAACCGTAGCTTAGCGTCAAGGATTTTTTAAAAGCTTTGACTAGTATTTCTATAGGAAGCTGTACTTAAGTACTTTGAAAGAAAAGAGAGGAAAAAGAGTTTGTTGGATATTATTATTTTCCTAAATTTATATCGTATGAGTTATTGCTTCACTTGTTTATCACAGAAGAAATTGCCATTTGTTACTTTTCCTTTACAAATGACTACGTAATATAACCTAAGACAATAATTTACTCTTCGTAATATATATATATATATATATATATATATATATATATATATATATATATATATATATATATATATATATATATATATTTCCTTCAGAGGGCTAATACTGATTCACATAAGTATTCACCTAAGCTTAGAATGCAATCACTATATAATAAATATAAACTTGAATATAAAATACTTCAGGACTAGTTCAGCACGTAAAATACAGTTTTGAATTCTCTATATGTGGGGACAATCCATCCAGTTAGTTGTGTTTATCTTCTGTCTTTCATAGTTTAGGCATCTGTCCCTCTTTTCTTTGTGTTTATACTGTAAGGGCGTGTTGCAATAATTCTTATTTCTTCCATTCATCCCAAACGTTCCTTCCATTTCTGTTGCGTTTTTTCTATTTTATCATTTACTACAAAATATTCATTCGTAGTCCAACAATTTCTTTAAGTATTCTATGTAATTCAGCGCTAATTTCCGCTGCCTGAATATGGCTAAAATCTTTTTTCTTTGTTAATGTTCTGCTTATGCTGTCACAAATACTGCGATATATCTGTAATTTAATCGTTATTAAAAGTAACTGGGTATCCATTACACTATAAAAATATCTCCTTGATATTTTTTTGTTAGCAAACTCATTAAAATGTCTGCAAAGTTAGTTTTTGGAACATAAAATCATGCCGTACGTTAAAAAAACTTAAGTTTCCGTTACTATTTTTTTAATTGGTGTATTTATCCCCCGCGTTTAATATCGGCGGCCTATATTTTGAAACATATTGTGCTATTGGTAATGCTGTTAGTTATATACTCGGTTTTGGCTCTTGAGTCTTATACAATGGCAACGTGCCTCGACCGAAAGGGGATCTTTTGTGTCTATGTACCTTATGGGGCACCCTCTGGAAGTAACGTCATTACAGACCAGAGGGCAGGATCCCTACATTTTCCCAGTTAGAAGCACCCTGGTGGAGGCTGGCTTAACTCCCCTCCCTTCCCGCCTCAAGGGTGAAATGAAATTATTAATGTAACGAAATGGAGGAACTGGAAATTGGAGGAATATTGGAGTCCTTTCCAGCATTCGCCTGTCGACCCGGGAAACATCCGAAAAGACCCATGGTTCAGGACTGTGGATCGAACCAAAATATGGAGCACAGACGTTACCGTCTGACTAGACATCGTGGTCTAGTTTTGGACATTAAATCATCATACTCTTATTCATAGGGAATGAAGTTGGCGAGGGATAAATTCCTACATCTGAACCGGGAATCGAATCCGGGACCCATCACATGCAGGCAGGTGCTCCACCAACTGAGATACAGGACCAGAGCCTATTTCTTCACACTTGAAATAGTCCCCAAAAACTACGGCTCTTATCAAATGCCCAATTGGGGTGGCTATGTTAGAAAAGGACAGCAGTAAAGTGAGGTAAGGCAGGGAGAGACTGAGGCAATGACTCTGGAGTATTAAATAAACTGCACCTCCTCCACTGTTAATAAATTGTCCTGCACAATGAATACATCGCTTGTTGCTTATTTCAGTGCAAGTAGCTCGGGAGAATTCCTCCCCCCCCCCCCCCCTCTCTCGCTGTAAATCAGGGAGCAGCACTTGTATTCCCATAACCTCCACTGGAGGAGCTGCAAGCAGGAACCCAATCGTAACGTGCACCATTCATTAGAAGAAGAAGGCTCAAAACCACTGTGTTGCACTCACATGACTTTCTCTACTCTTGTATTCCCATAACCTCCACTGGAGGAGCTGCAAGCAGGAACCCAATCGTAACGTGCACCATTCATTAGAAGAAGAAGGCTCAAAACCACTGTGTTGCACTCACATGACTTTCTCTACTCTTGTATTCCCATAACCTCCACTGGAGGAGATGCAAGCAGGAACCCAATCGTAACGTGCACCATTCATTAGAAGAAGGAAGCTCAAAACCACTGTGTTACACTCACATGACTTTCTCTACTCTTGTACTAACTATTCTTCCTCTATCTAGTTCATGTTAATAAGATAAATGTTTGTAGAAATTATCTCATTGCGGTGTTTCTTGTAGCTGCAAGGAATACAGTGGGCTTTGAGCCACAAATATGCTCTTGGACATAAATTGTGTGTTTTAGCAAGATCTACATTTTTGTATAGTAAGATGTAGTCTACCTCTTACGGATCACCACACAATTTATCCAGAGTAAAAAGAACTAAAGCGGCTATAGCCAAAAAATTTAAGATATACTTTCCATTTTTTATAAAAATATCTTAAACCTATCGCATTTTAATCATTTTCTCTACATCTGTACTTTTTAATGTCTTCCTTTGGCTGGCCCTGGTAGAGCACCTGCTTGCTGTGCTAGGGGTCCCGGGTTCAATTCCCGGCAGGGGGGTAGGAATTTTTCTCCAGCCAGGATTATTCCTCATCCTTCCCTGAGTCTCTCAATTAACACTAAGTAGATAAATGACTCAGCTTTGTTGAAGAAAATCATTTTAATGGAGAATCATTTTAATGGGGCTTTCTTTCTGTGTATTGCTCGAGGTAAACAAGAAATGTAGGAAATAAACAGAAAATAGAAGAAGGAAAGAAAGAGCCCACGGGGGCCGGCGTGTTGGAGGGGGCGGCGGAGGAGGGAGGGGTATGTACACATCGTGAATAAAGAAGCTGAACAAATCTGTACATAATACCTTCCTACAGAACTCTTTAAAAATGGTAGATGTGGCATTTTACGCTCGGCGTAGTGTCAACAGCAGACAAACACCCACCTGCTACTGTGTGTCTTACAACCACAAAGAAACACCCCCCCCCCCACAATCGATCTGTAGAAGGGGCTCACAATACTTCTCCTTCCTGTATACGTATGTAAAGGTTTTAAAATGACTTCCTTGGTTGGTAGTCTGAAAGGAAGGTGACAAAGGAGCTATTTCAACGGTCTACTGATCCCAAGGTCACGGGTTCACACCCAGTCTCATGCCATGACCTTCTCTACCCTTGTAATAACCATTCTTACAAACTCTTATTCCTATATCGTTCGCGAGACTTGCAGCTGCGTCATTTCCAATGCGTGGGATTCGAGAAAGGTCCATGTGACGTCAGAAGAGTGACAGACACGAGTCGGTCAGTGTGTCAGTGAGAGTGAGACAGCTGTGTGTGTCGTCGTAAAAAAGTTCAACGAGCGTCGCATCGTCATAATTAGTGTGTAAGAGACAGAGGAAGTGAAGAAAGACACTGAAAGGAGTGAGCAAGGTTACGAGAAGTAAATCTGTGAATTTGTGCTTGAATTTTAGAAGACAATAGAGTGAAATTGACTGGACCTGGCAGTTGGTGACGGTGAACATCGAGAGCGGCGTTCAAACCCCGACGCGTATGTCGCCGCCGCCACTTCGAGAAGGGCTCCAGGGAGGGAGTGCACGAGTAGCGGGGGCTTGAAGCAGACACTCTACCCTTAAAGTGTCCTTGTGATTATCCCATCACCGCTTGAGCCCTACCACAGGGGTAAGCTAAGAGCTCGCAATAGGAATAGACCGGCAGGCCGCCCGCCCGTCACTTGTCACTGCACCCTTGCCATCAACAGACTGCAAGATGGTTCCTTGCCGCTATCATACATGCCCGCACACGAAACCATACATCCCTTGTACCTTCTCTACTACCTATAGTAAGTAGGGGCAGTATTCCACAATATATGTTTTGGTGCCCTCTGAATCCAGAGAACAACACTTTTAGAAAAAGGTCCGCGAGTGTGTGTGTGTGTGTGTGTGTGTGTGTGTGTGTGTGTGTGTGTGTGTGTGTGTGTGTGTGTGTGTGTGTGTCTAGATTCTGATCAAAGTTCCTACACCCTAAACTACCCTTTACATGCAACATTTTTCCAAAACTTTGACTTTCTCAAAAATGACTGTAACGATTTTGATTAAAATGTCATATGTTTGACATATTTTGATGACAAATGAAATGTATATCTTGAATTTTCTGGCTATAGCCCCTGTAGTCGTATTTACTCTGGACGACTTTTCCATAACTGGTAAACCGTTAAAGATAGACCAAATTATACTATACAAAAATGTAGATCTTGCTAAAATACACAATTTATGTCTGAATAAATTTTCTTGTAGGGTGAACCATTTCGGAGATATTCCTTGTTATGTACGTGAGTTTGAGAAAACTTAGAACTTTAGCGAAATGGATCATCGTTGTCCATTTTTTATATCTTAATCGTGCAAAGAGAACGGAATCTCAAAGCTTAAAAAGATTTGACTGTCGCACAAAGCCTTCTGTATTCTAATATTCCCCTTGTACCTGCAAGGAAATAAACAATAAGATAATTTGTACAAATGTTTATCTCAACTAACACGAAGAAGATATAGGAATAAGAGTTTGTAAGAATGGTTAGTACAAGAGTAGAGAAAGTCATGTGAGTGTAACACATCAGATTTTTCTGATGTGTCCCAAGCCTTTGATAAGCTGGGTTAAGTGATACAACAAATCAAGTATAATAAACTCCAATTTGAAGAAGTGCGTCTTGAAGGTTGGGCCGTTTGTCGTAATGCGCATGTCAGAAGTCCACTTGTAGTGTCATTAGCGTATTTTACGCTGCGCGTACTCTGGTATGTAATTTCCGTACTTGGTTCCAACACGCGAAGAGGAAATACCAGCAAGAAAATTTGGCCAGGTGCAAAGAACTGATTGCACCGCAGGGTATATCGAGGAGCGGTCGGTGTCTCGATCCTTGATCGATATTAATACCTTCATGACGATTAATTAGCTTGGCCCACTTTATTTAATTGAGCCATCCAGTGCGACTTTACTGACATCTATCTTGTTTTCTAGGCACCATTCATAACTGTCAGTTCTACGCCAGTTACTTCAGCAAAGGCTGCGGTTACCTTTATTACCCATAACAAAGCGATTATAAATCTTGACAAGAAAAGAATTAGAATTCTATTAAAACTTGCTGAAGTTTTTGAAAGCCTTCTTTCATACTTAGGTAAAGAGATACCCGACCTGTTCCCAGACCTTGACGGGGTGCCCCCGGAAGGAATGGTTGAGGTGACAGTAGACAGAGGGCGGCTCGACCAAGCAGATCGCTACAGTTTCAGCTTCATCACAACCTTGCGACAGCTGGACAACCATGGGCAAATGATTGACCCCGTTAGTACAGCCGAGTATTTCCATGAAATTATCTTCATGAGGAAACATGCCAATCAAAACCTTTACAATACTATAAAGAAAAAAAAAAGTAAACAAGTCAATCAATAAATAAAAACACGTTAAGACACTATGCAAAAGCATTTTTGAATAACAAGTACTCCAGGAAAAAAACTGAGTAGGGAAAACTGCGTGAATGTGATACGTTCCATTTCTATTTGAATGATATAGAGAATTATATGAATTGTTTGCAGAAGAGTGCGTAGAGAAAGAGATGTGAATGTGCTATTTAAAAGAAACTGAACGGAGAAATCATATGTGAATGTAATACGTTGTATGGTAAAATGAACAGCTTAAAAACTTCTCCATGAAAAACCCTTATAGTACTGCCGAAATAAGCAACCTACGTGAAATACACAAACGTTAAACATATTTCACAAGCTAATGGAGCAAGCACCATTAATATTAATATTCATTAAATATACATCTAGGCAGAACAATAAGAAACATTTGATGTGTTGCACTCACATGGCTTTCTCTACTCCTGTACTAACCATTCTTACATTCTTACAAAGTCTTATTCTTCTATCTTGTTACTTGAGATAAACACTTGTACAAATTGTCTAATTGTTTGTTTCTTTGTAACTACAAGGGGAGTATGGGAATATAGCAGGCTTTGAGCGATAGTCAAATGTTTTAAACCTTTCAGATTCCGTTCTCTTTACACAGCCATTCTAAAAAAGTTTGCAAATCTCACGCAAATAACAAAGAATATCTCCGAAGAGATATCTGTGTGAGTTTCGGAAAACTTAAAACTTTCGTGAAATATATATGTTAAGTGTGCAAATAGAACGGAATCTCAAAGCTTTAAAACATTTGAGTATCGCACAAAGGCTACTGTATTCCCATATTCCCCTTGTACCTGCAAGAAAATTAACAGTAAGATAATTTGTACAAATGTTTATCTCTATTAACATAATTGTTTGTAAGAATGGTTAGTACAGGAGTGAGTAGAGAAAGTCGTGTGAGAGTAAGTTAAAACCATTACGTAACACAGCAGTAAAAGTGAGTGAGTGAAGCTTTCTGCGGTCGATGATAAACAAAGAAACAGAAGGGGAGCAATATTGCCCCTGGAAGTACAGCTATTTTACGACAGATTTCTTTCTCTCTCTCACTCCGTGCGCCAGCGTAGAAAAAAATATTTTTATTGCGGCGCTGAAACTCGTGCGGAATTCGAAAATTGCTTGAAGGAACCGTGATATTAGACTTGTGTGTGTGTGGCAGAATCTAAACTACAAGGGTGTATCTGCAAGGAGGCTTGTAATTCCCTCATAAACAACGGATGGCTTTATTAACAGTGATCCTTGATTTTATGGATAAACAAGCCAACATAGTCCATCTGGAACTACTGGTGTTTGCTATATTCTTTAATACCTGTTGCACTTAGGTTTTCCATCCATTGCCACTTGAAACACGCAATTAATGCATTCTTGGGACGTCCCCGGACCGGCCGGGGCACAACAAAGGACGATCGGGGCCAAGCTACTTCAGACACACCACATACTACCATGCCGCGAACAAACAACGGAGCTCAAAGTCGGCTGGCTCGCGCGACTGTTGGCGTATAGATAATTTATGCAAATGTTCACCTAAACTAACACGAAGAAGATGGAATAAGTGTTTGTTAGAATAGTTTGTGCAGGAGTGTGTAGGGAAGGTCATGTGAGTCTAAGACACAAGTTTTCTTAGTACTTTGTTTTATTAAAATACGACACTCTGTGAGACGCAAAGCGGCGAAAACGGAATAAGACAATGTCGGAATGACCGCGTTCCGTTTCATGCAGATTTAGCTGTACCACCTTTTCTTCCTTGAGTGAACAATTGCCATCTCAACCTTCAGTTGTTTCAGCTTCGTTGTTTACTGCCGACGCATGCATTTTGTCTGAATTTGATTAGCAGTACAAACATTTTATGATTTTTATGTGAACCAGAAGCAATGAAATAGTTGTGTACTGTTTAAAGTGATCAGTTTTCAGTGTAGAAGAAGCTTATGGACCTGGTTCTTCTTACTAAACAATCATCACTTCAAAATGGTGAGTTGAAATACTTAAATGTTGTGTTGATTTACTTCATGGCCGATATTCCAAGAGTGCGCAGTTAAAATCTATGTATATTTACTGGATCTCGGGTATTTCCGCATTAAGTTCCCTGTTGCAATAACCAGCCTCAAGTTGTTAAAATTAGGTTCTATAAATCAGTAAGTATATCTGGATTGTAAAGGATCGTGTATGGAATATCTTGGCCTAGTGTGTTTTACTGAATACTATCGTCTGCATTGGCCAACCTAACAAACACGAACGCGCTAAAAATACCAACACTACGTCACGAAATTGGCGATAGGTACCACATTTGTTAAAGAAATCGTTGTTTCTGCGTCACAATTATACGCTATTCATATTCCTGTGATTGGCAACATTCACATGGGCTAGGGGTGTAGGTCAGGAAAGCTCCACGAGTGAAGTTATTACTCTGCACTTTAATTTTGTGTAATCAGCTAAAATAAAACTTCGTCTGTGAAAACGACAACTGAGTATGATGCTGCAAGGTATGTGAAGCAACTGTGAGTAAAGGTAGAAGTGGGGCTTACCTCTACTTCATTTTATTTTAGTTGTAAAATCAACTCTGTTGCTTTTTAGTGTTCCTAAATAACAGAAACAGAAGCGAATCGCTTGCATGGCCGCCTCTAACAGAGGTAGGCATACCAACCTAACGAAAGAAAATGCAGCTAACATCGACTGTCCTACCCTGAATGTAACCAATACTGAATGTAACAACGATACCTATACTAATAGTTCTAACAACGTAAAGATGACATCATTGAACACTGATAATGATACTCCTAATAACCAAACTCACGGAAATCCAAATGAAGTAAAGAAATCTCCCACTAATGAAATTGTGCCAGCTACAAAACCAAGCTACTCCGACATAACTATGTCAACCCCTTCAAAAGAACAGGCAATAGTAATTGAATCTCATGAGGGCATTACCATAAAAGACTACATGCTTGCGCTAGGGAAACTTATTAACCCAAGCAATATACGCTATGTTTCCCGTATATCAAACGGAAGAATATGTGTTTTCCTATCCAGTGAAAAATATGTAGAAGAAATTACCACAAAGCACTCCAAAATTCTCATCAATAATGTCTTATTAGAAATCAGACCCCTACTAACAAAGAACAAAAGAGTAATTCTGTCCAACGTATGTCCAGTTATCCCTAATTACACTATAGAAGAAGAATTAAGCAAACTAGGCATAAGAGTAATGTCAAAAATATCGCCAATCAGAGCTGGTTTATCAATCCCAGGATTTTCTCACATATTAAGCTTTCGAAGACAGATGTTCGTCCACAATGAAGACTTTGACAAGCTTCCCGAAATTCTTCAAATTCAATATGATGGGACGAATTACTTTATTTACCTTTCGTCTGACATTCCTTCCTGCTTTCTTTGTAAAAGTGAGGGACATTTAGCAAAGTTCTGCCCTAAAACCAACCAAATACATGAAAGTGCTCCTGATCTCTCCCATAGCACATCTGATGGAAATCTATATTCTTCTGAATTTCCCATTCTTAACAAAAAATTACCAAAATCAAAATCTATAGATGACGAGAACATATCCATACCTTCATCTCCAGTAAGGGAAAACACCTCCCGATGCACCCAAGATACAAATCCTGTGGACAGACCAGATGAAATTCAAGTTACTCCTAACCTCTCTGAAACAAACACAGAATCTAGTCTCTCTGCACAGATAGAGAGCTCCAAAACTCCTGTTCACATGGAAACCCAACCTCACAGATCTAAAAGACCAATTTCAGTAACCAGCAATGAAACTACCGGGACTGATGAGCAACGAAACCTTCCAATTCAATCTGGTGCAAATAAACAGATTTCTACATCTAAACCTAACCGAACCAAGAGGCCTAAAAAGGAAACACAGACGTCATTAGACGCAGTACTTCAACCAGTAAAACAGGTAATGGAAGCCGAACCAAGTTCCTTTCCAATCAATTATTTACAACTACTAAGTTTCTTTGAGAACACAATAGGAGTTACCGATGTATCCTCAGTTGCAGCTTACTATACAAACGACCTAGAAGGCTTAGCTCGTGCGATTCAAAAACTACACCCTCACTTACCTAATAGTGGCATAAAAAACAGAAGCACGCGCATTGTAAAAAAACTACTTAAGGCTGCAAACAGAACAACGGAATATTCAAGCGATGAATCTTCATATCTTACACAATAATGATCATAAAGCTTCTTGTAAATTTTTTTTTTGTTCTTCTCTATGGCCTCATCAATAATTCAGTGGAATATTAACGGTTTTCAACCACAAATCGAATACTTACAACTTCTAATAAACCGCCACCTGCCTGATGTCATTTGCCTTCAAGAAACAAACTTTAAAAATACTTTTGTTTCCAATTTAAAACAATTTAAAGTATACCACAAAAATCGTACAACCGCCCTTCATGCAAGTGGAGGTGTGGCAACGTACGTAAAACATAACCTCACTACCAGAGAAATCCCACTAATCACAGACTTGGAAGCAGTAGCCATTGTAGTAAATCTGCCCTCGCCAATCTGCATCTGTAATGTCTACATTCCAAACAGCTATGCACTCCATAGTGATGTTTTAATTGACTTAATCCATCAACTACCAAAACCCTTCATATTATTGGGAGATTTCAATAGCCACAACAACTTATGGGGAAGCCGTTATACCGACAGAAGAGGAAAGATAATAGAACGATTACTACACGATTTTGACTTAATTATGCTCAATTCCAAAGAACCAACCCGTTATGACTTAGCTCATGGAACATCAAGCAGTATCGATTTAACAATTTGTTCACCTGAAGTTTATGAATTACTTAATTGGTCTGTCTATTCATGTTTATTGGGTAGTGACCATTCACCAATAACAATTTCTTTGAATAGTTCCAAAAGCACATACACCTTCAGTACTAAGTGGAAATTTCAAAAAGCCAATTGGCCGCTGTATCAACATCTTATTAGAGAAGGCATCCGGCAAAATCCTCCACTCGCTGATCGTTCTTCCGGTGAAATCGATACTATTATTGCTGAAATCACAACATTAATTGTTGCATCTGCAGAAACTAGCGTCCCCCAAACCACAGCATCTAATATTAAGAGATGTGTACCATGGTGGAATGAATCTTGTAAAATTGCTCTTAAGAATAAGCATAGAGCATTTTACAAATATAAGAGACACCCATCCTTGGAAAATAAAATTAATTTTCTGAAGCTTAGATCAAAAGCACGCAAAGTTATAAAGGAAAGTAAAAAACTAAGCTGGTCAACATTTCTATCTTCTTTAAACCACAATACTCCCTCCTCTGTTGTTTGGGACAGAATTAAAAAAATAAGTGGTGTATACAGATCTCCTCATATAACTAGTATCTGGAATGCTGATGAAAATAAAAATTCTAGTTCTTCTACCGACATCGCAAATATTTTCGCAGATACCTTCGCAAGTATATCAAGCGACTCTAACTACAACGAAAAGTTTTGTCAATACAAAACATCTAAACCAGAATCAGGGTTGGCTGCACTATCTGAGGACTATGAAGATTGCTACAACGAAGAATTAAATATCCACGAACTAACGAACGAACTACAGCTATGCACATCAAAAAGTTCAGGGCCTGACAACATACCATATGAACTGTTAAAGCAACTTCCTCTAGAAGGACTTACATATCTTAATGAAATATACAACTTTATCTGGACGAATAAAACATTCCCTAATCAGTGGCGCCTGGCAACAGTTGTTCCGATACCTAAACCCAACAAGGACCTTTACTTTCCACAAAACTTCAGACCTATTGCTCTCACAAATACAATGTGCAAACTAATGGAGAAAATCATTACTCGAAGATTAAAATACACGTTGGAACAAGAGAAATTCTTCACCAAAATTCAAAGCGGCTTTCGCCGTCACCATTCGACCACCGATACCCTAATTACACTCGAAACAGAAATCCTAAATGCATTCTCAAAATCACAGCATCTTTCCATGATACATTTAGACGTAGAAAAAGCATATGACATGGCATATAAACCGCACATTATTAAGACACTGCTGGATTTCAACATCAGAGGAAGAATGATAGCATTTATTTACAATTTTCTTCATAATCGCAGCATCAGGGTAAAAGCCAACGGCATATTCTCCAAAGAAATTAAAATTAAAAATGGAGTTCCTCAGGGCTCCGTGATCAGCGTGACCCTTTTCCTTATAGCCATAAACAATATTGCAACATATATTCACCCACCAGTTAAGGCATGTCTTTATGCTGACGACCTCATAATTTTTTGCCAAGGTAAAAACATAATCACCACTGAAAAACTACTTCAGTCAGCCTTAGATGATCTCCAAGAATGGTCGTCTACTACTGGTTTCAAATTCTCCAGCACCAAAACTAAATGTATCACCTTCACAAAAAGACAAGTTCCTGAACAGGACCTTGAACTATATATCAACGAAGAGAAACTCAACGTAGTTACGACCACAAAAATTCTGGGTGTCATTTTCGATCAAAAACTTTCATGGAAGCCCCATGTTAAAGCCTTAAAAGAAGCTTGCACAAATCGACTCAACATTATCAAAACTCTTGCCGCAAGAAATTGGGGTGCTGATTTATTCACACTTCTCAAAACCTACAAGGCTCTTATTAGATCCAAACTAGACTATGGTGCTATTGTTTACAACTCCGCAAACCGTTCAACTCTCAAAACCCTGAACTCCATTCAGTCTACAGCCCTAAGGTTGGCATTAGGGGCATTTGTCACCAGTCCAATCTTAAGCCTTCAAATGGAAGCAAATGAGCCGCCTCTAAATATTCGCAGAAAATTATTAAGTGTAACATATGCCATAAAGATTGCCTCACATCCATGTCATAAAATGCATAACTATGTTTTTCCACTACAAAAAGCTTGTCAGATGCAAACAGAACGACACAGAAGTCCATTTCACATTAGAATTCTCCAATACTTGAAAGACATAGATTTAACAATTTCTATGATCCAACCCAGCTATATTAATTGCTCCACACCCTACTGGCAGATACAAAGTCCACCAATTGATACCAGTCTTTCATCTCATTTGAAGCTTCAAACTCCTTCTTGTATACTTAAACAAACGTGGAGTTCTTTACTGGATGAACATAACTCTAACACGAAAATTTTCACTGATGGATCAGCATCTAAAGAGGGAAGAGGATGTGCAATTGTGTATCCTGATCAAACAATGCTCTACAGTTTACCTCGCCTGTTTAGCATTTTCTCCTGTGAAGCATTCGCTATTAAGGAAGCGCTTCTATATATAACCAATTCATCCGTTAAAAGTCACTGTACCATATTCACTGATTCCTTAAGTGTACTACTTGCCATACAAAACTCCGAGCCAAACCATGCACTAATCCATGAAATTCGACTTTTGTGTCACAATATAAATAAGACCGATAAAAAGGTATCCTTTGTATGGACTCCCTCTCACGTAGGCATAACAGGCAATGAAACTGCAGATGAAGCTGCAAAAGAGGCAGCTAAACATCCCGTCAGTGATGCCTCGATCGCTTCTCCACATCAAGACATCATCAACGGTACTAAACATATGTACATGCAAAAATGGATACAGACATGGTCATCAGTTAGCAGTAAACTCCATGAAGCTCGCTCAGGCTGTACAAAACCTTTTCTGCATCTCCAAAGACTGAAAAGAAGAGATCAAGTTAACATCACTCGGCTTAGAATTGGACACTCCAAACTAACACACAGTCATCTTCTCACCAAGGACCAACCTCCAAATTGTGCCAACTGTGATATTCCTCTAACCATCCACCACATCCTTATAGATTGCCCACAATACAGCAGATATAGACAGCAAGCCGGCATTTCCAGTCTTCATCATGCAGTCAATACACCGAATATGATCAGCAAGACTCTACAGTTTATGAAGAACATAAAACTTTCAAATTTACTGTAAATGTCAACATAATGTAATATGTGTATGTATAATTGTAAGTTAATATCCACAATGTATTACTATGTATGGTCGTGATAAGACCGTGCTGTCAAAACGACCTTAAATAAATATTTACAAAAAAAAAAAAAAAAAAAAAAAAAACATTCACATGCTTGTGCAGATTTCAGAGTTGCAGCGTTGGCTACATCCAGCAGCAACTGCAGATAATAGAAGGAGCTAGGCCGTGTAATACACGAGCCGAGGCCTCTATTCTATAGGATAACCTTTACATGTTCAGTTTAGGAACTTATAGGTACGATTTTGGAATACGTATATCTTTATATAAATCACTGGACGTGCCATTGTGTTTAGAACACTAACATTAGTTTCTTAAAACTTAGAATTAACTAGCTATAACTTTAATATGTATTAACTTCAACACATCTACAATCAGTATGCCAATGAAAAACACAACATTAATTTTAAACAGCACATAGTTAAAAGGTTTTGAGTACTCAGCTAAAAGTGATGGACAATAATTTGTTATCTCCATCGAAGCTTTAGGGGAGATTATGTGACATTTAACTTGGAACAGAGGAATTATGTGCATTTGAACCTAATTTTTATTTTCACGCGTTTATTTGTAATTATTAATTCAGTGTAATTCTATGCGATCGTGGTTATACTTCTTGTTACCAATAGAGTAAATAGAGGAAGTATTGTATTCCACACAAAAGGTCGATATCGCCATTTGGCCGAAAGTACATACTTTAAGAACCTCTGAATAAAAAAGAGAGGGAAGCATTTTAGAGAAAGCTGTGTGTGTGTATGTGTGTGTGTGTGTGTGAGTGCGCGTGTGTGTGTGCGTGTGTGTATGTGCGTGTGTGTGTGTATGTGTGTGCGCGTGTGTGTGTGCGTGTGTGTGTATGTGTGTGTGTGTGTGTGTGTGTGTGTGTGTGTGTGTGTGTGTACATGCATTTGCAGTGAAATGTTGGTCAAACTATAAGAAATGGCTATTGATTATATTGGTTACATTAGAAGCAAATGCACAAGATCTGTATGAACAGTGTTACAAAAACAGGTTTGAAAGTAACAGTCACGATCTGTTTGTAGCCGTGATTAATCACTGCTCACAAATCAGATATGCAAAGAACAACCTAATTAACAATAATAGTATTGAACAAATTACTGTGAGCTCATCGCCACTTGCCTGTTTTTGTTTTCTATATCTACTGGACACGCCCACACGGAGAAGTGGATGCAAGTTATGTAGATGGCGCCTGACTGACTCTATGGTGAAAGAGACTCTCTCACTCGCTTCTTCTCTTGCTGGAAACGGTAAATAAAACGCAGGAAAGATAACATCATTAACGGAAGAGACAAGGTAAATGCACTGCTCACGAGATGGTTAAAATGGAAATGCAAGGCAGACGGACGGGCGGGCGGACGGGCGAGCCTGAAAATCCGGAGGAGAAGAAGGAGAAGAAAGTATTAGGTAATAAAGGAAATGTTAAAATAGAGCACATGACATCTTAAAGAGAAGGAACAAACTGTGCAGAGGAAATGAGAATGGGAGGAAAAGTAATAAGAGAAAAAGACAACAACCTTCTCGCTTGCTTGCTTGTTGTCTAACGCATCCACATGAATATCTTGTTGTTGGGGACATGCTATAAACATCAGGAAAGTAGAAATGGGGGTAGAACGAAATGCTATACCTTCATACTACCATAAAGAAATTATAAAATAACAGTAATAACGTAGTTACACAGTTATCGCGAGGTCGACGCCGGGCAGTCGGAACCATAAACGTGATAAGCTGCGCGCTCTCGCAGCGTAAACAGCGCTATCGCTAGAGAACTAGAAATTTCTGTGTTTAAGTATCTAGAATGTTTTGGGAAGTCCCTATGGCTATATAAGACGTCGCTCCCGAGAAGCGAGTGAAATATGAGTAAGGAGACAGTATAATATGATTAAAAAAACCATGCCACAAAGCCTTATCCGAGCCAAAGTTACCGTCCGGCCGCATCTGCCGACCATTGACGTCATGAGGGGTGCAATATTGCAGGATGGACGTGGTAAGTGCCCCGGTCGGAGTCACTACTCCGTAACGAGGCTGAGTGCATCCCAGAACAATTCTCTCAACGTAAGAAAATTGGTCTCGAGAGTTGAACCCAGGCGTTTCCGCTTGGTAAACAGCAGCGCCGACCATAGATAAAAATAAAAACCCAGACCATTTTTTATTGTATACGATTATTTGTACTTTCTCTGTAGAGGAACTATTGTATGGAACCCAATTTCGTATTCCAGATTTCAACGGAAATATATGTTTTGAGGCCCTCGGCCCTCTTAATTTAAAAAAAAAAAAAAAAAAACATTTTTAGAAAAAGTTCCGCGCGCGCGCGCGCGTGTGTCTATCTGTTTCTGAACAACATAACTCAAAAACGAAAAGTCGGTTAAAAACCAAAGTTGGTATTCAAGCTTAACATCTTTTAAGGATGCGACACGAAGGTTTTAATGAGAGTAGCTGCACCATAAATTACCCTTTAGGTACACGGAATATTTTTTGAAAATTTTGATTTTCTCAAAAATGACTCTAGTAATTTTGGTTAAAAGACCATATTTTTAAGACAAATGAAATGCATATTTCGAATTTTGTGGCTATAGCCCATGTAGTTTACTGTGGATGACTTTTGCATGACTGGTAAACCGTAAGCGATAGACAAAATCTTAGTATAGAAAAATGTAGATTTTGTTAAAACACACAATTTATGTACAAATGGGTTTTCTTCCTGTTTGTGAGAACCTAATGATGAGCCCTATGGAATTGTACCAGGGATTGAGCGCATGCGCACAACTCCAAGATAAGCAGAGTGTGTACTTATATTATGAAGGCATGCACGTTACCAGCTCAGCAAATTCATTTGGTATCTTGCGAAGCGTGAAAACAAAGAAGCAGCAACCGCCGCGCACCCTCCTAGCATCTTCCAAGGAAATGAACCATACACCGAATTAGCAGCTCACTATCCCGTAATTTGCTATCTGCCTCTTTTCCTCCGTTATTTACCTTCCTTCCTTCATAACGTTTTCCCCCTGCACCCTCGTACCTACTTCATAACCAGGCTGTTGTGGAGGTAAAACTGATTTTGATCACGCTTGCGGTTCTACCTTAGTGCCTCATATAGGCTGTGAGAAAGTCTAACGTCTGGATTTCCATCACTGCAGCAAACGCGACAATTTCGACCGATCCCACTTCTGACACCAGCTAACAAAATAACAAAATCATTTATCACAATGAGGCAGAATATTATAAGACCCCAAAAGAAAAAATTTATGTAAATATTTATTGAAAATGTAATTTATTTTTGGTGTTGATACGAGTTAGTTGAGTAACGAAAACGTGTTGCTATTGTTCATTGTTACAAAAAGTTAAGTTTGTTTAAAGACGTCATAAATGTTAAGTTCCATATTTAAATTTCATATATGTGTATAAATAAAAGAACTATATATGTTCAGTATTAAAAGCTTCCCCAACAATACGGGAACTATTTGATGAACGCATACGCGGATGTACACAAAAGCAAGGTAGCATCATGTGAAGTGGCGCTGGGATCGTTAATAGCGTCTCTGTGTTTGAGACGAGAAGACCTGCTTTTATAGCGCGCGTGCATGTGAGTAGAAAATTGACTAAACTTTCATGAAGCTTTTGTTCTAAAGTTGTTGAAAAACTGGAAAGACTATCAATGTAATATTAATTGGTGCGACGAAGGATAATTGTAAAGACGAGAAAAAGTGTTAATAAAATAATATATTATAGTGAAGTAACATTGAGTGTTTATTCAGTCCATCTAGTACCACGCCCTGAGAGAAATAATAGTCTCATTGCTCAATCCGAAGCAATATTTTATAAAACAGCACCAACAAGTACACAGTTCTCGTCTGCTGACATTAACACGGTCTACATTATGTTGCAAATCACAACTGTTTTCTTCTCGTAACCTTGACCCACCTTTCTTCACTTTCTCTGTTTCACACTATTCTTACACATGGAAAATGGTTCTTTTGGAATGTTAAAATCAGTACATAATTTACTTCAAACATTATGTTAGAAGGCTAATGATTTTTAAGGGGAGGCATCTGTGAAAATGATAAAAATCCACAATTTTTGTCACAATGATGTGAAAATTTGTATGTATGTGTGCCAAAGCATAACTTTTTTTGCTGCAATTTTAGGGTAGTAAAGCAAACGCTTCTTATAAAATATTATTTGTTCTAAGTAAACTAAACTCTGGCCATATGTTTCCCTAGATTGTCTACAAAACCTAGTATTTTTATTTGGCTATGTCAAACAGTTTTGGAGAAAAAAAAATATTGAATACCTCAATGTCCATTTTTTTTTCAAATTATTAATAATTTTCAAAATAAAAATTCGATAACAATTAAACTACTCCATCTAGAGCATTTAAAATACCAAGTTTTATGAAGCAACTATCTAAAAACGTGTGCAAAATTTAAAAGAAATCTATTAAGAACTGTATGAGAAGATGCATTTTGAAGATTGAAAAATGTGAAAAAATAGAAAGCAGAGAAAAATGACTGAAGTTTTAAGTATATGACAACATACATACGCCATGGCCATTTAAATCATGGCGCAACGGCCTTTTAAATGGTGATGAGGAGTAAACGACGGTAGATTCTGAAAGTACATGGTACAGACATAATTTTAAGGCAAAAAACGAAAAATCGCATTTTTCGTCATTTTTGTCCAAATTTCACCGATGTGAAAATAAGTGTTAATAAGTTGTTGAAAATATTCATTGAAATAATATTGATTGCTTCATATTGTATGAAATAGATCCGTATACTCCCTGTGGCAACAGTAATAGAATCTCATAGCTCTGAGACTGATGTTAGGCCGCGAGTAAGAAAACACGTGCATTCCAATAGCTAAATTATTATTCACAAAAGAAAAGAAATATTATTCCAAAGAGCACTTCTACTGGTAAATCGTAAGAGATAGATCAAATTTGCAGTACTAAAGCTTTTCTCAAAGAGATGATTGTTGATCTTTTGGCGATGCAAAGAGAATGGAATTTCTAAGCTTTAAAATATTTGACTATCACTCAAAGTCTACCGTATTCTAATACTCCCCTTGTACCTACAAGGAAATCAGCAATAAGGTTTTTTTTACGTCCTTGAAATGTTGGTCCATTACTACGAGCGCTGGCAGTTATTTAAATGGTTCAATTCTCTAAAAGGAAGTGAATGGAGTATAAGGTTTCTCATGGCCGTATCAAAGTCGTAAAATGGCGCCTGTCCACAAATCATGTGAGGTAATCGAATGTTGGAATATCCCAACCTGTTTGTGAGCACACTTCTGGACCAATTTGGGATGCTGGAAAGTAGATTTATGGTGAGGTTTGTGTAATCAGAAGATGGATGGATATATGTGCGTATTGGGCACAGTCACGCTCTCACCTGAGTTATGGAAGGCGTGTAGGTATCTACTGAAAAATGCGCTAACAACATAATTTGTGCCCTGCCCAAACAATAAAGGAACCAACCACACTCACATGGCTTTCTCTACTCGCCCTTCTACAAACACTTATTTCTCTATCTACTTCTTGTTATAGGTACATTTCTACAAATTATCTTATTGCTTATTTCCTTGTAGGTACAAAGGGAATATTAGAATACAGTAGGCTTTGTGCAATAGTCAAATGTTTTAAAGCTTTGAGATCCCGTTCTCTTTGCACGATTAACATATAAAAAAATGAATAACGCTGTTGCATTTCGCTAAAGTTCTAAGTTTTCTGAAACTCACACATAACAAGGAATATCTCCGAAATGGTTCACACTACAAGAAAATTAATTTGGACATAAATTGTGTGCTTTAGCGAGATCTACATTTCTTATACAGTAAGATTTTGTCTATCTCATACGATTTACGAGTTATTCAAAAGTCATCCAGAGCAAACAGGACTACATAGGCTATAGCCAGAAAATTCAAGATATACATTTCATTTATCATCAAAATATCTCAAAGATATGGCATTTTAATCAAAATCGTTAGTCATTTTCAAGAAAATTAAAATTTTCGAAAAATTTTCCATGTAAAGGGTAGTTTAGGGTTTGGCTATTTTCTTGAAAATCTTCGTGTCGCATCCTTGAAAGACATTAAACTTAAATACCAACTTTGGGTTTTAAGCGACTTTTCGTCTTTTAGTTATACTGTCCACACACACACAGACACACACACACACACACACACACACACACACACACAGTCACACTCACACACACACAGGGAGATTTTTCTAAAAATGCTTTTTTTTGGATTGAGAGTGTCTCAAAACATATATTTCCGGTGAAACCTCGACATCGAAGTTTTGGTTGGAATACAATACGTCCTTCTACATATCAGTAGGGAAAGTAAAAATGGTGTAGGTACTGAAGATTCAGTGCTCAGTAGGTTAAGTGAGAAAGGGACGTAGCACAAACTCCAGAGTAAGGCTTCTTGGAATGGTCTAGGGAAGAGACACCTTATGGAAGTAGGCGATCTCTGTCTCTCTCTCTACCGTGACAAAAGCACCAATGTCCGCTTCTTTACACGGTTCATCGATTTCGTGAGGTTCCCGACGACCAACGTAATACAAGACATGCCTGTGTGGGTGACATTCTTTCAGTCGCATTGTAGTTCACTGTTTCCCACGCAGGCAACTCGAGCGGCAGCTTCTAGCAAAGCCACATTTACTACCACTACAAACTAGAAAATGCAGCAATAATCTTAATATTATCACAAAATCCAGTGCGATTACTTTTTCTAACTATATTTTCTTCCAAAATATTTGCACGAATACTTACATAGTTCTTTTTTACTTACATTAACATAGTGTACAGTCTTTCGTGTCATTACAACTCACAACTGTTACCTTCTCGTAACCTTGACACACTCCTTTCTGTGTTTCTTCACTTTCTCTGGCTCTCAAACAACTGACTTTGACGATACAAACAGTCAATACTCATTAACTGCTTTAAAATCATACTTTACGTAACCACGACACACAACACACACGCAAACACACACACACACACACACACACACACACACACAGACCCACATACACATACACATTCACATACATACGTGCATACGCACATACCTTTTCCAAAAATGCTCTTTTTTTATTTAAGGGGCCTCAAAACATATATTTCCGGTGAAATCTCGATATCGGATTATAGAGTGGAATACACTACTTCCTCTATTTAATATACGTAGCAGAGAAAGTGAAAATCATTACCGGAATAAATCACCCTAACCGAGATTCGAATTCGGTACATATTGACTGTAAGGAGAGCACGCTAACCCCACACCACAGGGGCGATCGAAGACCTAGTGTCGTTTCTGAATACAAATCCCTGAGGTTGGTAAACTGCATGTTGTGAACAGATCCGTAACTTAGGGAGTTTACTGGAGTTAGTCTGTTTCATGCAACATAACCTAAAAATAGCCTGAACTAATGAAAAACGAACATGTCACGAATACTAATATTACATGTAGTTCTTTACCTAAACCATCCAAAGATCAACAGCAGATATAATATGCTCTACCGGGTGAGAGGTTGAATCTAAACCATTCTCGAATCACCTTCATATGTATCAACATTCAATGATTGCGGTCTTTGTCTCGATGTTTGGACATTCTTGTGAGCTCTTCCAGGTAGCGTGCCTAAGCCAAGGAGTTTATCTGTTTTCTAGCACAGCAGTGGTTATTCTCATTCTTGTTTAAAGAGGCTAATGAAGGAATATACATTTACCCCTAGATCTTATCTTTAAAAGGTATTTTGGTCTTGAGTCAATAAATAAAGAAGTATTTGTGTGCCAGAAGATGATTGCCTCACAGCTGGAGTAGAAACCACCACCTCTTTTTTCGAGAATGTTGGTGCTTTTTCAATGTAATGCAGGAAGCATGATTTATGGAGCAGCTTCCACCTCCCTAATTAAGCCATCTATATGAACAGTTCTCCTGTGTATTGTACCAACTTAAGAGATTTGTTCACACTGCCGCGACAACAGAAGTTGGCAGCGAAACAGTGGCGGTTCAGGGCGCAATGGCCGACAGCCAAAGTTTCAACAATATAGCACGACATGCATTTGGGGAAAGCAATGTTGGTACAGTATTCCTGCCACATAAGGATGCCCAGCACATACACACATACTCAGGCACATATACATACACACACACATACACACACGCACACACACATACACACACACACATACACACACATACATACACATACACACACACACTTACACACAGGCGCACACACATACACACACACTTACACACAGGCACACACTCATACACACACGCACACACACATACACACACGCACACACACATACACACACGCACACACATACACACACACTTACACACAGGCACACACTCATACACACACGCACACACACATACACACACGCACACACATACACACACGCACACACACATACATACACACACGCACACACATACATACACAAACACATACACACACACTTACACACAGGCCCACACACATACACACACGCACACACACATACATACACACACTTACACACAGGCGCACATACATACACACACGCACACACATACATACACACTTACACATACGCACACACATACATACACACAGGCGTACACACATACACACACGCACACACACATACACACACTTACACACAGGCGCACACACATACACACACGCACACACACATACACACACACTTACACACAGGCGCACACACATACACACACACTTACACACAGGCGCACACACATACACACACACTTACACACAGGCGTACACACATACACACACGCACACACATACACACACGCACACACATACATACACACTTACACACAGGCGTACACACATACACACACGCACACACACATACACACACTTACACACAGGCGCACACACATACACACAAACACACATATACACACACACTTACACACTCACACACAAACACACATATACACACACACTTACACACAGGCGCATACACATACACATACACACACATACACACACACATACACACATACATACCTACACAAGAAACGTATAGCTTTGTAACTTCAATGCATCTCTCCCGAAAACAATTCGGAATAAAAAGTCTCATATATAGTATCACATGATTTTCTGTCCTCAGTCATCTAAAATTATATTTATAAAAGTTATGTACTACTACTTCTACCACATAATTATCAGATAGAGAAAAAATGGAAATCCACTTTGGAAAAAAAATTAATATAAAAACGTTTTAGAAAAGGATCCGTCTGTGTGTGTGTGTGCGTGTGCGTGTGTGTGTGTGTGCGCGTGTGTGTGTGTGTCAGTCTGTAAAGAGCATAACTTAAAAATGAAAAGTCGGTTAAAAATCAAAGTTGGTATTTAAGTTTAATGTATTTAAAGGAAGCGACAGAAAGATTTTGAGGAAAATTGCTCCAATCTACACTAACCTTTACATCGAAAATTTATCGAAAATATTCATTTTCTGGAACATGGTTCTAACGATTTTAATTAAAATACCATGTGCTTAAGATATGTTTATGACATGAAATGTATATTTTGAATTTTAAACTTTCGTCAAATGGAAGATCGTGAGAGCTGGATCTCAAAGGTCAAAAAGATTTGACTATCACTCAAAGCCTACTGTATTTCCATATTCCCCTTGTAGCTACAAGGAAATAAGTAATTAGATAATTTCTGCAAATGTTTATCTCAACTAACACGAAGAAGATATAAGAATACAATTTTGTAAGAATGGTTAGTACAAGAGTAGAGAAAGTCATGTGAGTGCAACACATTTTTTCAAAGAATTCCGTGCTAGTGGTGGTTTGAGTTGGGAATTTTCGTCTGAGAACGTTGGAACATACATCTATTTATTTTGCCTTCAGGAGCCTCAAAACATGTATTTCCTATGATATTTCGGTAGGTACTGAAATTTGGCGTGTTATACAATACTTCCCCTACATACTGTAAATAGGGGCCGCCACTGCACGGCTGTAAGCGTGTGTTGTGGTCAGCGCCTGATATTCCTAACCGTAAACTAAAGTAAACATGGTGGAAGTTAACATAAAAACGTTGCCAAAGTCGCTCACGAGGAAGGATTTACCGCACTATTTCACGGCAGGCACACGTACGTAGTAACTACAAAAAGCTAATCTTCTCGCTCGTCTGCCTGCCATTAAAATATCTAGCATACATACATACATACAGGTCTGCGAGTTTATGCTCTAACTGACTGCACTACCTAAATAAAACAAAATAGCTTCAGACGGCTCCTGCCAAAGGTTTACTTCATGCGCAACAGCATGTTGGGACGCCTATAGAGTTAATCAAATTAGTTAAAAATCTGATATGTTGCACTCACATGACTTTCTCTACTCTTGTACTAACTCTTATTCCTATATCTTCTTCGTGTTAGTTGAGATAAACATTTGTACAAATTATCTTACTGCTTATTCCCTTATAGGTACAAGGGGAATATTAGAATACAGTAAGATTTGTGCGATAGACAAATCTTTTAAAGCTTTGAGATTCCGTTCTCTTTGCACGCTTAATATATAAAAAATGAACAACGATGTTCCATATCACGAAAGTTTTAAGTTCTCCGAAACTGCCACACATAACAAGGAATATCTCCGAAATGGTTCACCCTACAAGAAAATTTATTGAGACATAAATTGTGTATTTTAGCAAGATCTACATTTTTGTACAGTAAAATTTCATGTATCTCTTACGGTTTACCAGTTATGCAAAAGTCATCCAGAATAAACAGGGCTACATAGGCTATAGCCAGAAAGTTCAAGGTATACATTTCATTTGTCATAAAAATATCTCAAACATATGACATTTTAATCAAAATCGTTAGAGCCATTTTCAAGAAAATCAAAATTTTCGAAAAATTTTCCATGTAAAGGCTAGTTTAGGGTGGGACTATTTTCTTCAAAATCTTCGTGTCACTCCTTGAAAGACATTAAACTTAAATACCAACTTTGGTATTTAACTGACTTTTCGTTTTAGAGTTATGCTGTCCACAGACTGACAGACTGACACACAGACAGACACACACACATACACACACACACACACACACACACATACACACACATGCGCGCGCGTGAGCCTTTTTCTAAAAATGCTTTTTTGATTCAGGGTGTCAACAACATATGTTTCCGGTGAAATCTCGACATCGAATTTTTTTTGTGGAATACAATACTTCCCCTACTTACCAGTAGAGAAGGTAAAAATACCGAAAATTATGTAATTCACGTAAAGAGCTAAAAATATATTTTCTATCTACTACATTATGTCCAAATAAATTTTGTTGTAGAATGAACCATTTCGGAGATATTCCCTGTTACTTGTGCCAGGGAAACTTAAAACTTTCGAGAAATGGAACATCGTTATTCATTTTTTTATATGTTAATCGTGCAAACAGAACGGGATCCCAAAGCTTTAAAAGATTTGACTATCGCACGAAGTCTACTGTATTCTAATATTCCCTTTGTACCTACAAGGGAATAAAGAATAAGTTAATTTGTACAAATGTTTATCTCAACTAACACGAAGAAGATATAGGAATAAGAGTTTCTAAGAATGGTTAGTACAAGAGTAGAGAAAGTCATGTGAGTGCAACACATCAGATTTTTACCGTTTAGATTTTGAGAGGGTGTTCTCAGAATATTTGACACCCATCACGACAGTACATCTTGTATCGTCAGAACGTGTAGTTAGTTCCTTGTAGTGAATGAGTGTTTTTACTAAACACTAATTAACAGCTTGGCTTACATTCAGTAGAAATGTTTCAACTATAATAATCATCATCGCCATAACTTCCCTACAAACCTGTTTCAAAGCCGATTACTAAAATGCTGCCTAATTAACAGACAGACAGATGTATGACGTAGCGAGCGAGACAGGATTTGCTTTTTGAGCGCGTATTGAATCTGCAGAGTTGCTGCCAACATAACGCAGTTCCACTGTGCGTATGGCACACATGAGACAACGTGGCCAAATGTAGCGCCTCTTGTCAAATTAAACTAAACAACAGAAATTCTCATGTGTTACACTCACATAACTTCCTCCACTCTTTCACAAACACTTATTGCTATTACTAATTCGTGTTAATAGATATAAACATTTGTATTAATTATCTTATTGTTTATTTTTATATGTGCAAGGGGAATATGCGAATATAAAGACATAAAAAAGTGAATAACGACCTTCCATTTGAGAAAAGTACAAGTTTTGCATAACTCACACAAATAAGGAATATCCCCGAAATGGTTCACTCCACAAAAGGTTGCATTTGGACATATATTGTTTGTTTTAGCAAGATCTACATATTTTTTCTAATCTTGAAGATCTTGCTGACTTTCTTAGAGAATTCATTTCCATCGACATAAGTTTTGATTCTAAATTGTTGTTAAATTTCCATGTTTCAACTCCATATGTGACAATATTTTTCACTGTTGTGTTATATGTATATTTGCAATTGTTAGTATTGTAGCAAAGTAACAAATTCAGTCCAGCTACTTTTCTATCACTTTATTGTTGTCTAAATTCCTAATTCAAAACTAAAGATTAACCAACCGGAATTATAGAATGGGGCTCTTTCTTTATTTTTGTAAAGCAATCTTCGTATAAGTTATATACCCACATAACCTAGAATAAGTATTAAATCATAACCTGAGCCAATTTTCCACAATTACGCGATTCGTTCTTGCCATTTATTCCTTTCCCATGACAAACTCGCAAGTAAAGTTATTATACTTAGACTAGATTTTTTCCATAGGGTTTGTTAAATAGACTACATTCCAGATTAGAAGCATTTTACGATTTTATATGCCTAAACCTTACTCTGAAAATGATTGATTTACCATATAAAATGGCTAAGTTGGCAACACTGTGACAAGGTGCCAAATAGATCGTCCGTCTCTTTCACTTAAGATCTTTGATGATGTTTGTAATTGGAAACAGAAGACGCAAATAAAGAAGAGGGCAGAGAGAGAGAGAGAGAGAGAGAGAGAGAGAGGGCAGAGAGAGAGAGAGAGAGTGTGTGTGTGTAAAGTATACCCTGACAGCCAGTGATATCACCGGCGACACAGAACATGTACTATTAAAAACGTGTCTCTTCTTTTTGTATGGAAATGTGATCATATGTCCACACACGTAGGTAACTCTATCCAGTGTACAACACAGCTAACCACCTGCAAAAACAGATGCGCTCGAGCTGATAAAAACATCAATGTGTTGCAAGAGATTTATAACAACTACTGTTTTGGCTTATAGTTTACGAAATAATATGTAGTATCAACCACTACCACTACCACCGCCACCGCCACCGCCGCCACCGCCACCGCCACCGCCACCGCCACCGCCACCACTACCGCCACCACCACCACTACCACTACCACCGACACCGCCACCGCCGCCACCGCCACCGCCACCACCACCACTACCACTACCACCGACACCACCACCACTACCACCACCACCACTACCACCGACACCACCACCACTACCACCGACACCGCCACCGCCACCACTACCGCCACCACCACCACCACTACCACTACCACCGACACCACCACCGCCGCCACCACCACTACCACTACCACCGACACCACCACCACCACCACTACCACCGACACCACCACCACTACCGCTACCACCGACACCACCACCACTACCACCGACACCGCCACCGCCACCACTACCGCCACCACCACCACTACCACTACCACCGACACCACCACCACCACCACTACCACCGACACCACCACCACTACCACTACCACCGACACCACCACCACCACCACTACCACCGACACCACCACCACTACCACCGACACCGCCACCGCCACCACCACCACTACCACCACCACCACCACTACCACTACCACCGACACCACCACCGCCGCCACCACCACTACCACTACCACCGACACCACCACCACCACCACTACCACCGCCGCCACCACCACTACCACTACCACCGACACCACCACCACCACCACTACCACCGACACCACCACCACTACCACCGACACCGCCACCGCCACCACTACCGCCACCACCACCACCACTACCACTACCACCGACACCACCACCGCCGCCACCACCACTACCACTACCACCGACACCACCACCACCACCACTACCACCGACACCACCACCACTACCACCGCCACCGCCACCGCCACCACTACCGCCACCACCACCACTACCACTACCACCGACACCACCACCGCCGCCACCACCACTACCACTACCACCGCCACCGCCACCGCCGCCACCGCCACCGCCACCGCCACCACTACCGCCACCACCACCACTACCACTACCACCGACACCGCCACCGCCGCCACCGCCACCGCCACCGCCACCACTACCGCCACCACCACCACCACCACCACCACCACCACTACCACTACCACCGACACCACCACCACCACTACCACCACTACCACCACTACCACTACCACCGCCACCGCCACCGCCGCCACCGCCACCGCCACCGCCACCACTACCACTACCACCGACACCGACACCGCCACCGCCACCGCCACCGCCACCACTACCGCCACTACCACCGACACCGACACCGCCACCGCCACCGCCACCGCCACCACCACCACTACCACCGACACCACCACCACTACCACTACCACCACCACTACCACTACCACCACCACTACCACCGACACCACCACTACCACTACCACCGACACCGCCACCGCCACCACTACCGCCACCACCACCACCACCACCACCACCACTACCACCGACACCACCACCACCACCACCACCACCACTACCACTACCACCGACACCACCACCACCACCACCACTACCACTACCACCGACACCACCACCACCGCCACCGCCACCGCCACCACTACCGCCACCACCACCACTACCACCGACACCGCCACCGCCGCCACCGCCACCGCCACCGCCACCACCGCCACCGCCGCCGCCACCACCACCGCCACCGCCACCGCCACCGCCGACGCCACAACCACCGCCACCGCCGCCACCGCCGCCTCCACCACCACCACCGCCGCCACCACCACCGCCGCCACCACCGCCGCCACCACCACCGCCGCCACCACCGCCACCGCCACCACCACCACCAACCATGAATCCAACTCTGGACCTTTAAGTTACGAAGCGAGAACACTAAGTACACAGACACATTGCCATCTACCAAGGCCATCCTCTGCGTACGCTTGGTTCTCTGTGAATTGTAGGTAAATTTTGTTTTGTTAAGTTTAACTCTAGTCAGGTTGCATGCATTTGCTTACATGATCAGAAGGCCATTGTTTTTTCGTCTTAGCGACAGTTTCGCGGCAAGTTGTTTTGCTGGTTTTTAGTGTTTTGAATGCTGTTTGGAGTGTATTTACACAATGTAACGTTATGAAATAAAATGCGAAGAGTGAAGAAGTGTGAACAGCTAAATTTCCTGCTAATCAACTCTTGAAAATGTCAGTCAAATCGAAATAATCAAAAAGTAAATCAATCTAACCTACAACCTGGTCGGAGTGCAAGTTCTAAAAAAACACAGGTTAGTGATAACTATGTACAATTTAAACCTAGTTTATTTATTGCAGTGGTAACTAAATAACCAATGTGACATGATTGCGCTTGGGCGTAAGTGCTTTAGCTATGAGCCATCCCAATCGGACATATGTATGCCAAAATTACACGCGTAACTGCCAATAGGTAACTCGTGTGTAGTCATTGCTTTTGTAACCCTAATTGGGTAACTAGTAACTTTGTAATGCTCACTTTTGTAACTGTTATTGACTATCTAACTACTTTGTATTCATAACTTCCGTAACTGTTAATTGATTGACTAGTTAATTTGCATTTCTTACTTTTGAAGCCGTTATTGGATAACTAGTTACTTTGTGCCCGTTACTTTTGTTACCGTGAAATATTGTATAACCACTTACTTTTGTAACCGTTAAATATTGTATAACCAGTTACTTCTGTAACCGTTAGATATTGTATAACCAGTTACTATGTGCCCGTTACTTTTGTAACCGTTATTGGGTAACTAGTTACTTTGTGCCCGTTACTTTTGTAACCGTTATTGAATTAGCAGTTACTTTGTATGCGTTACTTTCGTAACTGTTATTGGGTAACTAGTTACTCTGTATCCGTTACTTTTGTAACCGTTATTGGATAACCAGTTACTTTGTAGCCGTTACTTTTGTAACTGTTATTGTGTTACTAGTTGCAGTCAGTCCATTACTTAAGTAACTGTTACTTTAAGGTAACCACTATTATTTTCTGCCCCTCTACATTGTAAGTATTTTTGAACTAAATTTTTACTGCCGTATTGTTGGAAGTAAACAATTGCGTGTGTGGCTTGATTCAGCTTGTAGTATAAGATTTTGGATTCCCTGTGATTTTGTGTATATATAGCAGAAGTTCCAATCAATATCGATCAGAAGGACGAACTGTGCAATGTCTGCAACATTGTAATCAAAGTTGCCCCTTGCTATCATTAAGTGTGTCGTACGAAATTAGCATATCCGGCTGGGTGTGTATAAAACCGTCTTGTGATTCAGGCACACACACATTTCCCTGCTACGGGGGAGGGGAGGGGAGGGCGCTCTCCCCCCCCCCCCCCTCTCTCTCTCCAATAAGGAAGCAGCCTACATAAACGCGACCTTTAATCGCAATAGAGGCAGACAGTGTTGTGAGATAAGGAGCTTGCAGCGCTGAATGCCAACCTAACAATGCTACAGAATAACGAACACCGCGCAACTTTCTTACAGGGTTATCACTTCCATTCATTACATTCAACACAAATTTCTTTTCACTTGTATCTCCAAACGAGCACTGTCTCAAAATTTGTTCTTCTCTTGCGAATTTCTGGCTTTGCGTAAGAAAACGTCAGTGCTCCGAATACGTTAAAGGTCTTGTGTGCACTTTCACAACTTACCTTCGCACTTATTATGGTTTATTACTTTCAAGTACATAGCAGGTCAGGTTTTTACATACTACCCAAAAATTGTATATCGAAAATACATGACTACAGGCCCCTAGAAATAAAAAAGGTTCTGTTCACCTTCTCTACTTCAGTATAGAATTATACTCAACCCAAAAATTCGATAACGAGATTTCACCGTCAATACATCATGAAACCAGGGACAACGTCGGGTATTTCACCTAGTAACAAAGAAACACAAGACTATTGGACAAGTACAACCTAAGTCTAAATGTTGTAGTGATAAATCATCAAACCACGGACAACGTCGGGTATTTCACCTAGTAACAAAGAAACACAAGACTATTGGACAAGTACAACCTAAGTCTAAATGTTGTAGTGATAAATCATCAAACCAAGGACAACGTCGGGTATTTCACCTAGTAACAAAGAAACACAAGACTATTGGACAAGTACAACCTAAGTCTAAATGTTGTAGTGATAAATCATCAAACCACGGACAACGTCGGGTATTTCACCTAGTAACAAAGAAACACAAGACTATTGGACAAGTACAACCTAAGTCTAAATCTTGTAGTGATAAATCATCAAACCACGGATAACGTCGGGTGTTTCACCTAGTAACAAAGAAACACAAGACTACTGGACAGGTACAACCTAAGTCTAAATGTTGTAGTGATAATTTTGATAAATCATCAAACCACGGACAACGCCGGGTATTTCACCTACTAACAAAGAAACACAAGACTATTGAACAAGTACAACCTAAGTCTAAATGTTGTAGTGATAAATCATCAAACCACGGACAACGCCGGGTATTTCAGCTAGTAACAAAGAAACACATGACTATTGGACAAGTACAACCAAGTCTAAATGTTGTAGTGATAAATCATCAAACCACGGGCAATGCCGGGCAATTCAGCTAGTAACAAAGAAACACATGACTATTGGACAAGTACAACCAAGTCTAAATGTTGTAGTGATAAATCATCAAACCACGGGCAATGCCGGGCAATTCAGCTAGTAACAAAGAAACACAAGGCTATTGGACAAGTACAACCTAAGTCTAAATGTTGTAGTGATAAATCATCAAACCACGGACAACGTCGGGTATTTCAGCTAGTAACAAAGAAACACAAGACTATTGGACAAGTACAACCTAAGTCTAAATGTTGTAGTGATAAATCATCAAACCACGGACAACGCCGGGTATTTCAGCTAGTAACAAAGAAACACATGACTATTGGACAAGTACAACCAAGTCTAAATGTTGTAGTGATAAATCATCAAACCACGGACAACGCCGGGTATTTCAGCTAGTAACAAAGAAACACATGACTATTGGACAAGTACAACCAAGTCTAAATGTTGTAGTGATAAATCATCAAACCACGGACAACGCCGGGTATTTCAGCTAGTAACAAAGAAACACATGACTATTGGACAAGTACAACCAAGTCTAAATGTTGTAGTGATAAATCATCAAACCACGGGCAATGCCGGGCAATTCAGCTAGTAACAAAGAAACACAAGGCTATTGGACAAGTACAACCTAAGTCTAAATGTTGTAGTGATAAATCATCAAACCACGGACAACGTCGGGTATTTCAGCTAGTAACAAAGAAACACAAGACTATTGGACAAGTACAACCTAAGTCTAAATGTTGTAGTGATAAATCATCAAACCACGGACAACGTCGGGTATTTCAGCTAGTAACAAAGAAACACAAGACTATTGGACAAGTACAACCAAGTCTAAATGTTGTAGTGATAAATCATCAAACCACGGGCAATGCCGGGCAATTCAGCTAGTAACAAAGAAACACAAGGCTATTGGACAAGTACAACCTAAGTCTAAATCTTGTAGTGATAAATCATCAAACCACGGACAACGTCGGGTATTTCAGCTAGTAACAAAGAAACACAAGACTATTGGACAAGTACAACCTAAGTGTAAATGTTGTAGTGATAAATCATCAAACCACGGGTAACGTCGGGTATTTCAGCTAGTAACAAAGAAACACAAGACTATTGGACAAGTACAACCTAAGTCTAAATGTTGTAGTGATAAATCATCAAACCACGGACAACGCCGGGTATGATAAAACCGTTTTTACAAATGTTTATCTCGATTACGTTTCTAAGAATATGTAAATAAGTATGACATGGGGTTTTCCTCTTTGCAGAGGCATTTTTGACGTAAATCGTAAGCAAGAAAGTAGTTTTGATGAGGCAGAAGACGGTTCACGTTATAGACGTAAATTAACTCCTCTTTGAAGTTACTTTGCGCTACTTATCCTTTTATTAAGGGCAGGGAATAGCTTTTCCTGACTGTGTAAACGGCTGTACAATTACGGCTGTCTGTGCGCAAGTTTCCAAGACTAACAGTATAAATTGAACTTGTGAACTTATAACGACCTCCTTCAAAGCAGACTACATTTGCATGTATTCCATTGTCAGTGTGTAGACAGCAGTCTCGTTTTCGAATAACTTTTGACATGCACCTTGAGTGAGCAATACTTTTATAGGAATTTTTTATCTGTATTGCGTAGTTACTGCATGCAGGGGAAGTATTGTGTTGCACAAAAGAGTTCCATGCGCTGATTTCACGGGAAATATACGATGTAAGATTTCCGAATAGAAAAAGAAACCTTTAAGAAAAAGGTCGCATCTGTGTGTATGTGGGTGAGTGTATCTGTGCGTGTGTCTGTCTGTGAAGAGCATTACTCAAAAACGATACGTTAGTTAAATACCAAACTTGCTATCTGCTCTCAGAGCGCCTTTATATACATATATTTTTCAAAGTGTTTTTCTCTTCTCAAAAATGACCCAGCGATGTTGATCAAAATACCACATGTTCAAAGATATTTGTCGTGAAAATATTATCGCAAGCGGCTGCGGGGAAAAGAGAATCAAGTGTTAGATACCTCACACCACTATACCACTATGCGATAATGGGTAGCTAACAACTAAAACTGTTCTACAGAAGCATAGAAGCACAGGAACCTCTCTACGATACAGGTCGAGAAATTTCCGTTTCTAGAAAAATCGCCGGTAATTGAGAGACTATATAAGTGAAGAGATAGCAGAACTGCGAGAATTAGTTGTGTGCAATTGAGCAGTGTTTGTGTCAAAGGTTGATACTACAGAACAGCTTCAACAATAAGGGAAAATATAAATTAATTGCTCTTATCATTTTCACATCTTTAATACGTGAACTTTTATGAAAGTCGTTAGTTTTTTTAAATGTCCTTTCTCTGAAAGTGCTTTTCTTAGATTACCCGCTCTACCTATGATAACCTTAGTTTCTTATTTGTACATGTCTGCGTGGGCCTATGTGTGTATGTGTGTTTGTGCGTGTCTGATTGTGTATGTCTGCGTACATGTGTATGTGTTTATCTGTGAGTGTCTGTGTGTATGTGTTTATCTGTGAGTGTATGTGTGTCTGTGTGTATGTGTTTATCTGTGAGTGTGTGTGTGTCTGTATGTATGTGTTTATCTGTGAGTGTATGTGTGTCTGTGTGTATGTGTTTATCTGTGAGTGTATGTGTGTCTGTGTGTATGTGTTTATCTGTGAGTGTATGTGTGTCTGTATGTATGTGTTTATCTGTGAGTGTATGTGTGTCTGTGTGTATGTGTTTATCTGTGAGTGTATGTGTGTCTGTGTGTATGTGTTTATCTGTGAGTGTATGTGTGTCTGTGTGTATGTGTTTATCTGTGAGTGTATGTGTGTCTGTGTGTATGTGTTTATCTGTGAGTGTATGTGTGTCTGTATGTATGTGTTTATCTGTGAGTGTATGTGTGTCTGTGTGTATGTGTTTATCTGTGAGTGTATGTGTGTCTGTGTGTATGTGTGTCTGTGTGTATGTGTTTATCTGTGAGTGTATGTGTGTCTGTGTGTATGTGTTTATCTGTGAGTGTATGTGTGTCTGTGTGTATGTGTTTATCTGTGAGTGTATGTGTGTCTGTATGTATGTGTTTATCTGTGAGTGTATGTGTGTCTGTGTGTATGTGTTTATCTGTGAGTGTATGTGTGTCTGTGTGTATGTGTTTATCTGTGAGTGTATGTGTGTCTGTGTGTATGTGTTTATCTGTGAGTGTATGTGTGTCTGTGTGTATGTGTTTATCTGTGAGTGTATGTGTGTCTGTGTGTATGTGTTTATCTGTGAGTGTTAGTGTGTTTGTGTGTTTGTTGTGTGAATGTGTGTGTTTGCGTGTGTGTTATAAAGCGTTTTTATTGGATTACACTCAATATTCTTTCCGGCGTATCCTTGATGTGTTAAGTAGATTTCAAAGGCTCTTATCGCTATTAGCAAGAAATGCCGATCATAGGTAATTAAGGATGGAGACATTTCTTTTTGTATCTTGTAGTAGAATTGATCTGTTTTAGAAAGTTGTAAGAGCTGTACAAACAATAATATAAATGCAAATACCGCCATCAAACGGGTGTAACGGAATGTTGAGTGAAAGGAGATGCCGTCAAAACAAACAGCAGCCATTCGTTTTCAGGAAAAACGTGGAGCTTCGATGTGACACCGTGAGAGATGGTAAATAATTTGTCAAGTCTGTGTGACACCGTCAATTTAAAAACAAATTTACAGCACGTTTTTGTCCACTGGGACAAAAGTTTGCAAGTGTCGTTAAATTAAGGATCGATGCTCCTCAAGTGGGGAGGGGGGGGGGGGTGCGTTCTCAACGCTCTGACGACGACAAATCTAATTTTATTTGCCTATTTATTCCAGACGAATCGTTCCAGAAGAGCTGTTGCCAAATTAGTGTCTCTTTTTGCGAGCAGTTCTCTGCGTGTAGGTGACGCGATATCGGAAATATAACAAAAAATGTATTCAATGTCCGATATCCGTTTTGGCATTTTGATTTCTGACGCTAGATATGATTGGAATGTTCATCAACAACGCATTCCGATTGCAACGCTTTTTGTGACCTTGTTGTAAGAGCGATCTAAAAGCCTCGATTGCTTCTTTCTGTAGAATTAAATGATTTAATTAAAACATCTCTCTATTTTGCACTTTCAACACACGTTTTTGTTTCAATAAATACAACACCGGCAGCGTTTGTAAATCGAAAAGCAATAATGTCATATAGATGTAATATCAAACCTTTCAACTCAAACGTTTCACCATTCCCGGTGACTTTCAGCCGTTCTCTCTGGTCTATAGGCAACATAATAGGCACTGATTCCCAAGATCGTGGTTCAAACCCGGTAGAAGGCAATGGATCTTTATTTATTCCGTATGGGTCCCTATATTTAAACGAGCAATTCTTGTCTAAAGATTTGGTTAACTTTTTGTATACATGCATATTACTTTCACAGTGTTTTCTCTACTCACTTTTAGGTAACACATTCACATCTCTTTCTCTACCCACTCCTCTATAAACAATTTTCCATAAAAAAACCTGATTTTACACCAAAGAACATTTTTATCTCCGCTTTTATAATAAGTCATACCATGTTCTGTGTGTTTGAAATAGAAATACTGTTCAATTCACACTGTTTTCTCTCCTCACTTTTAATTAACACAATTCCCAGTGGTTTCTCTACTCACACTTCCGCAAAGAAATCATACAACTTTCTGTATGTTTGAAGTAGAGATGCTGCATATTACATTCACAGTGATTTCTCTACTTACTTTTAGGTAACACATTCACATCGCTTTCTCTACTCACTCTTCTATAAACAATTTTCCATAAAAAACGTGATTTTACACCAAAAAACATGTTATCTCCACTTTTAAATTAAGTAATACAACTTTCTGTATGTTTGAAACAGAAATGCTACATATTATATTCATACTGTTTTCTCTTCTCACTTTTGGGTAACACATTCACATATTTTACATGTCTTTCTCTACTCACTCTTCTATAAACAATTTTCCATAAAAAACGTGATTTTACACAAAAAATGTTTTTATCCTCGCTTTTAAAATAAATCATACCATGCTCTGTATGTTTGAAATGGAAATACTATTACATTCACCCTGTTTTCCCCTCTCAATTTTAGGTAACACATTCACATCTCTTTCTCTGCTCACTCTTCTACAAATGTCATACAATTTTCTGTATGTTTGAAATAGAAATGCGCATATTACATTCACAGTGGTTTCTCTACTTACTTTTAGGTAACACATTCACATCGCTTTCTCTACTCACTTTTCTTTAAACAATTCATATCATATCATATCACCGCGAAATTCGGCATGTATATGTATTTTTCCTTGAAGAAAGTTTTTATGATAACAGTTTTACTACACAATATATTACTTTCAAATGGCTTTCTACTCGCTTTTCTTTTACGTAGCACATTCATATATCCCCTGTTTGCCCTTCAACATACAATTCATATAATTTTCTATGATTGAAATATAAATGCAACGTATTACAAAAAAAAAAAAAAAAAAAAAAAAAAAATCACAAAGACAGAGGCAAAAATCGCCGAGCGAAGCTCGGTCACCCAGGTACTACGTTATAAAGAAAGTAAAACAGAACTTAAGTTAAAAATTGATGTTGCATGGCTAGGAAATCTTCTAGGTTTAAAGTTTAAATTTGTTGGCCAAAAAGAAATATATACAATTACATAGTTTTGTAAAATAATGTTATAAGAGTGAACTAAGAAACTCAAGTATTATTCTTCGTGTACCTACCAATGTGTAGGAATGACATTGCCAGGAAGAGCGTGTTTTAAATTCCTCCTTGATCCCTTTGAGATTACACGTGTGCCAGAAGGAAAAATCCCATTTCTTCTGATGTCAGTTGGAACAATGCATCCCAAAGGTGGATTCTGACTAGCTAGTTAGTTCGTACTTTCCAACTTTCGTCAGTTCGCACCACGACTCAAAAACGAAGGATAAATAAAACTTTCCCTCCACTCCAACAACTTCACAAAAAAATCTGATGTGTTGCACTCACATGACTTTCTCTACCCTTGTACATATTAACTATTCTTACAATCTCTTATTCCTACATGCTAGTTGAGATAAACATTTGAAGCAATTATCTAATTAGCCTGTAGGTACAAGGGAAAATAGGAATACAGTAGGCTTTGAGCGATAGTCAAATATTTTAAAGCTGGCCGCTATATAAAGGCTTGGAGATTCTGTTCTCCTTGCACGGCGAACAGATAAAAAATGAATAAAGACCTTCATTTGAGAAAAGTATACGTTTTGGAAAGCTCACAGAAATAACAAGGAATACAGCCGAAATGGTTAACTCCGCACAACAAAAGGGTGGAAAAAGAGAGAAAGAAAGAAAAGAAAAAGAAAAAACATTTAGAGATAAATGATGAAACCACGGACAACGTCGGTTGTTTCAGATAGTTTGTTATACTTGTTGACCTCTAAACATGTTTTATCCGTATTTTTGAGTGGATTATAATACCTAATGTTAAGTACGTAGTGGGGAAAGTGAAAATATTTTCCAGTTGGAAGCGACGGTAGTGCGAGAAATAAACAAGAAACGCGCTCGAACTGGGTTACAGCTCCTTGGAGAGACTGTGGGAGTTTTGTTAATGAAATGTTATTACAAAGTCAGACGGCTTGGCTCGGTTCGGCTGTAACCACCATAAAATTAGTTGAGCCAAGTTGAGCTGCCCTCAGGTACCGCCCAAGATCTGCAGCGGTTACGTCTTCTCTATTAGTTATGGTCAAGAGCGAATTTAGATACGGGCACCCGCAACAAGTGCTATAACGAGGCTAATTTGCGCAGACTGTACACGGTCACTGTACTGGAACATTTCAACAACAACAACCACAACATTCTTTGGCACCTCATCATCACCCAGGCAACAGAAAATACACACAGTGCGCAAATTATATCTACCGGGTGGAAAATAAGTCATTACATTAATTTAATCCATTTTATATCTTACGTTTTTGTCTCTGACCATATCTTACGGAGATCGTTTTGTCGAAAACAAGCTGCCGACACTACCGATTGTGTGTGTCACTTTCACTGGTTCAGTACATAAGCAAGCACGCGTCACTACGGCTATCAAAGGTCTCGTGAATGTCTCCTTCCATGTTTACTGTACGAGTGTAGGGCATTCGTAACTGTTACCTGCAAAACATTAGACGAAAGCGAAAGTGTTGGACTTGTTTACATCCGGAAACTAGGTCAATTCCCTGACCAACCTCAAGGCAACGTTCTCGACATACCTCAGGTATTTCGAAACCCTGAAGCTATGTCAGAAATAAGTTACTCTACGCATCTTACAAGTAACAAACAGTTATCGTCCTACGTTCTTGTGCAATTACGCATCCAATTTGAAACCAAAACCATTAATTTTTTTTCGAAATCGGCTTGTGAAAGTACAAAATGCCACTAGACTTGTTTGTAATGCTTCTAGGAAGCACATATTAAAAGGAATGTAATACTTCCCTTCCACTCTGTATATCTCGACATCGAATTTTTGGGTGGAATGTTCTGCATACTTCCTCTACTTACTATATGCAGTAGAGAAAGTAAAAAATAATGTTTTTATTTAACTGTAGTGCTTCTCAGTGTCACATTCTATATTGAACGTGAAAGATCACTTAATTTTGCTCGTGGGTCTCTTTATCAGGTTTTTGGACCTCGTAGGTGCCCTAAGGCGAGTTACCTGAATAATGGAGTTTGTACTCAAGGAGTATATCTAAGCTCTATGAGCCCCGGGCTCATTTAAGTATCATGTCATACGTCTAAAACATATTTTTATGTCAAAAGAAATGTATATTTTGAATTTTCTGGCTATAGCCTATGTAGTCCTCTTTACTCTGGATGACTTTTATATAACTGGTAAACCGTAAGAGATAGACAAAATCTTACTAAAACACACAAGTTAAGTCCAAATGGATTTTTTGTAGAGTAAGCCATTTCGGAAATATTCTTTGTTATTTGTATGAGTTTTACACTACTTAAATTTTTCTTAAATGGAAAGTTGTTATTCACTTTTTTGTCTCTTGCTGTGTAGAGAGACCGAAATTTTAATGCCTTATATTGCGACCAGCTGTAAAGGATTTGACTATCACTCAAAGTCTACTGTATTCCCATATTCCCCTTGTACTTACAAGAATATTAACAATAAGATAATTTGTTGAAGTGTTTATCTGACTAACATGAAGTGGAGAGAGTAAAAGTTTGTAGGAATGGTTAGTACAAGAGTAGGGAGAGTCATGTGAGTGCAGCGTATCGGATGTTTAATTTACAGAAAGGGGAGTAGATATGTATTTTGGGACTGTGAAGTTTGTAAAATATGAGAAAGTGACTGGTTTAGTGAGCAGTATTAAAAGAATAATCCAAACGATGTCTGCACGTGTCGTAAACGGCCGGGTCACCATTCCTCTAGGGAACATAAATACTGTGGCTTGGCCCTCCAACTTGGTGGCTGGGTGGACCGTCGCGTAAAACACGGCCACAGTGTCATGAAGAAGCATTTCTCATGGTTCACTATATGTATTGCACACAAACTTTCAATACACAGATTCCACAGGAAATACATGTTTTGAGCTCCCCTAAATTATGTGTAACAGCATTTTGAGGTAATCATTTATTTTCCTTCACGTTAGTGTGATACGATTTTCATTCCGAATTATATAGTATTTTGTAAGTGACACGTTGATAATACTGTTTGAAACAACAATGCCTAATAAGGCCCCATGGTCCCTTTCAGTCAGTGCTTTGCCGCCGATAAAGCTATGAGATTTCTCCCCCTAGGTAAGCGTGAGTTGTTTGGAAATATAATAGAATTATCTATTATCTTCCATAAATGAGACACAAAGATTTTCAAGAAAATTCCCGAAGCTAAACTACCTTTTACATCGAAAAATGAAACAAAATTATGATTTTTTTTTTTTTTACTTTCTCTACTGGTAAGTAGGGGAAGTATTGTATTCCACCCAAAAATTCGATGTCGAGATTTCACTGGAAATATGTGTTTTGAGACCCCCTGAATCCAAAAAAAGCATTTTTAGAAAAAGGTCCGTGTTTATGTGTCTGTGTGTCAGTCTGTCAGTCTGTGGACAGCATAACTCAAAAACGAAAAGTCGGTTAAAAACCAAAGTTGGTATTTAAGTTTAATGTCTTTCAAAGAAGTGACACGAAGATTTTGAAGAAAATAGCCCCACCCTAAACTACCCTTTACACAGAAAAGTTTTGGAAAATTTTGATTTTCTTGAAAATGGCTCTAACGATTTTGACTAAAATGTCATATGTTTGAGATATTTTTATGACAAATGAATTGTATATCTTGGATTCTCTGGCTATAGCTCCTGTAGTCGTATTTACTCTGGACGACTTTTGCATAACTGGTAAACCGTTAGAGACAGACCAAATCATACTACGAGTATTCAAAAAATGTAGATCTTGCTAAAATACACAATTGTCTCAATAAATTTTCTTGTAGGTTGAACCATTTCGGAGATATTCCTTGTTATGTGTGTGAGTTTCGGAAAACTTAGAACTTTCGTGAAAAGAATCGTCATTGTTCATTTTTTTATATGTTAAGTGTGCAAAGAGAACGGGATCTCAAAGCTTTAAAAGGTTTGACTATCGCACAAAGCCTACTGTATTCCAATATTCCCCTTGTACCTACAAGGAAATAAGCAATAAGTTATAGAAATGTTTATCTTAACACGAAGAAGATATAGGACTAAGAATTTGTAAGAATTGTTTGTACAAGAGTAGAGAAAGTCATGTGAGTGCAACACATCAGATTTTTGTGTAACTAGTAATGTTTAAGAAATAGACAAAATGTTACTGTACAAAAAACCTAGATTTCTGTGAAATACATTTTCTGTGCAGATAATAATTTCCGAGACATTCTTTGTTATTCACTTGAATTTTTAATTGCTTAACACTTTTCTCAAACAGGAAGATTTTATTTCTGGGCCATCAAAGGCGAATGGAATTCCAATATGATGTGGTGAACAGGTCTTAAAGCATTTAAACAAGGAAAAATGTGATAAACCATTTCTGCAAATGTCTATCTCGACCAATATGAAGTGGGGCAATGAAAGAGATATTTAAATTCTTTAGAGCTAATTTGTTTATCTATGTGAATATTCTGGTTAAAAGCATTTTCGTTATTATTTATTTTCTTTTTTACGTTTTAACAACTTTTAGGAATTTTTATGTTTATATCTTATTATTTTATATTGTATTTTTATTTTTTCATTTTAATATTTGTTAGACTTTTACTTATGTTTTACGCTGTATTTTATTTCTATTTTCATCATTTTAATGTTTATTGGATTTTTGGTTTATTGTGTTGTATAGTATTTTCTTTTCTTTATTTTAAATGTTGATTGGGCTTTTGTAACGTAACAAAATGAGAAAATTAGTTCACTTACCTTTCTATCACCTTATTTTCTTGTATACTTTTGCACAAATTCACAGTTCTCTTTTACTGACGTTAACATAGTCTGTCGTCTTTCATAACATTACAACTATAAAGTTTTCCTTTTCATTACCTTGACTCGGTCCTTTTACTGTCTTTCTTCACTTCCTCTATATTTCATGCACCAATTACGGCTTTATGACCTAACTGCTACCAGAGTAAGTAAATACATATTTTTCGCACTCAGCTGAACTTTACTTACACCACTTAACAATTCCCTTAAACATTTCCTTTGGCTTCGTTTGCAATATAAGTTTTATAGGTACAAATCATGATGTGTGGTTTATAAGTTTGCCTATATCCAACTCAATCTAGCTTTAGCCAGCACAACTACATAAATGAATAAGTTACGTAGCAGAGTAGATGACAGTCTATCAAGATGAGTTTGTAGCAATGAGAAGGTGATTTAATCTGCTGTGATATTTTCAAATCTCAGGTCTGAACTTAAAGCTATCAAATGAGACTACATTTACACCGCAGTTATCCACCCAAAAGTTTCTTTTACCAGGAGAAAGCCTAAGGATTTAATCTCGGCGGATATCGAAAAACTGAAACTCTATTACATTTCCACGGAAGATAAAACTAGAAGCGAGGGCAAAAAAAGGAACTAGATAAAAATGAGACAAATAACGTGCTGTCGAACATGGAGTTGGCGGGGAAGCAACAAGAGAATCGTTTAAAATCTAGCACACAGACGCGCAGAGCTATGAATCGAGCAAAACAGGGAAATAAAGAAAGAAAAGGGAGGTCTGCTCCCGCTGGATTTACCAGCCAAGGATAGAAAAATCCCTTCAGTGGTTTACATGCTTCAAGAAAGCAAGCGCTGTGTTCCTCAGAAATCAAACAAGTGAAGAAGAACAAAGTGATTTTTCCCCTCTTTCGAACCCGCCGCTTCTCGCTGGGAAGTATGAACCAGTGTCTTTAGAGAACTAGGGGATCCTATACCCAGAAACGTATCTATCCTTCAGTACACGAGTCACATGTGCATATCTATACCCAGAAATATACCTCTCCTTCAGTACACGAGTCACATGTGCATATCTATACCTAGAAACATACCTCTCCTTCAGTACACGAGTCACACGAACTTATCTATACCCGGCGTTGTCCGTGGTTTGATGATTTATCACTACAACATTTAGATTTAGGTTGTACTTGTCCAATAGTCTTGTGTTTCTTTGTTACTAGCTGAAATACCCGGCGTTGTCCGTGGTTTGATGATTTATCACTACAACATTTAGACTTAGGTTGTACTTGTCCAATAGTCTTGTGTTTCTTTGTTACTAGGTGAAATACCCGACGTTGTCCGTGGTTTGATGATTTATCACTACAACATTTAGACTTAGGTTGTACTTGTCCAATAGTCTTGTGTTTCTTTGTTACTAGGTGAAATACCCGGCGTTGTCCGTGGTTTGATGATTTATCACTACAACATTTAGACTTCGGTTGTACTTGTCCAATACTCTTGTGTTTCTTTGTTACTAGGTGAAATACCCGACGTTGTCCGTGGTTTGATGATTTATCACTACAACATTTAGACTTAGGTTGTACTTGTCCTATAGTCTTGTGTTTCTTTGTTACTAGGTGAAATACCCGGCGTTGTCCGTGGTTTGATGATTTATCACTACAACATTTAGACTTAGGTTGTACTTGTCCAATAGTCTTGTGTTTCTTTGTTACTAGGTGAAATACCCGGCGTTGTCCGTGGTTTGATGATTTATCACTACAACATTTAGACTTAGGTTGTACTTGTCCAATAGTCTTGTGTTTCTTTGTTACTAGGTGAAATACCCGGCGTTGTCCGTGGTTTGATGATTTATCACTACAACATTTAGACTTAGGTTGTACTTGTCCAATAGTCTTGTGTTTCTTTGTTACTAGGTGAAATACCCGGCGTTGTCCGTGGTTTGATGATTTATCACTACAACATTTAGACTTAGGTTGTACTTGTCCAATAGTCTTGTGTTTCTTTGTTACTAGGTGAAATACCCGGCGTTGTCCGTGGTTTGATGATTTATCACTACAACATTTAGACTTAGGTTGTACTTGTCCAATAGTCTTGTGTTTCTTTGTTACTAGGTGAAATACCCGGCGTTGTCCGTGGTTTGATGATTTATCACTACAACATTTAGACTTAGGTTGTACTTGTCCTATAGTCTTGTGTTTCTTTGTTACTAGGTGAAATACCCGACGTTGTCCGTGGTTTGATGATTTATCACTACAACATTTAGACTTAGGTTGTACTTGTCCAATAGTCTTGTGTTTCTTTGTTACTAAGTGAAATACCCGGCGTTGTCCGTGGTTTCATGATTTATCGCTACAACATTTAGACTTAGGTTGTACTTGTCCAATAGTCTTGTGTTTCTTTGTTACTAGGTGAAATACCCGACGTTCTCCGTGGTTTGATGATTTATCACTCCAACATTTAGACTTAGGTTGTACTTGTCCAATAGTCTTGTGTTTCTTTGTTACTAGGTGAAATACCCGACGTTGTCCGTGGTTTGATGATTTATCACTACAACATTTAGACTTAGGTTGTACTTGTCCAATAGTCTTGTGTTTCTCTGTTACTAGGTGAAATACCCGGCGTTGTCCGTGGTTTGATGATTTATCACTACAACATTTAGACTTAGGTTGTACTTGTCCAATAGTCTTGTGTTTCTTTGTTACTAAGTGAAATACCCGGCGTTGTCCGTGGTTTCATGATTTATCGCTACAACATTTAGACTTAGGTTGTACTTGTCCAATAGTCTTGTGTTTCTTTGTTACTAGGTGAAATACCCGACGTTCTCCGTGGTTTGATGATTTATCACTCCAACATTTAGACTTAGGTTGTACTTGTCCAATAGTCTTGTGTTTCTTTGTTACTAGGTGAAATGCCCGACGTTGTCCGTGGTTTGATGATTTATCACTACAACATTTAGACTTAGGTTGTACTTGTCCAATAGTCTTGTGTTTCTCTGTTACGAGGTGAAATACCCGGCGTTGTCCGTGGTTTGATGATTTATCACTACAACATTTAGACTTAGGTTGTACTTGTCCAATAGTCTTGTGTTTCTTTGTTACTAGGTGAAATACCCGGCGTTGTCCGTGGTTTGATGATTTATCACTACAACATTTAGACTTAGGTTGTACTTGTCCAATAGTCTTGTGTTTCTTTGTTACTAGGTGAAATACCCGGCGTTGTCCGTGGTTTGATGATTTATCACTACAACATTTAGACTTAGGTTGTACTTGTCCAATAGTCTTGTGTTTCTTTGTTACTAGGTGAAATACCCGGCGTTGTCCGTGGTTTGATGATTTATCACTACAACATTTAGACTTAGGTTGTACTTGTCCAATAGTCTTGTGTTTCTTTGTTACTAGGTGAAATACCCGGCGTTGTCCGTGGTTTGATGATTTATCACTACAACATTTAGACTTAGGTTGTACTTGTCCAATAGTCTTGTGTTTCTTTGTTACTAGGTGAAATACCCGACGTTGTCCGTGGTTTGATGATTTATCACTACAACATTTATACTTAGGTTGTACTTGTCCAATAGTCTTGTGTTGCTTTGTTACTAGCTGAAATACCCGACGTTGTCCGTGGTTTGATGATTTATCACTACAACATTTAGACTTAGGTTGTACTTGTCCAATAGCCTTGTGTTTCTTTGTTACTAGGTGAAATACCCGGCGTTGTCCGTGGTTTGATGATTTATCACTACAACATTTAGACTTAGGTTGTACTTGTCCAATAGTCTTGTGTTTCTTTGTTACTAGCTGAAATACCCGACGTTGTCCGTGGTTTGATGATTTATCACTACAACATTTAGACTTAGGTTGTACTTGTCCAATAGTCTTGTGTTTCTTTGTTACTAGGTGAAATACCCGACGTTGTCCGTGGTTTGATGAATGATTTATCACTACAACATTTAGACTTAGGTTGTACTTGTCCAATAGTCTTGTGTTTCTTTGTTACTAGGTGAAATACCCGACGTTGTCCGTGGTTTGATGATTTATCACTACAACATTTAGACTTAGGTGGTACTTGTCCAATAGTCTTGTGTTTCTTTGTTACTAGGTGAAATACCCGACGTTGTCCGTGGTTTGATGATTTATCACTACAACATTTAGACTTAGGTTGTACTTGTCCAATAGTCTTGTGTTTCTTTGTTACTAGGTGAAATACCCGACGTTGTCCGTGGTTTGATGATTTATCACTACAACATTTAGACTTAGGTTGTACTTGTCCAATAGTCTTGTGTTTCTTTGTTACTAGCTGAAATACCCGACGTTGTCCGTGGTTTGATGATTTATCACTACAACATTTAGACTTAGGTTGTACTTGTCCAATAGTCTTGTGTTTCTTTGTTACTAGGTGAAATACCCGACGTTGTCCGTGGTTTGATGATTTATCACTACAACATTTAGACTTAGGTTGTACTTGTCCAATAGTCTTGTGTTTCTTTGTTACTAGCTGAAATACCCGACGTTGTCTGTGGTTTGATGATTTATCACTACAACATTTAGACTTAGGTTGTACTTGTCCAATAGTCTTGTGTTTCTTTGTTACTAGGTGAAATACCCGACGTTGTCCGTGGTTTGATGATTTATCACTACAACATTTAGACTTAGGTGGTACTTGTCCAATAGTCTTGTGTTTCTTTGTTACTAGCTGAAATACCCGACGTTGTCCGTGGTTTGATGATTTATCACTACAACATTTAGACTTAGGTTGTTCTTGTCCAATAGTCTTGTGTTTCTTTGTTACTAGCTGAAATACCCGACGTTGTCCGTGGTTTGATGATTTATCACTACAACATTTAGACTTAGGTTGTACTTGTCCAATAGTCTTGTGTTTCTTTGTTACTAGGTGAAATACCCGACGTTGTCCGTGGTTTGATGATTTATCATTACAACATTTAGACTTAGGTTGTACTTGTCCAATAGTCTTGTGTTTCTTTGTTACTAGCTGAAATACCCGACGTTGTCCGTGGTTTGATGATTTATCACTACAACATTTAGACTTAGGTTGTACTTGTCCAATAGTCTTGTGTTTCTTTGTTACTAGGTGAAATACCCGACGTTGTCCGTGGTTTGATGATTTATCACTACAACATTTAGACTTAGGTTGTACTTGTCCAATAGCCTTGTGTTTTTTTGTTACTAGGTGAAATACCTTTTTCTAAAAGTGATTTTTTGATTCAAGGGCTGTGAAAACCTATGTTTCCGTTGAAATCTCGACAGGGAATTTTTGGGTGGAATACAATACTTAGTATACGCAGTAGGGAAAGTAAAAAGGATGTAAAGTAATGGAAGTGCGAGGTTTAATCATGAGAGATGTAAGGGAGCATGTCTAGTGTTGTTATGCAGCTTGAGGTAACAACACACACACACATACCTTTCTTGTGAGGAGGAGTGAAGGAAGACAGGTGCAAAACTTGGCCTCCTCCTCGACTGACTGGAATCCAGGGTGAACACACTCACTCGTCCAAGCACTGCAATATTTCTTACCAACTAAGTCATTATCGTGTACCTAATCATCATCATCCAGGTCCATGCATAATCATCTCGGTGTCTTCCGGTTGCAAAATTGCCACTTACGGCCCCATCTATCTAACTATTACATTCAACTTAGTTTTCTTATCCAAATTCCAGGTTTCCAAACTAACTGAATAAGAAAGGTTTAATGTATTAGCCTCGAATGAGTTTCTCTATTCAATCTAGTAAAAATATTCTTACAAACATTTATTTCTCCATCTATCTCATGTTAGTAGAAATAAACATTTCTAGAAATTATGTTATTAAAGATATTTGCTTATAGGTATATTAGGAATATGAGAATATAGTAGCCTTAAAAGGGGAGTCGAGAGAACGACAAACTCACTCTACCATACACACCCTCTTTGCACATTGTGCCCTTTCATTCAATAATAAATACCTTATTTTTTATTTATGCCAACAAACTTACTTCTGGTGTTTATGAACACACAAGCCGTATGTGGCCAATGTTTAAGAGGTGCTATCAATGCCATAGCCGGGATTGGATAACCGGAACATCCGTGGTTCAAATCCCGGCTATGGCATCGAATTTTTCAGTCCTGATTCCACTTCATATAAATGTGTTATCTCTCCAATATCAATACATGACCTGTTATGCAGATTACTATTGAAGATAATCAGTTGAACTTATTAGAGCATGTTCAGTGGCATTTTTACAGTTGACTGATGAAACAATAGCACAATTTCTTCATCAGAAGCATAGTTAATACAATGCGTGGATTTTTATTGATATATAAGGGATTTAAAATTGGAAAAAACCTAAGTGGTACGCCCGCTACATCAACCCTCTTTATTTATATGCAAATCTCTGATAAAACTTAGACCAAAACACCATACTATCGCGCAGGTAAAGCCGTATAACGGCTAGGTACTGCGGTAAAGGCACTTCGGGTGGGGGAATAAGCTTCCCCACTCGACTCGAACTGCCTCTGGACTTCCAGCACATTACATCAATAACTTTCAGAGATAATACGGGATATTTATAGAAAGTTCTGAGTTGTTCAGAAACGGCAGTTAAGTACGATGACTAGAAACTATAACCAGTTTTATTTTAAATAATAATGTTAATGCATTTACGATTAATGTACCTCTAAAAACCTTATACCAGAATGGGCAAAAAATCTGAAATATTCACATTTAAGTAAAACACGATTTTGGAAAAAAGTAACAAAATTCACCATTTCGACTTCCCTTAAAGCAAACCTAAAAATGGTCAAAAATTCTAAATATGTATTCTGTTATAAAAATCATGTCACAATTCCATACACTTAAATTAGAGAAGAAATACAACTCAATTTTCATTTCTCTACCACTTGTACTAAGTAGAGGAAGTGTCTATATTCGATCCAAAAAGTCGATTTAGAGATTTCACCAGAAATATATGTTTTGAGGCCCGCTCAATCCAAAAAAGAGTATAAAAAAAGCTCAGTGTGTGTGTGTGTGTGTGTGTGTGTGTGTGTGTGTGTGTGTGTGTGTGTGAATAGCACAACTCGTACACAAGAATATGATGTGTTTGCTTATTTCCTTGTAGGTACAAGGGGAACATTAAAATACAGTAGGTTTTTGCGATAGTCAAATCTCTTAAAGCTTTGAGATCCCATTCTCTCTGCACGCTTAACATATAAAAAAATGAACAACGATGCTCCATTTCACGAAAGTTTTAAGTTTTCCGAAACTCACACACATAACAAGGAATATCTCCGAAATGGTTCACCCTACAAGAAAATTTATTGAGACATAAATTGTGTATTTTAGCAAGATCTACATTTTTGTATATTATAACTTGGTCTATCTCTAACGGTTTACGAGTTATGCAAAAGTCGTCCAGAGTAAATACGACTACAGGGGCTATAGCCAGAAAATTCAAGATATACATTTCATTTGCCATAAAAATATCTCAAGCAAATGACATTTTAATCAAAATCGTTAGAGCCATTTTCAAGAAAATCAAAATTATTGAAAAATTCTGCATCTAAAGGGTAGTTTAGTGTGGGGCTATTTTCTTCAAAATCTTCGTGTCTCATCCTTGCAAGACATTAAACTTAAATACCAATTTTGGTTTTTAACCCACTTTTCGTTTTTGAGTTATGCTGTCCACAGACACACTGACACACACACATACACACACACACGCACACACACGTACCTTTTACTTAAATTTTTTTTTTTTATTCAGGGGGTCTCAAAACATGTTTCTGGTGAAATCTCGACATCGAAATTTTGGGTGGAATACAATACTTCCCCTACTTACCAGTAGAGAAGTTAAAAAAGTCAGCAAAAAACTAATGGTGGATAATATAAGTTTAATATTTTTAAAGGATGAGGTACGAAGATTTTGAGAAGCATTCCTCCACCCTAAACGCATTGTTGGGGCGCTTGCCGAAAGAGAGAAAAGGATAGAGACTTGTGGAACTTTCTGCTTTGTATTTCACCTCAATAAAACTGAACTTTCCTGAAGTTTCCAGAATAGTGCCTGGGAGATATAAATAGTGGTAAAGCGTGAGAAGGGACAGTTTTTGTGTTACTAATTCGGAGCCGTGCGTTTGGTGAATCGGAAAAGACTTTCTTGCTGTTGCAACGAGTGTACAAGTTACTGTTTACGGAAATAAAAGTGTTTCTTTTTCTCGACTACATCTGTCCCCTTTACTTGACACCCACCAAAGTCACACTGGTGTCAGAAGCGGGATATGACGATGGAGGCTACATTGGTGAGCTTTTTACAAGAGCTGAAAGCAGAGATGAAGACGGCAAACGACAACCTCGCTGCCGAGCTGAAAGAGATGAAGACGGAGCTATCGGCGAAAATTGACGAGCAACTGGCTGGCGTAAGGAAGGACGTGAAAGAGCTCGGTGGAAACGTGGAAGAGCTCGGTGGAAAGATGGAGGACCTCGGCCAACCCGTTGACGCCCTGGAGAATGTCGGGGAACGGCTTAGCGTTCTCGAAGACAGGGTCGGCGGTAGCGCCAAGGAGCTAAATGCAATGGTGGAAGGGATGCTTAGTGAAAAGCTCAAGAACTACAAGGCCGAGGCTCCGGCACGCGAAACAACATCGACGCGCGTCAAACCACCAAAGTACGATGGCATGTCAACGTTTGAGGTCTTCCGCCGTCAATTCGACACAGTGGCCAAGCACAACAAATGGTCGCCAGAAGAAGAGGCCGCGCAGCTGATAGCCAGCCTCCAGGGACGAGCTGCAGAGGTGCTGAACGCAGTTCAGACAGCGGCGGCGCCCAAGGACATCTGGGAGGCCCTGGAGGACCGATTCGGAAACCACCGCTTAGCCGCAGCCTACCGCAGCCAACTGAAATCTAGGATGCAACTGCCAGTGGAGACGCTGCAGGAGTTCGCCCTGGCAATCGAACAGCTGGACAGCAAAGCCTTGGTCGACCTCGCCTCCGAATTCGTATCCCGAGAAGCCGCCTATACCTTCGTCGACAGAGTACGCGATGCCGAGATACGTCAACGCCTGATGGTCGGCGACTACAAGACCATCCACGAGGCACTAACGGCCGCATTAGGGATGGAAGCGGCCAAAGTGACGGCTACCCCGACCTCGAAGACAAGGAATGTCCGCTACGATGAAGACCGCAGACCAGTCCAGGGACGCCGACAAAGACCAGGGTGTGTGTGTTGGGGGTGTGGCCAGCCGGGACAACTGATGAGAGTCTGCCGGCACCAAGAAGAGCAGTCGGAAAACGAGTAATGCCCGGCGTGGCGAGGGGCACGTCGGTGCCATCACCATCATCCCCTTGAGTGACACTGCGCACCGGCAGCCGGCGGATGGATGTCAGCCTCATCGCGGACGGTTGGGTGAGAGGGAAACCGTGCCGCGTGCTTGTTGACACTGGAGCAGCCGTGACTGTCATCAGACCTGACGTAGCCAGGGGCTTGCCGTCGAGAAAACCGAGCCGACCGTACCAACTAGTGACGGCATCGGGTGACACCTTGCCTGTGGAGAGGGAGGCCCTGCTGCAGTTGACCTTGGGGCAAAGTGTCTTGCGTTTGTGGGTGTTCGTCGTAGAGGTGGCTGAGGAGGTGATACTGGGACTGGATGCCCTCAGGAGCCACGAGGTGACGGTCGACATCGGCAAGAAGGTGCTGCGGCTTAAGGGAGAGGAAGTAATGCTCCGGCACCCGGAAGAACGCCTTGGAATCTGCAGGGTCATTCTCAGGGAAGACGTAGTTGTCCCCGCGAGAAGCGAGATGGTAGTGACTGCGCAACTGGAAGGCCAGCGCAAGAAGAACATGCTGCTGGACCGGAAGACGCATGTGCACGGGCTCTGTGTAGCCGGGACATTGTTGCCGTGCCGAGAGGAGGTGCCGGTGAGACTGCTCAACCCAACAGACACCGATCACGACGTCCAGGCCGGGACGGAGTTGGGAGCGTGTGAGCCCGTGGTCAGCGTAACACCAATAGACAAGACCCAGGAGCCGGTGCCGACGCAACACCTGGGGCTCCGGCTGGAAGGCTTACTGGAGAGGGCGGCCGACCACCTGACCGCTGAACAGAGCGAGAAGGTCCAACAACTGCTGAGACGATATCAGCGCGTCTTCAGCCAAGGCAGCTGCGATTACGGCCGCACGGACCGAGTGCTTCACTACATCGACACCGGCGACGCCCGGCCTATTCGGCAACCACCTAGACGCGTTCCGTTGGCTAAACAAGCGGCGGTACGAGACATGCTGGAGAACATGAGAACCAAGGGAGTGATCGAAGAGTCTGACAGTCCTTGGTGCTCCCCTGTAGTTCTGGTGAAGAAGAATGGCGAGCTACGCTTCTGCGTAGAGTACAGGAAGCTGAACGCTGTCACCAGGAAGGACTGCTTCCCCTTACCCCGTATTGACGACACCCTGGACACGCTTGCTGGTGCGCAGTGGTTCTCAACCCTGGACCTGAAATCGGGTTACTGGCAGGTGGCTCTAGACCCGAGAGACAAGGAGAAGACCGCATTCTCCACAGGCCAAGGGCTTTGGCAGTTCACAGTTATGCCCTATGGTCTCTGCAACGCACCAGCTACCTTCCAACGCCTGATGGAGTCAGTAATGAGAGGATTGACTTATGACGTCTGCCTGTTACACCTGGACGACATCATCATCGTCGGCAAGACATTCGAAGACCATCTTGACAAACTGACCAAGGTGCTACAGAGACTGCAGGCGACCGACTTGAAGCTGAACGCCAAGAAGTGCCAGCTCTTCCCCACTACTTGGGCCACATAGTCTCACCAACCGGAGTGGCCACGAATCCGGAGAAGACACAGGTGGTGAGAGATTGGCCTCGCCCAAAGGATAAGCGAGAACTGCGCAGTTTCCTTGAATTGTGCAGTTATTACCGCCGCTTCATAAAGGGTTTCTCCAGCATCGCTAAACCCCTCACTCGCCTGACGGAAGAACATCGACCTTATGTGTGGACGGAGGACGCCGAAGGCGCTTTCCAGCAGCTGAAGAGGACGCTCTGCAGTGCTCCTATTTTGAGATTCCCACAACCAGGTGACGCCTTCATTGTGGACACCGACGCCAGCGACCATTGCATTGGAAGCGTCCTATCCCAAGTCCAGAACGGCCACGAGCGGGTGATAGCCTACTACAGCAAGACGTTGTCCAAGGCAGAGAAGAACTACTGTGTCACCCGACGAGAGCTACTGGCGGTAGTGAAGGCCTTGGAGCACTTCCACAAGTACCTGCACGGTCAGCCATTCCACCTGAGGACAGACCACTCCGCCCTAACCTGGCTACTTAGCTTTAGAAACCTGGAGGGCCAGACAGCCCGTTGGGTCCAGAGGTTGCAGGAGTACGACTTCACCTCCGAACATCGCAGAGGGAAGAGCCACGGCAACGCAGACGCCATGTCCCGAAGACCCTGCCCAGAAGAGTGCGGCCAATGCGCAGGAGTGGAGGAAAAGGAGCGTACCCCAGCTGTCAGAGTGGTCACGGCAGTGCCTGCGGATGGATGAGATAGCGCAGGCCTGAGGAGGGAGCAGCTGGCGGACGCCGACTTGGGGCCACTCTTGAGAGAAGTGCAGGCAGGGACGAGACCAGCCTGGGAGGACATCGCACCCAGAAGCGCTACATACAAGTCGTACTGGGCCCAATGGGACTCGTTGAAGACCAAAGAGGGCGTGCTGTTCCGGGTATGGGAATCACCTGATGAGAAGACCCAGAAAGAGCAGTTGATACTTCCCCGAAGTAAGGTCCCGGAAGTCTTGGAGGAAGTGCATGCCGGTACCTCAGGTGGACACCTAGGAGCAAACCGGACGATCGACAAACTCCGACGGCGCTACTACTGGCTGAGGCTCCGAGCGGACGCTGAGAACTGGTGCCGTCAATGTCACGTGTGCGCGGTGAGTCGCGGCCCCCAGACTAGGAGCCGGGGTCGCATGCAGCAGTACAACGTTGGAGCGCCCTTCGAACGCATCGCCGTCGACATAGCTGGACCATTCCCAGTGTCCGATCGAGGCAACAAGTACCTGATGGTAGCTGTGGACTACTTCACCTAGTGGCCGGGGGTGTATGCCATCCCGACCCAAGAGGCGAAGACGATTACAGACTGCCTCGTGGAACAGTTGTTCTGCCGTTTTCGGGTCCCGTTAGAGCTCCACAGCGTCCGGGGCACCAATTTTGAGTCGCACCTAATGAAGGAGGCATTGGAAAGACTTGGGGTGAACAAGACCCGCACAACACCCCTACATCCACAGTCGGACGGCATGGTCGAGAGATACATCAAGACCCTAGAGGAGCACATGAGGAAGGTCGTGGCCAGCCATCAGCGAGACTGGGACCTCAAGGTACCACTGTTCTTGCTGGCCTACCGTTGGTCGACACACGACACCACCGAGATGACACCAGCAAGCCTAATGTTCGGTCGAGAGCTACACCTCCCTTGTGACCTGGCTTTTTGGAGTCCCCCGGAAGCGAAACAACCGGCAACCGAGTATGTGGAGAATCTAGTAGACCATCTCCACGACATGCACGAGATGGCTCGTCAGAACATCCAGATGGCGAGCGACCGCATGAAGACCCGGTACGACAGGCAAGCCAACAGCCGAGGATTCCAGCAGGGTGACATGGTCTGGTTGTACCGCCTTACCCGGACCAAGGGGCGCTGCCCAAAACTTCAACAACCGTGGCAAGGACCGTACCGAGTGGTGAAGAGGATTAACGACGTAGTCTATCGCATCCAGAGGGTGCCCCGGGTAAAGATGTTGGTGGTACACCTGTATCGTCTGGCCCGTTACGATGGTGCTGTTCGGGACGACCAGCCTTGAGGAGGGAGCAGTGTCGCCCATCGCATTATTGTCGGCACTACCGCAAAGGAGCTGAAGGGAAGAGACAGAGAATGGCCGCATTGTTGGGGCGCTTGCCGAAAGAGAGAAAAGGATAGAGACTTGTGGAACTTTCTGCTTTGTATTTCACCTCAATAAAACTGAACTTTCCTGAAGTTTCCAGAATAGTGCCTGGGAGATATAAATAGCGGTAAAGCGTGAGAAGGGACAGTTTTTGTGTTACTAATTCGGAGCCGTGCTGTTGGTGAATCGGTAAAGACTTTCTTGCTGTTGCAACGAGTGTAAAAAGTTACTGTTTACGGAAATAAAAGTGTTTCTTTATCTCGACTACATCTGTCTCCTTTACTTGACACCCACCAAAGTCACAATATACATATGTCCAAATACATATTTTTGTGCAGTGAACCATTTCGGGGATATCTCTTGTTATTTGTGCTAGTTTTGGAATATTTTAACTTTCGTCAAATACAATATCGTTATTAATTTGTTATATCTTAGCCGTGCAAAGAGAACGGAATTTCAGAGCTTTAAAATAGTTTACAATCGCTCAAAGCCTACTGTATTCCCATATGCCCCTTGCACCTATAAGGTAAAAAGCAATAAGATAATTTGTACAAATGTTTATCTCAACTAACGCTAAGAAGATATGGGAATAAGAGTTTGTAAGAATGGTTAGTACGAGAGTAGACAAAGTCACGTGAGTGTATTTATGGGTGGAATGCAATCCTTCTTCTACTTATTGGTACGTGATAGAAAAGCTAAACAGAGGCATCACAGAACTTTGAATGGTGTTACAGAAGCTTTTAATGCAGTTTTTATCACTTATAGGCGATCCGAAGAGCCTCGTGCAAGTTCATGGTGATAAAAATCCTTCAGAATCGTTCGATAAATAAATTTCACAAGTCTGGCCAAACGAAAACATTTTTACGATGGTTTTAAATTCTACATTAAAATGTTGCTTCGTCCTTGCAGATATAGAAGCATGTCGTAAACAAAAGCGGTACTAAAACTGTGATCCGGCGATTTTATTTCTTGATACGCCAACATTTTAGTGTTCAAGGCGATATGTTAGTGCTTAATGACACTTGGACAGAAAGCGATGGATGTGCTGGCGAATTTACGATCAAACTCACACCCTCGAGAACTCTGAGGATAAATATACCTACAGCATGGCTAGAGTCATTGCCAATAAGCATTTACTAGATAATTACATAATATTAGTAGTTTATACAGTTTTATAAGCAAGGAAATAGCGTACAATATGAACATTAATTGCAGAAATTGAAGCAACACAAATAGCATAACTCAAATATGTTGTTTACTTACATGACTTTCTCTACTCTTGTACTAACCATTCAACCTGTTTTGGATATTATTCACTCTTCAACATAAGATATGTACAGGCTTTGGTATGTATGAAGTTGATAAACCATAGGGAATAACATGTGAATTGTTACGTAAAACAAAAGTGAGTAGAGAAAGTCGTATGAATGTAATACGTTGTATTTGTTTCAAACATATGACAAATTGTATGAATTATATGTTGAAGGGCGAATAGCGAAAGAAGACTGATTGTATCTCGTAAAGGAAGAATTAGTAGAGGAAATCGTATGAATGTAATACGCTGCTTTTATATTTCAATCCCAGAATATTATATGAATTGTATGTTGAAGGGCAAACAGAGAATACATGAATGCGCTACGTAAAAGAAAAGCGAGTAGAAAACCATTTGAAAGTAATATATTGTGTAGTAAAATCGTTACCATAGAAACTCTCCATGAAAAAAATACATATACGTACCGAATTTCGCGGTGATCGGTTAAGTGGTTTTCGAGATTAACAGTTAGATATATACAAACATTCAAGTTGTATAGATGATATGAATTGTTTGTAGAAGAGTGAGTGGAGAAAGACATGTGAAGGTGTTACCTAAAAGTGAGTAGAGTAAACACTGTGAATGTCACATACAGCATTTCTATATCAAACATGCACAAAATTGTATGACTTATTTCTAGAAGAGTAAGTAGAGAAACAGTTATGAGTGTGTTACCCAAAAGCAAGTAGAGAAAACACTGTGAATGTAATACGTAGCATTTCTATTTCAAACATGCACGAAATTGTATGACTTCTTTGTAGAAGAGTGAGTAGAGAGAGATGTGAATGTGTTACCTAATAGTGAGTAGAGAAAACAGTATGAATATAATATGTAGCATTTCTATTTCAAACATACAGAAAATTGCATGATTTCTTTATAGAAGAGTATAGAAAGAGATGTGAACGTGATACCTAATAGTGAAAGGAGAAAACAGTGTGAATTTAATAACAATTCTATTTAAAATATACAGAACATGGCATGACTAATTTTAAAAGTAGGGGTAAAAGTGTTTTTTTGGTGCAAAATCGCGTTTTTTATGGAAAATTGTTTATAGAGGACTGAGTAGAGAAAGAGATGTGAATGTGCCACCTAAAAGTGAGTAGAGAAACCGCTGTGAAAGTAATATGCAGCATCTCTATTTCAAACATACAGAAAATTGCATGACTTATTTGTAGAAGAGTGAGTAAAGAAAGAGAAGTGAATGTGTTACCTAATAGTGAGAGGAGAAAACAGTGTGAATGTAATAGCTCTTCTGTTTCAAACATACAGAACATGGTATGACTTATTTTAAACGTGCGGATAAAACTGTTTTTTGGTGCAAAATCACGCTTTTTATGGAAAATTATTTACAGAAGAGTGAGCAGAGACAGAGATGTGAATGTGTTATCTAAAAGTGAGAGGAGAAAACAGTGTGAATGTACATAATAGCACTTCTGTTTCAAACATACAGAACATGGTATGACTTATTTTAAAAGTGGGGATAAAAGTGTTTTTTGGTGCAAAATCACGTTTTTTATGGAAAATTATTTATAGAAGGGTGAGTAGAGAAGGAGACGTAAATGTGATACCTAAAAGTAAGCACAGAAAGCACTGTGAATGTTTTATGCAGCATCTCTGTTTCAAACATACAGAAAATTGCATGACTTATTTGTAGAAGAGTGAGTAGAGAAAGAGGTGTGAATGTATCACTTAATAGTGAGAGGAGAAAACAGTGTGAATGTAATAGCACTTCTGTTTCAAACATACAGAACATGGTTTGACTTATTTTAAAAGTGGGGATAAAAGTGTTTTTCGGTGCAAAATCACGCTTTTTATGGAAAATTGTTTACAGAAGAGTGAGTAGTGAAAGAGATGTGAATGTGATACCTAAAAGTGAGGGGAGAAAACTATGAATATAATAGCACTTCTGTTTCAAACATACAGAGCATGGTATGACTTATTTTAAAAGTGGGAATAAAAGTGTTTTTGGTGCAAAATCACGTTTTTTTATGGAAAATTGTTTATAGAAGACCGAGTAGAGAAGGAGATGTGAATGTGTTACCTAAAAGTAAGTAGAGAAACCGCTGTGAATGTAATATGCAACATCTCTATTTCAAACATACAGAAAATTGCATGACTTATTTGTAGAAGAATGAGTAGAGAAAGAGATGTGAATGTATCACTTAATAGTGAGAGGAGAAAACAGTGTGAATGTAGTAGCACTTCTGTTTCAAACATACAGAACATGGTTTGACTTATTTGAAAAGTGGGGATAAAAGTGTTTTTCGGTGTTAAATCACACTTTTTATGGAAAATTGTTTACAGAAGAGTGAGTAGATAAAGAGATATGAATGTGTGACCTAAAAGTGAGAGGAGAAAACAGTGAGAATGTAATAGCACTTCTGTTTCAAACATACAAAACATGGCATGACTTATTTTAAAAGTGGGGATGAAATGTTTTTTGTGCAAAATCATGTTTTTTATGGAAAATTGTTTATAGAAGA